>CM053622.1:219170150-219185878 GCA_028646595.1 Phalanger gymnotis | reverse complement strand
TCCCCTGAGTTAGCCCCACCTTGGGCCCCACCTTAGTTACCAATCCACACCCACATAGGTTTTACACGCAATAGGGGTTTGGGCTTGGGGCTTAGCACCTAGTGAGGCTCAATGAAATACACTGAATTACTCAAAGGAAATCAAAGCCAACTAAGTGCTAAGAGCCCATTTTGCTTACCAACACAGCACTGTAGCTCTGGTAATCAGCTATTATATGATTTGACCACATGAAAACATGACTTTAAACTAGATCATAAGCTATGGAATTTAACAGTAATAATAATCCAGAAATGAGATGTAGAAATTCTGTGTCCACAAAAAAACATGATGGCTTAACTGGAACATTGTGTAGAGTACTGGACTTGGAGTCAGGAAGACTTGAATGTAAATCCTACCTTAGACATGTACTAGCTATGTGACCCTGGACAAGTCTTAATTTAACTTCTTGGAACCTCAATTTCTTCATCTGTAAAATGGCTTCAATAGAAACATCTACCTCACAGGGTAATTTTGAGGATCCAATTAGCTAATTTATGTAAATCACATTGCAAACCTCAAGGCATGAAAGCTATTATTCGCCCAGTCTTTGCCTCCCAAATTTTCTAGATACAGATCCATTGTGAAAGGTATAAATGGTTACTTTTAGTGTAGATTGGATGTTATGAGTTTGTGAATCACAGGATCAGTGAATCACAAGGTTTTCCAGCTAGAAGGGACTTTTATGGTCACATAGTCTAACCCACAGCCATCAGCTATCTTCACCAACCACTCATCAAGCCTCTGTTGGAAGATCTCTAATAAAGTGGAATGTTCTATCTCCCAAGGAAGCCTATTCTACTTTTTTGGTAGCAAGGTTTTCCTTCCATTAACCCTAAATTTTCCTCTTTGCCACACAGCTTTCATGTTCTCTCTGACTCTTCTTTCACAGCCCAATTATTCCAGTGCCTCTGTTTTAAAAAAATGGATTCAAATGTCTACAAACTTGACCCAGAGATCTCACTGCTATACCAAAAATCCCAAGGAACTCAGAGATAAAAAGAAAGATTTCACATATATCAAAATATCAGAATAAGAAACAAAAACATTAAGAAATGTTTGCCACTTCTAGGACTTAAATATACATATGTGTGTGTGTATATGTGCGCATATATGTATACATATATACTTTTCTTTCTTTAGATTGCGTATCCTAAGAGGTACAACTTCAAAATCAATACAATAACCAATTGATTAATCAGGATAGCCCAGTAGGGGAGTTGACACATAAAAAAGCCCGATATAATTGAAATTATCTCTCATATACCTCCAGTGACTCTCTCTTCCTCAAGTTAATTTTGGAAATATTCAGTAGAACCTTGAAGAAAGTAATAATTTAGTGAAACATTTTCTGCTAAGATGGTTCAGAAATTCTCCTGAAATAAAAATTCAGTTTTTCTCATGTAGCGGGGAAAGGAGACTCTACTGTAGATAACTGGCAAAGGACCCAAGAATGGTCACAAACGCTATGGGCTGTAAGAAGTGAGAGTAGATGGCCTCTGGTCTTTCTGAGTCAGCTTCATTGTTAGAATACAGCCAAGGCCAGCAGCTCTCTCTTGAAGCTCTAGGAAAGCAAGGAGACATTTTCTGTCTCCTCAACTCCCTAGCAATGCCTATGGCAGCTATGAGCACAAAAGATGGACACAGTATCCTACAAAAGGGCTGTAACTCTGGATTCACATAGATTGACTTCAGTCTTGGGGGACTCTATTCCCACAGAGAGAGGATATTTAAGCTTTTGTCTTACTCTCTCTGACTCATTATGCCCCTACCCTGTAATCCTAAGGAAAATCTCTTATACAGAGACTAAATATGGTTCACGTTTAATATCTCTCCCCTAAAAGGGATTAACAAAGGACCTTCTAGAAAGGTACTCACTGAACAATATAGTACACATCCATAGATGTCAACTGTTGATCTCCTCCATCACAAAGGAAATACGCGAAACATAAAAGACGTATTTTTTGATTGAAATGAGAAGGTAATTTGTCACTCTTACTGTGCTTTAGGATGTAGAAAAGATTCATGGGACAGTTATAGGATTGTGTATTGTTAATGTATTGTTAATGGACATAGGAAGACCTTTCCCATCCATTAATAGGCCCATGTGACCTGCCTGAGTCACATGAGTCTGAGTCACATGGAGCCTGTGGTGTGAGGAACTTGCAGAAAGGGTGGAGCAGGAGGGGGTGGAGCATGAAGTTGGAGGGAGTCAGGGCTGGGAGAGAGATGGAGGGAGTTGCAGCTTGGAGAGCCAGCAGGCAGAGTAGCTAGTGTGAATGAGACAGGGAGTTATTTTGCTTGAGGGAGTTTATGGGGAGGCCCTGATGGAGAGGAGGCTTCTGGATGGCGGTGCCCCCTGCATTGATAATGTGTATAGATTTCTTTGTTGCTATAATGGATTTCACTTTCTGGTATGTCCATGAAGAGAATCTGTTAGATCTTGTGACTTAAACCTGGGAATTCACCTGCATATTCATAGAAGCCACTGTGGGTATCACATTGGCAATATAGCTTGTCAAACAGACTTCCCTTTTACTTCAGTCTCCACTTGCTAATATCCAGATCATAGTATATGCTTGCAGGTTTCAGGTTGGTCCCCTCCCCCAGTATTCCTATGAGAACCAGCAGAGTTACAGGAAGGACTTCCAAATACTGCTCAGCACCCAGGAACTTCTGAAGACTTGTTGACTTGACTTTGTGAGGTAGCCACCAGAGTTGGAAATGTCCATTCCTCTGTATCATCTTTCAATTTCCTATGCTTATGGAAATAACCCATAGGAGAGGAAGCAACCATGAATTTGAGGTCCTCTTTCAGATGCTCTGGGCAAGCCCACACTATTGATTCCTTATGTTGACAACTGCCATATTTGCTACTGAGCAGAGCAGGTAGGACATGGGGAGTGAAATCCACACCCTTGCTCTAGATACTCAAGGAAAAGCTTCCATTGGCTATGTCCTACAAAGAAGCTTCCTTCAAATAGAACAGAAGTCAAATCTCTTTGTTTCTTACAGCCTACAAAATGGGTAGCTCTTCTTGACTCAATCACAAGTCCTCTTTGGCATAATGCCCATTCCCCAACCCCACTCCATCACAGAGACCAAAATGACCAATTAGGATCCAGTGGTGCATGTCCTTTTTTGTTATTTTTATCCTTTATTCTTGAAGAGGAACATGACATCAGGAAGGTGAAATCATGACTGCAAGTGATTTGGATTTAAGCGAGGGAGGGCTGCACAAAGTCATCAGCCTCACTTTCTCCTCTGCAACAATACAGGTCCAGTGGCAAGATATAGATCAGAATGACCGGAGCTGGCCCCTGCATGCCTTTATGAAGGGGCCAGAGTACATGTCTCATCAGAAGGGCCCAATTCCGTGGGAAGGGTTCTAATCCACCCCACCTCTACCACTTAAAGTGTTCGGAACTTCCTTTCTCAAACCCAGTCTTTTTCTCAGTCATACAATTCTCACCAATGCCCCACCACCACCAAAAAATTATCTATATAAAAGCAGTCAGATGTCATTAGATTTATACAGTCTATGCAACTGGTAGTAGAAAAGGTTTGCCTACAAGATGGCAGGACTAACTTTGCTTGCCATTTGGTCAACAGACCATTAAAAGGAACTGTCTGAGATGAACTTACTAAAGTGAAAGCAGCCTTAGAAAAATTAACAGCAAAGTTTGTTCTCATTTGCACACAAATCAATACACCCCCAGACTTTAACATGCATATGTCCTCCTACTTGTGCCATTTATGTGCTTTCTCAGAGCTTTTCTACCCATTAATCCAAATAATGGTCTTTGTAGAAAAAGAAAATCAGAACTCAGCAAAACCTGATGTAGGCTTTTTTCCTCCAGTGTGGAGCTGAAAACATTTATCAAAATGCAAATACTTTTTTTTCTCTAGGTTCCTAAAAAAAATTATACCAACAAAAAATCTGAAACTATCTTTTAATCAGACTTTCTTATAATTGTTAATAGTATCCCCAAAATCTCAGTGCAGTTTTGAGCTTTAATGGCCTAAATAGCTTTGATAATTTATAAATGCACTGAAACTCTTGAGATACCCTGTATATATTTGCTAACCAAGTACAAGCTGTGGCAGGTCCAGGTAAGCTGGATAAGTTTCAGGATGGGCCTAGCAACAGGCTGTGTGTTATTTATGGACCAGTCTAACTAAATTTAAAGATATACATTAACCTAAACTTGACTATCGGATGACTTTTTTTTCCTCAGCCAGGGCCAACTAAGTCACAGGGGTATTGGAAATTTTAGAAATTGTTTTCTTGAAGTTCTGTAACAGGAAAATAAGTAACTGGAAAGAATTCTGCATAGAAGCCCAACGACTCAGCCACTCACTGCAGTGAGACCTTGAGTGTATCCTTTAATTTTCCTGAGACTCATTTTCCTCATCTATAAACTTTAGCTGAAGGGCATACTTGACAAGGCTGTCATAAAGATTGAAAGAAACCACTTAAATGAAAGCAAAAACAATAACTGGGAATATTTTCATGTGAGGCTAAAACATTTTGGGAGTGGGAAGGAGGGAGCAGAGAGACAATTCCATCTGTAGTGGAGTCTTCCTGAGAGAGGAATGGATAGGCAGACCCTTCCCTTATTAATGGAACCCTTTGTATATAGAAGAAGGCTGCCTCTATGTTGGTAACCCAGGACAAAGCACTATTTCCTCACTGCTATGACACCAACCAATCAAAATCGTCCAAAGGGTATTAAGGATAAAAATGGAAGGAGAACAACAAGGAGAAGAAAAATGAAATAAGATTTGTAAAATACTTTATAGCATGTTCTTTTCTCCAACAATGGCATCAGAAGGACCACACTTGGAAACTAGTATCACAGTACCAAATGTGTTTATGAGGGATGTAGAAATAGTACTAAAAAGAACAAAGATGGGAAAAGTAGCTGGATTGGACTAAGTAAACAAAGACCAAATCCCTGCTGGAAGCAAGATATTTATGAGTTCACTGAGGGCTAGAAGATATCTGAAGGAGAGATACCAAAGGAATGGAAAAAAGTCTTAGACCTTATTAATAAAAAATAAATGACCTACATCCTCATTTTCCCAACTTTACGAAATATTTGTAAGTCAACTATGCATGAATGGAGGGCATCCTCAATGATGGTTTTAATAGAGAATAAGCAGGCTTTTGTAATACTCAACAATAGACTTTGTGCTCTGTGAACTATAATCAAATCAATTACTTTAAATGATCATAATTGACTGTAATATTTTCCATTCACCATCCCTATGACTTCTCAGACCAAAACATTCTTTCCTGGCCACCTTCCCTCTATATGTTGTATCTCACTACTAGAGTATAAGCTCCTGGAGAACAGCAAGTATCTCACTTTTGAATTTTTATCCCCGATACTTAGCACCTTGCCCAGCACGTAGGAAGCATTTAATAATTTTTTCACTAATTTGTTTATTCTTTGCCATTTAACAATTGACTGAAAGATGTAGAGAAAATAAACTCCTACTGTACTTATGGTTTGTAGGTTCTGAAAAAACACTTGCTTCAGTACAGAAAATTACTGTGGTGTAGGTTCTTTTTCAACAAGGTATCTCCCATCTACATAGCGAAGTCATTCAAGATTCCTCATATCTCTTATGCAACAATGGAAATACTCCTATTCAATGACTTTTTGATCACAAACATTAGGGAAGGCATAAACAGAGAAATGCATGTTCACAAAAACTATTTCCACAGCAATGGAAGAAATCTAGTACAAAGCTTAAGCTGAAGAGAGATTCCTTGGACACGGTAAGTTTCTCCAAATGATCTTGTTGTGGATGAAATTATGCTGATTGTTTCAAACCCTAGAGCATTTCAGAGACTCTTGGGAGAAAGCTACCATCACTCAAAGAAGTTTGGCCAAACCATCCACACAGAAATGAACAAGTGGATGAAAAGTGTCCCTTGCTCAGATTGCAATACACATTTGGATGGATAATCTATAGAGCTGGACAACTACTGTATATATCTGGGGCAGGTAGTACAGAATAATACTCAGTTGGGCCTGTAATTGAACAGGAGAAGGAAAGCAAGTTGAATTGCCTTCAGGAAACTGCAAAAATTATTTAATGACTCCAAGCTTCCCATGAAAGCAACAGTTGATCTTTTTAATACTAATATTCTATTGTGTTGCAATATGGTAGTGAGACTTAGACTACAACAATCTCTGAAGAATTAAAAATAAATATAACACAGAGAGATGCATGGTGGATGTGAAAAGCCTGAAATATGCAATGAATGAGAAATTTTAAAGTACAAAATTAAAGAAATTATCAAAAAGAAGAGGATATAGGCTGATGATGGGGCAAAGGCAAGAGATGAAAGATGAACAGTGAGAGGACTCCCCCTGAAACCTTCCTGATGTCAAAAGAAAATGGGGAAGGCCTCTGGCCCTTTGGGTGAACCCCCTATGGCAAACTCACTGGAAGACACGGAGAAGAGATTAGCCAGAGAGGCTGGCATAGATGATTTGCAATCTGCATCATTACAGAGAACTTTTAAATCAATGAGATCACAAATTCATTTCAGTACTTGAATTATGACTCTGCTGAAAGCACTCTGGATACTATAATGCATTATACAAATGTAAGAGATCTTTATATAATTTTGCATTATTTCTTATCTTCTTTTTTCTTCTACTGTGAATAATTGTATTAGTCAAAGACGATTTTGATGGAAAACATTGAAAAAGTTTTAGCACAACTTGAACAATCAAATCCTTAAATTTCATTATATGATACATAATAATAAAATGTATAATAATAAGAAAATGAAGCAATAGAAAGAGATGAATAGGAAGCTAAGACTTCATAAAGGAAACTTGACAAAAAAGATTACATGCCCTCCTTCCACAGTACTTGGATCATTGTTCATCTCAACTTCCATTTGGCTTTCTCCATTTTACTGAGCTAGCTGAATTATGCAAAAAAAATAATAAGCCCCAAAGATGTCTCTTTGGCCACAAAATAATTAAGATAAAGTAATAAGACCTACAAAGGACTTTAGTGGCTGGCTGGTTCAAATATTTTTCATTTCCAGAGAGATGAAATAATTGACCAAGCAGCACACAGTACGGCAACAGAGATTCAAACCCAGGTCCTTTGACCCTAAATCCAACAATTTTTCACTGCCTCATGCCATCCCTAGCCTCGTCCTTTTTGGGTTTAAATGTGGTACCAGAAGAGGAAAATTAGCTAAAGTACAATATTTGTCTTCAAATCTTAATTGTTACAGAACTGAGGTTTCAGCAACTCAGGTTTTATTTCTTCAGGATATGATTTGCTCCCCAGAGACACAATGCCCTTTACCCAACCAGACATTTAAGTATTTCTTTACTCGTACTAGTAAAGATATCTATCTATGAGACATTGCAGACAATATTTTATGTTCCTTTGTTCTAGCCAATTCTTCTTTATGCATTTCCTTGAGGAATTCATTGTTTCTTCCTGGTACAGGAAGCGTATCTATGAAAGGGTTACTTATTACCTTCAGTATTTGTCAGCACTTATTGCTTTCCCATTAACCCTTTATGTCTATCCCCAGCTCAGCTCTTCTGATGGCTATTGTGATTGTTTTAAGAAACAGGATCAGAAGGTATTAGAAAAAAATGAAAGAAGAATGAGTAGGAAAAATAAAATGGACATAGTATGGTTTTACACACACACACATATATTTATACATATGCAATATATATATTATAAATATATGTCGTGTGTGTGGATGTGGGTGTGTTTGTGAAACGGTGGCCTTCTCTAGTCAGGGGTGGAGAGGGAGACAGGTAAATAATTCAGAACTTAAAATGTAACAAAAATTTTAATTTAATTTTCAAAAAGAAAAACAAGATAGAATAAAGAAGAGAATGGCTTGAGACAGCTGATTTCAAGAGGCAACGTGGTAGAATGAATGGAGAGCCATTTTCAGAATCAGGAAGTCCTTGGTTGAAGTCTTGTCTCTTAATCCTAATGCCTTCCCTCTGTGACTGAATTTACAGAGTTTAAATCTGTTCTGCCCTACTGTGTGCCACATGGTCAGTCATTTCACCTCTCTGTAAATTTATCTCCAACTTATCCCATACATATCTTATTTGTACATGATTATTTGCATGCTGTTTCCTCATTTCTCTGTGAGATCCCTAAGAATAGGGACTCTTTTTTTTCTTCTTTTCTTTGCACCCGAAGCACTTAGCACAGTGCTTGACACATAGTAGGCATTTAATAAATGCTTTGTGATATGACTTGATTCTGACACACAGTGGCAGTGCGGTCCTAGGGAATTAATTTTAGTGCCTAATGATCCAGGCAATTCTCTACAACAATAAGAAGCAGGGCAGCTACTGATCTGAATTGATAGAGGTAGCTTCCTCACTGGGAATTCCCTATACCTATAAAATCACAGATTCAAACTTGGGAAGGAAGGCGACACTGTAGATTGAGAACTGGGCCTGGAATCAGGAAGACCCGAGCTCAAGTCTAGCCTCAGACAGTTACTATCAGTGTCACCCTGAGCAAGTCCTTTACTTGCCGCTTGTCTCACTTTCCCCATTGTGAAACAGGAATAATAATAGCCCCCATCACCCCTTGTTGTGAAGATCAAATGATGTCATCATTATAAAGCTCTTAGCACAGTGCTTGGCACATAAGCACTATATAAATGTTAGTTATAATTCAAGCTTTCCCCCTTCTCACATCTACACCACAAATCACAGAATCACGAAAGCTCAGAGTTAGAAAGGATCTCAAAGACCGTCTAGTACAATACACATCTGGTCAGGCCTTCGCTTCTACCCCATCGCTGCCAAGTAGACATTCCCTCTAGACCTGAAGTGAGGGATTTCAGGAGACTTCAAGGTCAAAGTGTGTCATGGCCAAAAAAACTGATCCAAGCTTTGGTTGTGTTTGTTGAAAAGTGTTGAAAGGCAACACGGTGTAGTGGAGAAACTTGGGTTTAAGACAACATGGGTTAAAAGACCATTTCCGATACTTAGTAGCTATGTGACCAGGGGTGAGTAATTTCATTTCTCTGTGCCTCAATTTCCTCATCTGTCAAATAAGACTTGCAGTGGATGACCTCTTTTCTAGATCTAAATCTGTGATTCAATGAATGGCATGACAGGTCGCTTGTACCCTGTCTTTTAAAGTGTCATCACTGCTCTCCTGTGTCCTTTGCCAGATCCTCCAGCTCATACCCTATAGTTACAGGTGTCCCTCAGAGGTCTGTCCTGGGCCCTCTTCTCTTCTCCCTCTATTTTCCTTCCCTTGGTGATGGTGTCAGATCCCACGTATCTAATTACCGTGTCTATGCTAATGATTTCATATCTACCTTTCCTGCCTCAAACTGCCTGCTGACCTCTAATCTTGCATCTCTAACTACCTTTCAGACATCTCAAACTGGATATCCAGCAGATGTCTTAAACTTAATCTATCGAAAAGGGAACTCATTATCTTTCCCCTAAAACTGTCTCACCCTTTCCCCCCTTCCCTATTATGAGAGAGCAATGCCACTTTCCTCATTCCTCAGAGTCACAACCTAGGAGTCATCCTGGATTTGTCTTTTTCACCTCCGCATATCAGATCTGTTGCCAATGCCTGTCGATTTTACCTTTGCAACATCACTTGAATGTGGCCCATTCTCTCCTTTTACACTGTCCCCAGTCTAGTGCAGACAGGGGTGTACTGGAAAATGTTTAACAACCAGCTCTCTGCAGGGAGGTGGGTATACTTGACACACTTTTAAGTCTAATCTGTAACACTTCTTCCATCACTCTTTTCAGTCTAGATAACAATTAAACAATAAACCAAGCCCTGATTTGTGTTTGCCAATTTCTGAGGTATAAATGCTCACACTGAAAATTTAACAATCAGCTCTCCTGAGCTAGTATGAGTTGGTTCTAGCACACCCTGCCTTTAGGGATGAAATTATAGTTCTCCACACCTCAAAAAATGCTCATTATGAATAAGGACTTAAGGATTCCTAACATGGAATATTTTTCAGACGTTAACGTTTGTTCTCAGGTTCCCACTGCCATCCAAAAAGCAGAAAGCACCTTATACAAATTATATGTGACATGATTGATTACTTGGCATTGACCTTATAGGGCCTGGATTATGTTAGAATGAGTAGCTGACATTCTAGCAAAGGGTGCAACACAAAAACAAAAACCACAATGCTAATTACCCTTTGTAAAGGATAGTAATAATAATCCCGTCTTCCTATGTTATTTTTTGTAAATATTCAATTGGTTGTTGTTCAGTCACCTTAGCTGTATCTGAGTCTTTGTGACCCCATTTGGGTCACATTTTCTTGGCAAGTATACTGTAGTGGTTTCCATTTATTTCTCCAAAATATTTAATGGAACCCCTAAAACTTAAACTGTAAGTATATGAAGATAAGAAACATCTAGGCGGTATCATAATGCACAGAACACTGGGCGTGGAGTCAGGAAGACCTGAGTTCAAATCTAGCCTCAGACCCTTACTGGCTGTGTGATCCTGGACAAGTCACTTAAGATCCGTCTGCCTCAGTTTCCTCATCTATAAAATGGAGGCAATAAAAACATCTTTTTCCTAATATTGTTGTGAGGATCAAATGAAATAAAATCATAAAGCGCTTAGTACAATGCCAGGCACATAAGTACTATGTAAATGTTACTCATTATCATCATTATTATTATTATTTGTAAAATTCTTTGAAAGCCTCAGAGTTCTATACAGATGCTAGTTATTAGTATGATAAGTCCTGAAGGACACTGTGTCCTCCTGGGGGAAAGCTTTCAGGTTATAGCCAAGCAGGACAGTATCTGCCTCATTTCTTCAGTTTTACCCATGTATGGTGATTGTTACAGTGAAGATACTTGCCCATCAGAGTCATTCTCTGGAATGCAGACAGATGAGGAATAACAAAGCAGGGCATTTTTATTCACCCGCCCCCATAGACACAAAAGGAGGCTGTTCTCGTGCCTACATATCTGTCGCATTCAGAGCTATCTATCCACTGGGTTGGCAATGAACTTGAGCAGATTGGGAAATAAAAAAGCAATAACAAGCCCCTTCCACCCGTTCTTTGATTTCAATTCATCAGCTCCAGAGCAGTAAAGAGAAACAAGCAATCTGGGTCTCGGTCCCTTTATTTAAACATTGGGTTGGTTTGTCTTTTTTTTTAAATCAAGATTTGATCATTAGCATTTCTGCCTCTTCCAAGCTCAAAAGCAGACACAAAAAAGAGGGACTCTGGCCCGGTCTAGGGTTCTGCAGGCTGGGCAGGTCTGAGGTCAAACACTGCATTTGAAGCCTGCCCTAGGTTTGCTCTATGTCTTATAATGTGATTCCAGAGATCAGTTCGAGACTCACCAGGAATTAAATAGCTGATGGTTATGCCTGAAGATCTGGGGTATGGGACCCCTTTCCTTATCAGTTCATCAGCATGGTTTTAAGAATTATGATTTAGGAATTTAGCCTAGGAAACATAATTGGATACAGAGGGGAACTACCTAGGACCAAAATGGAATACTAATTATATGAAATCATCCAAAAAATTATATTGGAAAAGGAATATGAGTTATTTTAGGATAGGCTCAATCCTAAACCATAGCAGAAGGCTAAAGCTGGTGTTATGAGGTTGGATGTACCCCCAAGGGGGAGAAGCAGTCAATCAATCAATAAGTGCTTTATTGAACATTAACTATGTGCTAGGTAGTGCACTGGGACCTCAGAAGTCAGCTAATGTAATCTATTCCTGAGTAGGAATAATCTCTATCACAAGTGGTCCTTCTGAAAGACCTTTCCTCCTTTACCATTGATAAGAGTAACTTACCAACTTCCAAGGTCCATATTCTACTTTGAGATAATTCTAAATCAGGGATGGGGAACCTATGGCCTCGAGGCCATGTGTAGCCCTCTAGGTCCTCAAGTCTGGCCTTTTGACCAAATCCAAACTTCACAGGGAGACCACAGGTTTCTCATCCCTGTTCTAAATGATAAGGATTTTTTTTTACTGACATCAAACCTAAATCTGCCACTCTGCACCATCTACCCAGATGTCTAATCACTCTATTACTTTATCCTCCCCTCTAAACCCATAACTAACTTCCTTATTTCTGTCAGGGTTATCACCATCATTATGATCACCCCAGTTTGAAATCTAGGCATCATCCATTAATTCTTCATGCCATATGGAATCAATTGTGAAGTCTTTTCTATCTGGCCTCTGAAACATAACTCGCATCTGTCCTTTTCTCTGTCCTCACACCACAACCGTCACCACCTCGCATTTAGAATACTGAGCTAACTTCCTAATTAATCCCTCTGTGTTAAGTTTCTTCCCTCTCCAATCCGTCTTCCACACAGATGCTAAACTGACATTCCTAAAGTTTGAATTTGACCATGTCACTCCTCTGCTCAAGAAGATTTGGTCTTTCCCACTTCCTCTGAAGATAAAAAACAAACCCCGATATTTGCATTGAAAATCATTAACAATCTATCTCTAGCATATCTTTCCAAGCTAATTACATTTTACTTCCTCTCATACACTATTAGTTATTTAGTGTTTTTTTTTTCAGTTGCATCCCAGGCTTCATGACCCCATTTGGGTTTTTGTTGTTTTGTTTTGTTTTGTTTTTTGCAGAATTACTGGAGTGGTTTGCCATTTCCTTCTCCACCTCATTTTAATGAGGCAAACAGGGTTAAATGACTTGCCCAGAGTCAAATAGCTAGTAAGTGTCTAAGGCTAGATTTGAACTCAGGAAGGTGAATCTTCTTGACTCCAGGCTGGGCACTCTATCCACTGTGCTACGTAGTTGCCCCCATATACTCTATATTCAGTTATCTATAACTAGCTTAGCTTCTCTTCCCTGTACAGAACATTCTGGCTCTCGTCTATGCTTTGCACAAACCGTTCCTCCTTGTTTCTTGGTACTCATATCTCCCTTCAGGACTCAGTTCTAATGTCACCCACTTCAAAAGGCCTTGAGGGATGGCCTCATTTGTTCATGTCCGCACACATGCCCATAATCACCATGTATTTGAGAGGAAGGGAAGGAGTAGCCTATATTTATTATAAGTGAACAGGTTATATTCCTTCTCCTGCTGTAGCAGAATATAAGCTATGAGTCTCTTTTCTGTATTTGTATCTTCCAAACCTAGCACAATGTCTGACACATAGGAACTTAATAAATGTTTGTTGATTAATGGATCCCATGTGATCATCCTTCAAATATTTGAAAACAAATATTGTGTTCCCCATAAGCCTTCCTCTCTCCAAGCTCTCCAATCTCCTCTAGCAATCCTCCCTTACCCTATATTACTGGTCATCATGTTCTGTGAAGCTCCAGGTTGTCAGTGTCCTACCAAAAAGATGATGCACAGAATAGAGCTAGAATATAGACGTGGTCTAATCTTGGCAAACTACTATCACCTCCTTCTTTATGTAGTTGGTAAATGTATTGATATTGGTAGTAACTGCTTTAGGATAGTATTTTTTAAAATGTAGATTGCAACCATGTATCGGGTCTCGAAAAATTTGACAACAGTAAAAAGCTTCTGAATGCGAAATGACCAAAAATTAATTAAAAATCAAACATGTAATGAATCCAAGGTGCTTCTGGCAGCACTTGCCTATGTTGCGTCATGCAACTTCACTGCAGCTTTGGTTCTGAACACAAAGCATGAGCACTTTGCACTGTGTGTGCACTCACACCATGTAGTGCCAGCGAATACTGCCAAAACACAAAAAGGGGTCGTGAGAGGAAAAAGTTTAAGAAGCCCTAAGTTTAGGATGTAAATAACTCATTTGCATATATTTGTTTAACTGTTGTCTCTCCCATTAGATCATGTGCTCCTTGAAGGTAGGGGCTGTGTTTTGCCTCTTCTTATTATCCTGACACTTAGCATGTGCCTGGCACATAGTAGGTGCTTAATAAATGTTTATTGACTGACTGACCTAGGAGGGAGAGATTACTATTAGTTGGGGCGTATAAAGGAGGGGCCTAAATTTGAATACGGACTTTGGCATTGTTAGTTGGGTGACTTTGGGCAAATCACTTGACCTTTCTGAGTTTCAAGATTCTCATGGATAAAATAATGAGGTAGCAATGCCTATATGAGGCAGCTAGACCTCTCATTGGCTAGAATGCTTGGCCTGGAGTAAGGAAGAACTGAGTTCAAATGTGGCCTCAGACACTTACTAGGTGTAAGGTGTATTAGGTGCATTAGCATATATGTGTATATGTTGTATTAGCAACCACAAGTGTAATTAGCAACCACACTAGCACACAGAGTGGGCTCCTAGCACAGAGTCTTCATCTGTTTTTATAAAGGAAAGAGAGCTTCAAAGGGGTTAATAATCTTACTTAAATTAGACAGTGCAGAAAGATATATAAGTAGCCAAGAAAGACTAACATCATCCACTAATTCAGGGGGAAAGGGTCAGCACCCCGAAAGTGGAGAAAATCAATTCCAAACAAGCAGAGAAACATAGAGAAATTAGCCCAGAGACTGATGAATGATCCAACAGAGAGGGCTCCAACTGTCTTAACAGAATAATAGAACTATTTACATACATCACCAGACTGAGAGAGCACTGGCATCTGAGTAGTCAGGGGGCTCCTTAACAACAGCTACCTAGAGTCCTGTCCAGGAAATCAAAATCCTTCTCATGAACTAGCCCCCCGGGCAAAATACCGATCTCCTCTTTATGTATTGATAGGCTCAGAGCCAGAAGGCACCAAAGCTTACATGACTCAGCACCTGATTAGCAAGGTAAAATACCTGAGAACAGATTATTGTTATGGCCATGGATCCTGGGAAACTAAACTCCAAGAAATAATAACAAAAATCTGCTTTGCTTATGCTTACACCTGGGCAAGTCACTTAACCTCTGTTTGCCTCAATTCACTGGAAGAGGAAATGGCAAACCACTCCAGTATCCTTGCCAAGAAAATCCCATGGATAATGTTGGTGTACTATAGTCCAGGGGGCATGAAGAGTCAGACACTGAACCAAACTGCAAAGTAACAAATGCCTGCAAATATTATAGTAATCACCAATATTTTGTTGAATTGAATTGCTACCTACTAGTTGAACAACCACAGGCACATGATTAAACCTCTCGTTCTTCATTTCCTTCTTGGGCACAATAAGAGCAACAACCTTATAGGATTATTCTGAGGATCCATTGAGATAATATATGTAAAGTGCCTTGCAAACCCTAAAACATTATATAAATGTTAGCTATTGTTATTATCTTATAGATTTTTCTTGAAGTCCCTCCAAGTTCCCTTAAGCTGGAAAATTGTTTGACTCCATATTTTTGTAGGTTCTGTCACTCCAGAATCCATTTAGAAATTTGATTTAATGTTGGTTCTGAGGGAAACTGGTGAGCACTCAGGCAACTTCCTGGCTTCTTTCCACCATCTTGGCTCCACTTAAGGAATAGAAATTCTTCAGATGATTTTTTTAAAAAAATCCTTTGGGGGTATGTGATGAAATGGTCCCTTCTCCATACCCCCTCACTTGCCTTCTACAGAGAAGGTCAGATATCCTCTGACTACCTCCTGTCTACCAAATGGACACCTTTAAATGGCTCCTGAGCTGGAAATCTGTGATTATATTAAAGGAGTAACTCCTGCTTTTCAGGCTTCTCATTCCTGCCAACCCCAAGT
>CM053622.1:219136893-219169650 GCA_028646595.1 Phalanger gymnotis | reverse complement strand
CCTGCACATTATATTTCAATAAATTATACAGGAAAACTGCCCAAATATCTTAGAACCAGAGAGCAAAGTAGAAATTGAAAGAATCCATTGGTGGCTTCCTAAAAGAAATTCTAAAAGAAAAACTCCCAGGAGTATTATAGCCAAAATCCAGAACTCCCAGATAAGGGAGAAAATACTGCAAAAGCTAGAAAGAATTCAAATAAAGTGGAGCCACTTGGGTAATCAAAATTACCCAAAATTTAGCAGCTACCACTCTAAATGAATGAAGGATCTGGAATATGATTTTCCAGAAGGCAAAGGAACTAGGATTACAACCAAGAACAAGCTACCCAGCAAAACAGTATAATCCTGCAATTGGCAGGATTCTTTAGAAAAAAGTGGGGGTATGTGGGGTGTTCGTGGAGGACCAGCACCTCTGGTATGAGGGCTCACTGATCCCTTTTCAGGGCTGCTCATATACCTTTGTTGTCCACCTCACACTCAACTCTTACCCGTGGCTTAAAGAAGCTGTAGCCTGTGCAGTGGGCATACCCTACTAAACTGTCTTGACAGATGGGTTAAACCAGATTGAGGATAACTGATGGGCCTCAAACCCATTGGTGATTTAGGGAGGGTGTCTATCCTAAGAACGTGTAGACTTCTCTAGTTGGAATGGGCACATGAAGACAGTTTGTTCCAATGGCCATGAAGGTAGCTGAAGCAGGCACTGCGTAGTACTTGGAGCTTGGTCAGTCATGGAAGATGCCAAGGTTATCTACTGCATCCTGGCCCATTGCAAATCGTCCTGACTTGTCTTGCCACTGAACTTTGATTATTCTGGAAGAGAGAGTGATGCTGATGACATTATGCAACTCTACCTCAGTTACATTCATGCATGAGTCAAGATCCTCTTTGAAAATGAAGAACAAACAACAACATAATTCTACAGGAGAAAAAGTGGATATTTAATGAAATAGAGGACTTTTAAGCATTACTAATGAAAAACTCAATAAATATGAACTAAATACCTGTGCCAGACACTGTGCAAAGCACTGGAGATACAAAGAAAGGCAAAAGACAGTACTTGATTTCCAGGAGCTCACAGTCTAATGGGGAAGACAACATGCAAATAATTATGTGCAAACAAGTTATATACTTGATAAATTAGAAATCAGGAGTGAAAAAACACACGAATTAGAGGGGGTCTGAAAGGCTTACTGTAGAAGGTCAGATTTTATCTGGGACTTGAAGGAAGCCATGGGAGCCAGGGGGCAGAGACTACAAGAAAGAGAAATTCCAGGCATGAAGGACAGCAAGTGAGAATGCCTGGAGCCAAGGGGTGGAGTTTCTTATTCAAGGAAACTAATGTCACTGAATCACAGAGTACATGGGGGAGGTGTAAGGTGTAAGAAGACTGGAAAAGTAGGGGTGCAGATTATGGATGGCATTAAACCCAGAGGATTTTAAATTTGATCTTGGAGGTGACAGAGAGACAGAGAATATTATTAAATGGTGTGGGGGCAGGGTTATGCACAGACCTGTTCTTTAGTAAGATCACTTTCATAGTTGAGCGTAGTATGGACAAGAATGGGGAGAGATGCATCAGGAAGACCAACAGACATGATATTACAATAGTCTAGGCGTGAGGTGATGAGGGCTTGCCTACACTAGTGTCATGACAGTGTCAGAGGAGAGAAGGAGGCACATGTGAGAGATGTTTTCAAAGTAAAATTGAAAGACCTTGGCAACAGTTTGGATATAGAAGGTAAGAGAGAATAAAGAGTCAAGGATGATAACTTGGTGGTGAGTCTAGGTGACTGGGAAGATAATACTACCTTCAAAGTTCTTATGGAAGTTTGGTTTTGGACAAGACGAGTTTAAGATGGCTATGGGGTGTCTAGTTTGCATTGTCCAATAGGCAATTGGATATGAGAATAGAGATCAGTAGAGAGGGTAAAGTGGGTAAGCAAATTTTAGAATCATCACCATAGAAATTTGAATCCATGGGAGCTGAAGAGATCACAAAGTAAAACAGTATAATGAGAGAGAAGAGAAGAGAAGAGAAGAGAAGACAGGAGAAGAGAAGACAGGAGAAGAGGGGAGGGAAGGGGAGGATAGGAGAGGGCCTAGGGCCCAGGACGGAGTCCTAGGGAATACTCACAATTAGCAGCAGTGATGCAGAAGAAGGAGACTAAGAAGGCATAGCTAAGCAAGAGAATCAGGAAAAAGTGGTGTCTCAAAAACCTAACGAGAAGAGAGTATCAAGAAGAGGAGGGTGATCAATAGTATAAAAGCAGCAGAGTGGTCAAGAAGGATGAAGATTGAGAGGCCATTAGATTTAGCAATTAAGGGATGGTTAGTAACTGGAGAGATAAGTTTTGGTTGAATGATGAGGTTAGATGCCAGACTGTAGATAATTAAGAAAAGAGTGAGAGAAAAGAAATTGGAGGTATTTATCACTGACAGACTTCACAAAGAATTTAGCCACAAAAGGGAAGAGAGATATGGGATGATAGTTGAGAGTGGAACAATTGAGGGTTTTTTTGAGGGTGGGGGAAACAGTGGCATGTTTGTAGTCAATAGGGAAGGAGACACTAGACAAGGAGAGGGTAGGGATGAAGGAGAGAGGGAACAATCTGCTAGAGAAGATGGGATGTAGTGAGATCACTTGTATGTGTAGATACGTTTGCCTTGGGAAGTAGAAGGACCCACTCATTATGTGAAATGGGATGAAGGAGAAAGCAGTGGCAAAAAAGGTATGTGGGTAATGTGAAATGAGGTGGACAGGAGAAAAGGGAGCTCATGGTAAATGGCCTCAGTTCTTTCAGTAAAGTCTGAGACAAAATCCTCAGCTGAGAGGGTTTGAGGAGGGGGAACCATGGGAAACTTGAGAAGGGTTGAAAAAAGTTGGAAGACTTGCTGAGCTGAGTTGGATAATGAGTCAATTAAGGAGGTAAAAAGGATTGTCTTGCAATAGTGAAGGCCCAGTTGAGACTATGTAAAATAAATTTGTAGTGGACCCAGTCGACAGAGTTCCATAACTTTCTCTACCTCCTTCAGCAGCACTTTTATAGGAGTGAAGGTAGCAAATGGTGGGAGTGATCCAAGGTTGAGTCTTAGCAGAGAAAGATAGGGAATGACGAGAGGACAGTATAGAGTTGACCTTGGTGGTCAAGATAAGGAAGGGAGGAGAGTATAGATAGATATATAAAAACAAAAGATAACTTTAAAAATTAATGGGCAGAAACATCTTGAGAAGTCATCTTGTCCATTATTCCACATTTAAGAAGAGCCAGATCTAAAGCACTCTTGATGTTGCTTAATTCATCTTTATTTTTTTTTAAAAAAGGGTTATTTCATAGTGCTTTATAATACACACACATTTGCATGTATCATAAAAATCCACTAAAAATAGACTAAGAACTTACCATATGTTACATATTTTCTTTCTTTCTTTGCTGGTTCTGTGATTTCTTCGGTGCAAATAACTCTGGGTAAAGAAGTCCTTTTTACCAATTCAGAGCAGCAACTCTTCTGCAGCTTAAAATCTTAATAAATAGTTACTAAGAGACAGCATGACAATGAATAGAGAGGTGGTCTCAAAGTCAGGAAACCTGTGTTCAAGTCCCTACCCTGATGCATACTATACTGGCTTTGTGACCCCAAACATGTCTTTCATTTTTTAAAAACACAAGTTCACTTTAATGGGTAAAATTAGATGCAAATATAAACTTTCCTTTGCTGGTAAATGTGTGTGTGAGGAGGATTTTCTACATGCTTTTTTCCTGATCTATTTCTGCCAGAAAACTAGATCTTTTCATACCAGAATTATTTTCCCCCAACACACTGCCAGGTCATGCTCCCCCAGGATTAGGTCTCACTATGGTGAGGTGAAAATAAAGGTCAAAACAACAAGTTGATTCATATCAGGGTTCTTTGCTGCTGGTGCTCAGTGTCTGCATCTTGCCACTTCAAGTCTGGATTGCTAATTATTTCACTGACCATTTGACCACATAGATTATTCTCCAGTTCTAGCAGGATTTTTCTGGTTACTGTCTATGCACATGGACTTTGAAGATCAAGTCCTGTTCTATTCTCTGGTAGTTGGGCCCTATTGATTTTTGTTGCTTATTTTTCCTCTGAATCATCACTGCTGAGGACCTAGAATTTTAAGTGTGCTTTTTCTACAGTGTTTGAGTTCCACCTGGTCCCTTTAGCCTATTGCTAGCTATGACCCTGTGTGACTTTTTGCCAAGCATAATTCTCTTTACAAATAACCTTATTAACCCACTCCAGTGTTTAGTTGTACTTACAATCAAGAAATAGTCCATATGTATAGAAACCGGAGAGACTAGGCTGAGATTTGTCGGTGAGGGAAGTGGGTTAAATGTCAGTATCCATTTGCATAGAACATGGAATATGATGAGGAAGACTCAAAAGCAGTTGCCTCATCACAATTTCCTTCAGCTCCATTACCGTTTGAGAAAGTAGAGACTTCAGAAGTATTTGCCGACACAGGGGGGACTGCAGAGTATGATGAGGACAAAGACTTAAATGGAATTTCTAACCATAAGTCAGATGCTAAATGAACTGAGAGAATAAGAGGAACTGGTGGAGGAAAGCAAATTGGACCTTAACCTGGACATCTGCTACCTTTTGATACAGCTCGGCTGAGGAAAAGTGAGTCATAGGTATTGGCTGAAAAAGCTGTAACACTCCCTTGCCAAGGGAAGGCTTACTAGCCAAAGCACCCCACAGTGGATGATAAAGATGGCTAACTCCATTGGCTGACAGAACTAAAGCCATCCCCTGCAGAGATTTAATAATAGCATCCTCAGTAGATAGTGAATATAGATGGCCAGGAAGATAGCAGCATTGCTGACAACTGTCTGGAGCAAAGAACTGAGACCCATTAGGAAGCTCCAAAGGCAAAGCCTAGAGGAAAGCAGATGCAGCAGAGAGTGTTGTGATGACATCAGCATCAGTTCTGTATCTCCATGGCATATAGGTATAGTGAGGTCCACATGTTGTGAGGGCTGTCCTCCCACTTGGGGCATGGGAGTATCTTTGTGTGGCTTGAAGGGAGGCAGTATTGATATCTCTAGCCTCTTCTTCCTCTACCCTTCTCCAGAATAGACTTTATTCACTGCCAGGAGGTGAAGAACTGATATAAAGGCCAAGAGCCATCATTCTGCTCTCCTTGGAGAGAAGAGGTACCAGGCTAAAATAAATATTATTAGTTTAGGAGATATAATTTCTGGTTCAAGCTAACTTCTAGCTCTATAACTGAGGTGAGATCCTTTCCCTCCAAATAGCAGTTCCACAATGACCACACACAGCAATTATCAAAGAAAACCCATTTATCTAAATTGGTAGCAAAACAGAAATCAGAAAAAGTATACATAGGAGACAATACGAGCCAATAGAAAGAAGGAGCTCTCCTGTTGGGAGTAAGTTAACTCAGCTCAACCAGGAGGGGAAGAGAAAGAGAAAGAGAAAGAGAGAGAGAGAGACAGAGAGAGAGAGAGAGACAGAGAGACAGAGAGACAGAGAGACAGAGACATAGACAGAGACAGACTGAGAGAGAGGAAGAGAGGCAGACAGAGAGAGAGAGACAGAGAGAGACAGAGTGAGAGAGAGACAGAGAGAGGGAGAGACAGAGACAGACTGAGAGAGAGGAAGAGAGACAGACAGAGACAGAGACAGAAAGACAGAGAGAGACAGAGAGAGACAGAGAGAGTCCTAGATCTCACCCAAATGTAAGTTCCCCAAAGTCTATAGGGTACCAATCTGGGGATAGGGACATGATGGAGACTTCCAGCTCCTCTCATGTTAGCTTCTTCCTGGAGTCTTTTTTGTCCTTCAGCAACCCAAAGAAGAGTTTGGGATCTTCCATCTGTCCTAAAGCTGGAAGCCAGAAGTTCCAGAAGTCTGAAGACACTCAGCAACTCAAAGAAAACTCAAAGAAGTCTCCAAAGCTCTTGTTCATTAGGTACAGGACATTAATCTTGCCCAATAAGGGGAGAGTCCTCTACAAATGGACTCTGGGACTAGGGTGACATGTATATGTCTCTCCACTACAATCCTGTGATGTAGATGGTATTTAAGTTCCTTGTAGCAGGGACTGTTTCATCTTTTTTAGTGCTTCTCATACACAGTGCCTGCTCCATAGTAAGTTTATTGATTAATTGATGGACTGGTTGACTTTCATCTGGATCTGTGACTACACTGGTGTAACTCTTACTGGGGGAATTCCCCCTACCAATGCAGATCCACAATTGTTCTGAAACTTTTTGTCTCAATGAGTTAACTGGGACACTGAGATATTAAATGACTTATCCAGGGTCAATCTGCCAGTGTACATCGGAGTAAGGACATGAACCCATGTTTTCTTAACTGTCGGGGCACCTTCTATCCACTAGAATATCCTGCCTCTTACAAATATTATGTGACTTGCCTGTGGTCACAAATCTAGTTAAGTGTCTAAGGTGGGATTTGAACACAGTTCTCTTAACTTCCTGTCCAGCATGTATACACGCTATGTTTTATCTGAGACAATGTGCAAAGTGGAGTTAGCTCTTTTGAAGAATACAGAAACTCATGCGGAATGTAATATCACCTACTGAAGGAAAATGTGGGAGAGAAAAGGTTATAAACTGAATACCAAACTGAAGGTCTACAGAGCCTTTGTGCTAACCTGGTTTTTGTGTGTCTGTGAAACCTGTACAGGATACCAGCATCATGCCAGGAAACTGAATCACTTCCATTTGAATTGTCTTAGGAAGATTCTGAAGATCACCTGGCTGGATAAGGTACCAGACACTGAAGTCCTTTCTCAAATTAAACTGCCAAGCATTCAAATTCTACTTCAGAGCATACAACTCTGATGGGCTGGCCACATTGTTTGAATGCAAAACATACACTTGCCAAAAAGAGAACTCACACAGAGCAAGCGTTCACATGGCAGTCAGAAGTGATGTAAGGACACTCTCAAGGTCTCTCTTAAGAACATTGGAATTGATGGTGTGATATGGGAGACCCTGGCACAGGACTGCTCAGCATGATATGCCCACATCAGAGAAGGTGCTGTGCTCTATGAGCAAAGCAGAATTGAAACAGCTCAAAGGAAATGCAGGATGCACAAATTTAGAGAATCCACCCCAAATGTTCACATGGACTATTTGTGCCCGACCTGTAGCAGAGCATTCCAAGCTCATATTGGTCTGATCAGCCACAGTCGGACACACTGAAACTTGACTCTAGCATAGTGATGTCATTTTGGTCCTCTTTGAAAATGAAGGACAACAAACCACCTCGCAGGGCTGTTGTGAGAATCAAATTGGGGCAAAGCTGTCAGGTGAAATCTCTATGAGCTTAGCCTCATTCTTTCCAGTTCATTGCCATAATGAGATGATGTCAGTGGAAGTGCTATGTCACCTGTTGTGTGCTATATAAATTCAAGTTATTATTATTATTGCCAAGGAGTAGGGCTTAAGGGAAGACTGGAACCAGATCTGAGCAGTAGCAAGTGCTAGATCCTGGATCCTAGATGTCAGTTATCTACATAAATTGCCTCGGTGCTGGTCTGGTTGAGCAGAGGCAGAGCTGGCCGAGCAGAGGCATGGCAATAAGTCACCCTGGGCCCTGTAATTGGAGGGACCCTATGATTGTGGTGACTGAGTAGTGACTTAGCTAGATATCTTGTAGGGAATCTATGGAAATGCCCTGCCTCTTTCACATGCAACTTTCTAGCTACCTTCTGGTGACTCTTCTCTTTCAAGGTTGCCACTGGTTAAACTGATTTCCCTGGTATCAAATTGTTAGGGAAAGAAGGATAGAGGAAGGACAAAAGGAAGTATCATTCGCCCTACTTCCCTCAGCAGCCACCTAAAGGCATGTTGGATCCAGAGAACGGAGCAAGGGATTTGTGTTTGTGAATGAGTATTTTTTTCTCAGCTTTGCCCTTAGAGGAAAGTATGGATTCGGGGTAGAGTTTCTGCCATTTACAACTTCAGTAACTAAGATCGCAGAGGGAGTCAGTAGGTAAGGCAAGCATTTAATCCTTCACGCTCCCTAATGCAGGAGAGTTCATGATGCTATCAGTGACAGACTTTTTAAAGAATTAAAATTGTCTGTGTCCGTTGAGAACTATGTGGCTAGACATCAAAGAGATCTTGGAGGCCATCTAGTTCTTCTGTTTTACAAATGAGAAAACTGAGTCCAAAGGTCATTAAATGCTTTGCCTGGGGTTGTGCAGGTAGCAAGAATCACAGGTGGGATTTGAGGAAGATAATTTAGTGCTCCTTCTCCTGTACTATTCACTCAACTTCTACACACACGCACACACACACACACACACACACACACACACACTCCTGGGATTTTGTTGATAAAGGGTACTTCAGATGAGAAAACTTCCATTATTGCCTAGGTGGGTCATTATTGTTTCCACAATTTAGTCTTAGAAAGATGCTTGTGACTTTCATGGGGTCAGACAGTCAGTGACAGAAGCAGGACTTGAACCCAGGTCTTTTCGACACTAAGACCAGCTGTCTATCCACTACACCAATACCTCTCAAAGTGTGGTTCAGTGACCCAGAGACCCTCCCAGAGGGTTTCTTGAAGCCAAAACTATTTTCATAACATTACAAAAAATATTATTTGCCTATTAAAATGCTCCCTTTTCCAACTTACATATCTTACGAGGCCAGATTTTCTTCACATACCTCAACCAAAACAACATATCGCAACAGATTGAATGCAGAAGCAGATATGAGAATCCAGATGTCTTCTATTAAGCCAGACATTAGATTTGCAAAAATATGTAAAACAATGGCACTCTTCTCACTATTTTTTGGAGGAAAATATAATTATTTTTCATAAAAAATATTATTTACATTAACATGTAATGGGCCGTATTTAATATAGAAATTTTTAAAAAAATTATTAGTTTTGATTTCTAAAATATTAAATATCAATAGACATAACCAGCATAAATAAAATCTCTTTAGGGTCCTCAATAGTTTCTAAGAGTATAAAGGGGTAATGAGAACAAAAAGTTTGAGAAACTTTCCTCTACATCATTGTGCCACTCTAATTACTTGTCACTCTATCACTCTATCTATCATTTATCTATCTATCATCTATCAATTGATTTATCCATTGTTTTTATCTGAACCTGTGAAGGCTCCCTGTTGGGGAAACTCCCCAATATAGATTGGCAATTATCCTACAATTAATAGTTATGTACATATACATATATATGTAATTGATGGTCACGTGCACATATGTGTATTGTGTGTCTATTGTATTTATACATGTGGCTTATCTATTGTAGAATAGGTGTATAGATAGATAATAGTGATAAATGAAAACAAATAAAGAAAGAAGGAAGGAAAGAAGAGGAAGGAAGGAAGGAAGGAAGGAAGGAAGGAAGGAAGGAAGGAAGGAAGGAAGGAAGGAAGGAAAGAAGAAGGGAAGGAAGGAAGGAAGGAAGGAAGGAAGGGGTAATTAGCAAATCATAGATAGATAGATAGATAGATAGATAGATAGATAGATAGATAGATAGATAGATGGATAGATGGATAGATAGATAGAATGAACTGAGGGTAATTAGCTAAGCCTAGTTAAACAGACAGGGGAAGGGTAATTAGCAAAGTCACTTTAGTTTACTGTCAGTGTGCTGCAGGTGTTCTGGCTCAAATCTGAAAGCCTTGATGCTTTGGGGTGACTCAGCATATCCTATTTTGTTCCTTGAGCTCCTGTGACAATTACAAAGGATGGGGTACTGTATCACTTCAAAAAGAGAGGCAGCTTTCACTATCTCTCTTCTTTTCTCCTGAATGTTTGGCTTGGCACTTTCTCTGGGATGTGCCTTGCGGGAAGAAGTTGCAGCTGCTCACACATGACATGTGCTTGTCCAGGTGAGCCCAAGTCAGGATTTCCAGGCCCTGGCTGCTTTCTGATTTATGCTTCTTTGCATGATCAAATAGGTAACTGAACAGCTCTCCTAAGATGGGTGTCCCTAGCCTTAGTGTCAGCCTCATGAATTTGAAAACTTAGAGCTCCTGGCCCCTTCAGCCCAAGCTGAGTGGCAGCAGGACAATTTTTCTGACATTATATGTTCTGTGAAGGAGATGACCATCAACAAGAAGAAAAGACTGACCTGTGGTCTCCTTTTTTGAAAATATGGACTTTGAGGGGTTTGTTCAGACAGTGAGGTGCTAAGGTGAAGGTGAAATACTGAGTCAGCAATCTCATAATTTGGTCATTTGATCAATTAGAGCTAGGAAAGAACTTAGAGGCATTAAGTCTAACTTCTTCATTTTATAGATGAGAGACCTAAGGCCCAGAGAGGTTAAGGAACCTTCTCTCTTTAGAGGCCAGGCACCCACAGGCGCCTTACATATGTAAGTCCAGACCTAAGGGTTCCATTAGAGGAAGAGAGCAAATTGCCAGGCCCTTTGGATCTATGAAAGTTTCTGTACTGTTACAGTTATATAGGTACATATATGAGCTTTTACATACTGTCATACTGTTGACTGATGTTGGTTTTGTCTAATTTTTTTCTTCCTTTTAAAATCTTTGCTACAGAGGAAGGATTATGGACAAAGGAAAAATATATTCAGAAATAAAAGTGATGAGAAAACCAAACATATTTTGTAAAGATCCATACAAACATTCTTCCTGAAAATGCACCATAGATAGAGCCACTTCTGTGAATGAAAGAACCATGGGACCTTGAATCAGGCCCTGATCCAAGCAGTGAGATCATTTGGATAGTCTACCTCTCCGAGCCTCATCTTATTTATAATATGAGGGTATTAACACTACCTACCAGTAGGTAGTGTTTAGAAAGCTTGTGAGGAAAACCCTTTTTACAACTAAAAGGAAATGCCTAAATGAGAGAAATAACTTGGATTCATTCAATTCAACGAGGATTTATTGAATATCTCCCATATGCCAGGTACTGTGCTAGACTGGGTATATAAACAAATGCTTAAAACAAACAGAAAATAAAAAAAAATAGCTCCTGCCCTCAAGGAGGTAATACTCCATAGGGATAGTGTGTTGATGCTGTTCTCTTACAATTTTATATAACGTGATACCTCAAAGATTATTAAAAAGTGGAAATAACTGAGGAAAGTACATACTTTCGAATCTTGCCACTTAAAAAAATCAACTAAAATAATCAAAGCTATTAAATCAAAGGAGGTAAACAAATCATTCCCTATTATCACGATGCAACAAACCGAGTAGCACCTAGCAAGACTCTGATTAAGAAAACATTAAAGGCAATTCCAGCAATCCAAGAGCATCCTCTGGCTTCCACGAGCCTTCTCTTCCAAACAATGTTCCCTTAGCAGGGCCATCTCACGCTGGCCAGCGCATTGTTTCCTGGACCTCCACGGACCCTAAAGAAGGGGCCACATGGTGGCGCTCTGGTTGTGCCTATCGTTCCACCGGCCGGAGTCTTTTTTCGGGAGATGAGTTTATCAGAATCCAGGCTTTTACTATCTGGTTCTAAGGAGAGGCTCTCTTAATGTTTTTGCTGCTTCTCTCCCTTTGTCTTTTCCTTTCTTTCCCATCCTGTTACCCGCTCCAGCAGCCGGCAGTGGCCAGATGTGAAGGGACGGCTGCACAGGATAACAATGGGAGGGCAAGGGAATGAAAGATGCTCAGAGCCCTTCCTGGGCGTTTGCCTGGGCTCCCCTGCCTGTTTTTTTTTTTTTAAGTTTGGGGCTGGGCTTGCAGGAAGGGAAAGAAAGGGAGGACCCTCACCCCCAAAAAAAGAAACCGTTTCCAACACCGTGTGTTTAATGAGCTCCCTCTTAGCAACCCCAGCAGAAATGAAATGCACAAAGGTGACTAATTAAATACCAGGTTTAATTATTGGGGCCTGGTGATGGAGCCACTTAGAATTGAAACCATGGGAGGCTAACCTACTCTTTGCTAGAACATAATAAATGTACTGGCAAACCTTCCTGGGAGACTGAGAGGCAGAGAAGACAGAAGAGGGTAGGATATGTAGGCATTGTGGCTTCCCAAATGCAGGGCCCATGGATTATACCAGTTTTCCAAACCCAAGGGACAGTTCTGATGTTTTGTCCAATTTGTGCTATTACCACCCTAAGATTGGGTGCCTGGAAGTAAGAAGGACTAATTGTCTCTTTCCTTCCCACTGTCTGTTCCAGAAAATGCAGACAGTAAAATGAAACAGTTGAGTGGTGCTATGGCTGGAGGAATAGACCTGGAGTAGAAAGACCTAAGCTTGAATCCAGTCTCAGTCACTATCTAGCTGGGTTATGCTGAACAACTAACCTAACGTATCTCTGTCTTAGTTTCTTCTTCTGTAAGATGGGGTTAGTAATAGCATCTAACTCCAAGGGTGGTTGTAATGATCAAATGATATGAATGTAAGTACCCTGAAAACCTTAAAGCACCATATAAATGCTAGCTATCATTATTATAATTAACTAAAGATCCTGCTTCCAGGCTAACGATATTCCCAGAATTGGACTTCTTAGGGTACGGTTCTGGCCCAACAAAAGAAGGCAGAGACAAAGTCAAAGTCAGTAGGGGCTGTGGAAGGGCAGGCCTGGCTCTGAAGACAACATGTGCTCACTCTGGGGGACCCCATTTCTTCTCTTGGGGAAAAATACAATTCAGTGTTTCTGTTTCTGCTTGCCTGTAGGAATGTTATGCTTTGTGCTTTGTTTTATGGATAACCAACAAGAGGCAGAATACTATTTCCATGAAGGATATAATTCAATTCAGCAAACATTTACTAAGCACCTACTATGTACCAGGTCATAGTGCCTAGTATGTAGTAGGTACTTAATAAATGCTTGTCAAATGATGGATTGATTGATTCAGGGAGTTTCCATTCTACCTGAGGGATGCAAAATGTGTATTACAAGTAAAATACAAAGTAATTTCAAGAGGGAAAAGATTGCTCATAGCTTGGGGGTGGATATCAGGGAAAATTCCATGTGGGAGGTAGCACTTGAGCTGTGCTTTGAAGGAAGCAGGGGATTCTACATAAAGAATGAAGTTAAACTAGACAGACTTTTTAAGAGTTTCCTATCAAAGGGAAGGCTACCACATCTTGGCTCTTTCTCCTTGGCATTAGGGGGCAGTGAAATGTTGTCAGACTCTATTGTTTGCTGAAAGGGTTGGGGTAGGACCTAGGACTCCTAAGGAAGAGGAAGAAGGAGCCATCATGTTGATACAGGTGAAATTTGTTCAAATGAACATCAAGGGAGTCTATAAAAGTGAAAAAAAAATCCAAAACAACAACTTGGGACAAAGTATGGAAAAACTTGTGTTTTGGGGGGAAATCGATTCTAGTCATTCAGGCCCAAACACCTTACTGTGTCACTGTTCCTAATGGGTATATGTGTGTATGGAGGGTTTGTGAGGAGGATGAGGGGTAGAAGAATACAAGATGTAAATATATACATTTACATACATAAATATACATACATACATACAGCTTTAGTTTTTCTAGCCCCAGCTGACAGCCACCATCCCACTTTCCTTGACCCCAGCCTTCTTGTAGTTCAAGGTGCCCAACACCAGAGTTCTTGGCTCCACAGTTCCCCCATGTACAGGACCCATGACTCTTGACACGATTTTCCAAACCCAAGAGAGAGGTCTGATATTTTGGCCAATTTATACTGTACTGGCCTAGGATGGAGAGTCTGGAAGTAGGAGGGACTCATTTTTCTCTGTCCTTCCCACTGCCCATTACAGAGAATAGAAGGTGGTAAATTGTCTCTCTCTACTTGGGAATGAAATGAGTGATCGTAGCCTCTCCCTTCAAATAGGCTGTGACTCAAGATGGAGCAAGAGGGAATACGTTTCCAGCACCAGTGGGAAGAGTGCTATGATTGGCTTCATAATGCTCCCCAGTGACTTGTTGCTGTGCTTTCAAGAAAACCTGCAGCAAGCCAGGGAATAGAAGCAGCTGAGTACTGGCTTGTCCAGACGCCTGTGGTTATCCACAATTTTAAATACATGTAGCCTACTGTTCTTGCCAGTTTGACGGAACATAGCTGCACAGGTAACTGACATATCCATGGTATCCCCATCCTTCCAGTCTTCCAGGATCATAACCTTGACACTCTTCCTTACCACGCATAGGCACCCATTTCTACCTCCCCAACACCTCTAGCATCTAACCTCTTCTCCCTAGTCACACAGCTGCTACCTTAGTTCAGATTCTCATCAACTCTTTCCTAGATTACTGTAACAGCCTCTTAGTTGGCTTCCCAGCCAATCAAGTATCTCCCCAATTCAAGCACATCCTACGCACTACCTCCAAAGTGATTTTCCTTACACCCTGAACTGACCATGTCACTTCCTTGCTTAATTAACCCTAGTTCCTTCCTATTGCCTAAGGGATCCAATGATTTTAAAACTCTTCACAACCTGACCCCCACTATCTTTCCAACCTCATTTGACTTCACTCCCCCTCCTGCACTCTGTGATCTAGCCTAACTGGCTTTTTTTTCCCATTCCTCACACATGACTTTTCATTTCCCATCTATGTGCCTTTGTACTGGCCATTCCCCTTGCCTGGAACACACTCCCTTCTATGGTGTAGAATCCATTTCTTTTCTTCTTCCTTGATGCAGCTCAAACATCAACTCCTATATGAAGTTTTTCCTGAGTTCCCCAATTGCTAGTTTCTTCTCTCCATAATTACCTTGTATTTTGCTTCTTTGTATTAATTCTCTATGTATATACATGTGTCATCTTCCCCGTTAGACAGATAGATAGACAGAGATAGATAGCTAGATAGATAGTTTGATTGATAGACTGACCATCTCGTAAGTGCCTACTCTGTGTCAGGTACTGGGGAAGTGCTGTGGATATGAACACAAGAAAACAGAATGATCTCTCATCTCCTGGAGGTTCCATTCTAATAGGGGAAGACAATAATACAAAAAGAAGAGGAAGAGGTAAAAAGGATACAGTCCATGGGGGCAATGCAGCCAGTTCCATTCTTGGCATTTTAATCTCCACACCTAGCACAGTTCTTGGTACAGAGGAGGTGCTTAATAAATGCTTGCTTGCTTGATTGATTTATATCTTCATCAGCCTTAGCTGAACTGGAGAATCTGAATGGAGGGTTTTTTTGTGATATATTTAGGGGAGTATGTTACTGGGAACTCTCTTGGATATAAATAAGAAGAATGAGTCCAAGAATACTTTACATATACTTTTCCTCTCTGGTAACACTGATTGTTTAACATTATATCATAGTTGTTTTTATACTTGGCTTCTCTCCACCTGTGGTAGACTGGAAATGTGGGGCAGGAACAGTATTTTATTTATCTGCACCCCTCCCAAATACCTTGTATATAGCAGGTACTCAATAAATTTTATCACATTTAAAATACACATAAGAAAGTATTTAACAAAGAGGTTGTTTTATTTGCCCTTCCAAGACCTTATAATGGAAGGAGTTGGCTCAAATGATAGAATGCCCACTTAGTATGTGAGGGGTAGCAGGATTGATGCCTACATTCCCCAATCTTTTTGAGAAGCATCAGAGATTGCAAAACATTGATTATAGAGTCAGAGAGATCTGGGTCCAAATCCTGCTTCAGACACTTAGAAGCTGTGTGATCCCAAGCAAGTTTATCCAAACTTTCTGGGATTTAGTTTGTTTATCGGAAAAATTAGGGGAATAGACATAATGACCTGTGGAGTCTCTTCTATCTCTAAATCAATACTCCCATAAATAAAAAGTATTCCTATTTTTCGAGGAGACGGTTGACTTAGTGGTGTGACTTGTCAAGTACATTCTATAGGTCAATGATAGGGCCACGAATAGAGCTTAGGTTTTAACTTCCAGTTCAGAATGTGTCTTAATATATTGCATCATGCTTTTTAACATATTAGGGAAAGATATTTTTAAAGGAAAGAAATAACACTCACCAGGAAATGTAAATATGGTGATCTAGCTATCTAAATGCTTATTATGCTTTTTCCCTTAATTTTTCAGACTTTTTTCAATTTTTTAACATTTTTATTTAAAGTTTTGAGTTCCAAATTCTATCCTTCCCTCTCTCCCTTTCCTCCCCCCCTCCCTGAGATGGTAAACAATCAGATATAGGTTATACATGTGCAATTATGTAGAACATTTCCGTATTAGTCACTTCATATGAGAAGACTAGAATAAAAGAAAAAATAAAAAAACAAAGTGAAAAATAGCATGCTTCAGTCTATATCCAATCCATATCAGTTCTTTCTCTGGAGATAGATAGTATGTTTCATCATTAGTCCTTTGAGATTTCCTTAAATCATTGTACTGCTGAAAATGGCTGTCATTCACAGTTTTTCCTCGTACAACATTGCTGTTACTGTGTGCAACGTTCTCCTTGTTCTGTTCGTTTCACTTTGCAGCGGTTCATGTAAATCTTTCCAGGTTTTTCTGATATCATCCCGCTTGTCATTTCTTATAGCATAGTCATATTCCATTACAACCACATACCACAGCTTGTTTAGCCATTCCCCAAAGGATGGGCATCCCTTCAATTTCTAATTCTTAGCCACCACAAAAAGGGCTGCTATAAATATTTTTGTACAAATAGGTTCTCTTCCCTTTTTTGGATGCCTTTGGTATATAGACCTTGCAGTGGTATTACTAGATCAAAGAGATGCATGTAATTATTCACCATTATGTTAATATGACATTCCATTCACAAAGTACTTTGTAAAATTTTTTATCTATTCATAGCTCATCTTTTAGAAATGAAGAATTCAAGGAACAAAAAAGAAAAAGATTGTCTGACCCAAACAGTTGAGTCTGAACCAGGCCATATGTTCCTTGAGTTTCTAGTCTGTTGCTTAGTTCTTGAGATTTGCAGAAAAAGTTATAGGGAGTATATACACACACAAATGTATATACATGTATGCACAAATATATATGTGTATATACATATGGCATGCATGTATGTGTGTATGTGTATGTGTGTGTATGGCAGATAGTTTGCACAGGAGGTAGGGTTAGAGCACTAGGTCTGGAGTCAGGAAGACCTGAGTTCAAATTCAGCCTCAAACACTTACTAGCTGTGTGACCCTGGGCAAGTCACTTAACCTCTATTTGCCTGAATTTCATCTGTAAAATGATTTGGGGAAGGAAATGGCAAACCATTCCAGTATCATCGCCAAAAAAACTCCAAATTAGGATACAACTGAGACAACTAAATAACATATATGCATGTGTATATATCCATGTATATATGTATGTATACACACATACATACACACCAGTATGTGCATACACATATTTATCTGTGTGTGACACACACATATATTTCACATTATACATATGACCACACAAATGAGAGACAGAGACAGAGAGAGGCATAGTGGATAAGAATACCCAAAAGCCAGAACTCGAATCAAGAAGAGCTAGGTTCCATACTGATTGTGGGATTCTGGGCAAGTCTCTGAGGCTTCTCAGTGTTCTGAGTAGCTCTCTAAGATGACAAAGCACAGATATCTTCTGCTATGTATTGATAGAAGAAGTTCCCATGAAATCCCATGAGTGAATTCCAAATAATGTGATAGGATAAAATATATGACATGACATGACATGATATGATATGATATACACACATATGTGTACATATTTAGGCATATTCATATACATATACACACATATATGTACGCATGCATGTGAAAACACTAACATATGGAAACCCTATTATCAGTTCTTTACTACCCACTCTGAGGGTATGTAAAATGTGTCTATGCTTTCATTAACACCCATAGCCATTAACTGAAAGGCCTGTTCCTATCTGGAACACCACACTTTAGGCTCAAAGTCATTCATTAAAGCCACAAACCAACCCAGTTTGTCACATCAGTTATTACCCTACCAAAGGCATGTTGTTTGAGATTATTCTCCAATGAATTCTTAATATTTTTCTTCTGCCTTTTCTGCCTGTGATTACCTCACTTCAGTTCATTTTAAGTGATGGCTTAGGCATTTTGCTCTCATTCATCCATTCACCAACTGTTTATTATGTACTTACTACCTGCCCATGGCTAAACAAGGCATTCTGTGCACTTGTTCGGCTCAGTGGAGAGGGTGGTATTTATAGAGTGCTTTACTGTTCACAAAGCACTCTCTTCAATACAATTATCATTATCCCCATTTTACAGATGAGGAAACTAAGACTCAGGGCAATTAAATGACTTACTCATAGTTCTATATCTATTGAGTTGTAGCTGAAGATCAAGCCCAGACCTTCTAACATAAAGACCCTTTATATTATACAACTTTGTGTTCCCAAATTTTGTTACTGGTTAAATACATACAGACATCATACTTGTAAATACATACATACATACATACATACATACATACATATATATATATATATATATACATACACATACACATACATATATGTGTGTTGCTTATATTGGTACAAAAATGCAAATATCACCTACTATTTCTTGGGATTATCTTGCAATTCAACAGTATGTTAAAAACGTTTTCAACCTTTTGACAGAAAGTTGACCTGTAAACCAAATGATAGTTTTCCATATTTTCTATGTCCATGCCCCATTAATTCCAGGATGGTACAAACCTTGCCACTGGGCATTCTCCTGGGGAATCGGTCACTAAGAACTCACTCTTTCTACCTATCAATCAGGGATATGCCTGCCCAGAAGTCTTCAAACATACAATCACAGATGCTATCTAGCTTTGGAACAAAAGCAGAAGACTCAGCTTTGGGACAGTCTTTAAGAAGGGGCTACAGAGAATAAGAGATGCAGATAACTTTGGGCATCAGTAATGAGCATCCTCTGAAGAGCCATGGAGAATTTTGCTTCAGCTCATTCTTTTCAGTCACAAATCTAGAAACACTTTCCTATGGTACCTGAGGTCTAATTTAGAGATCTGAAAGAAGACCCCTCCCCACAGTGCACTGCCAAACCAATATCTAATTGGTCATTAGATCATTGGATAATAGATTTAAAGCTGGTTGAGACTTTAGCAGCCACCCAGTCCAAGCTCTTTATTTTTGCAGATGAGGACCTGATGCCCCAAGAGGTCAGAGGACTTGCGTGATACCACAGCTAAGAAGGGTCATTGAAGCTCTGATGTTATGAGGACAGTAGCATATCTGGGATAAAATTCAGGAAGTCAGTGTTAGGAATAGGTGACTTGGGTTCCTTTTCTGTCTGTTGAAAACAGGAACAATTCAGGAAGTCAGTGAATGGGGTGTGGTAGGCCACCATAAATAGAGGGCCAATGTAAATTTTTAAAGCTAATACAGTTTTTACAGCCTAATGATTTTAAAAGCCATTTACAAGGTTGATTTTTTTAGTCACTATTGGCCTGATCTGCATTTGAAGTAGTGGTATGGAGAGCAAAAAAAGGTTTATTTTCTATTATTATCAGTCCTCTAAACAATGTCGTCCTCCCCATGCCCCCTACTTACCAGAAAAATTGCTTCCTTTGTCTGCATTTGTTTACAGCAGATGCCTTATTATAAGCCTGGGTTTTTAATTGTCCTTATCAACACTGCAAACCAAATGAAAGGAGGGGTGGGGGGAGGATCGACAATAACAAACAGCATCTACTCTACAAATATTTAAAAACAGAACTGGAGGAAATGATAAATGCATTTTGAATTTCTCTCCTTTTAGTGGTGAGCCTGGAGGCTGGGCCCCTGTCTCCAGAGGTTAGCTCTCTGGAGCAGGGATAATTATGATTATTTGTGTTTATTATTTTCATAGTGTTGCAAAGGATCTCTCTTCTTTTTCTGGCAGATGATTTCTGTTCCAGCCCAACCATTCTTCCTGAAACAGATTTCACAGCATTCTAAAGAGTATTTAGGGTCCCCTCCTCCTTCCTTCTAAGATTCTGTATGTTGACTATCAGGGGCTGGCTTGACAGTAGTGAAATCTCAGACAGAAGGAGAATCATTTCTATAAACTGCAGTCTGATTCTAGAATGAGAATTCTTTTTATCTACATATGCATAAATTTGTGTGTGTGTGTGTGCACGCGCGTGTGTGTGTTACATCAGAGGCAGATGTCTCTCATTTTTTTTTTTACCACTAGTAAAGGGGCTAAAACCAAACGCTCTTCTTTTACCTTCTCCTACCTCCTACAAAAAAAGTTTCTAATTTTTGGATATCTTATTTGAAGCCAGTTCTCTGGTTCCCCTTTAAAACCAGCTTCATCAGGCCGACCCAGGGCCCTGGTACTATTTTACTATTCTTCTATTCTTATGCTAAAGGGTTAAAGACCTCTGGCCTCTGCAGGACCCAGAATCACTGAAAAGGAAGTGTTTTTTTGCAGCCACTTAATCCCTAACTCAGAAAACCAAGCTAATTATGAATGAACCCCACTCGCTTCACCTTTGTCACTACCACGGCCACATTTTGAACAGCAACACAATGCATTATCTCCGTTGGGGAGAGGCAGAGAGACACTGAATATCTTGGCACCTCCTGGTTCCTGGAAGCAAACAATGTTCTTTGCTTACTGCTGGCTGGAATATGAGACATCAGTATTAAAGATTAACTCAGCATTTCAGCCCAGAAAATATCCTAGGCTACCGGGACAGGGCTGCAGAGTGACAGCAAATGATTGAAGACAAGGGGCTCCGGTGAATAGGGTATTAGGGTCTGATGGAGGGCCCAGCTGAGACGGCTGGGGGAGGGAAAGAAGGAAGGTCATGAGGACCCTGATGGAGGTCAGAAGGACTCTGCTTTTAAAGAAAATGCTGCACAGAGTGTGTGAGTGAGCAAACACAAGAGGGAGACCAACTTAAGCTTCAAAAAGGTAGATGCTGCCAAAGGCAGGGTTGGATGGCTTACAGGGTAAGAAAGCAACCACCAAGGCCAGAGCCAGAACCGGTTTTAAATTAGTGGCCATCAAGAATGGTGGGCTGGGCTACATCCCATGTAAATCTCTGCTCGCTGCAGATCTTGCTGAAAGGGCCCCTATTCTGATTTTAGACAAATGGGATCCAAACAAAGGGCAAGGATAAGGAAAACTCATTCTGGGAAAAGATGAACAGTAAGACTAGCCTTATCTGTGCCTGAAGATAGAGGCAAAAGAGGAGAAAGGGTTTCCTCACAGTATTTCATCAGGACTGAAATGCTACTTTCCCTTTTGCTCAGCATGAGATGGATTCTTTGGGGTCCTTATGTTATAAGACTGAAGGAATGCCACTACAGGTTAGGGTTTTCTATGGGTGTCTGCATGCATGCATGTGGTTGACCATAAGTGTCTTTTTCAAATGGTCCTGAAATCACAATATTTTTGATCTATGCCACTTTAGAGATTATTGATTCCAAAAGATAAATTTCAGAAATGAGGCCCAGGGAGTGAAGCTGTGGTTTGGAGGGGAAACAGTTTATTTTTTTATTATCATCAGTCCTCTGAACAATGTTGCAAAATTGCTTCCAAAATTGCATTTGTTTAAAGCAGATGCGTCCTTACAAGCCACGGTTTACCCAAGTTCACATAGGCTAGCTAATGGCAAAGCTGATAACAGACCCTCTTCCAAAATCCTAGTTCAGTGTTCTTGTCTTACTGATTCCTCAAAAGTAGGGACTCTCTGCATAGTTTGAAAACCAAGGACTTGGTGTAATGCCATGAAAAAATTTTGAACTTGGAGTCAAAAATCTGAATCCTATATCTAATAATTACTACTTGTGTGACCTTTGACAAGTCCTTTAACATCTGTGCCTTTTTTTAATCTGTAAAGTGAGGAGGTTGGACCAAGAGATTGCTAATATCCCTTCTGGCTCTAGGTCTATGATCTTATGACTTGGACTTTTTTGTTTTTGTTTTTAACCAATGATACCACTGACAGTGGCTGACATTTATACAGTACTTAAAGATTTGCAAAGTGCTTTAAATATGTTAGCTTGCCCAATTCTACACTAACAGGAAAAAATGTTTGGGCAATTTTCTCCCCCTTCATGGCATTAATGCATCTATTTATGCCAGTAATCAAAGCCAGTCATCAATCACAGTGAGGCAGTATTTTTACTGGAGTAAAAGAGAATCCAGCTACATAGAACGCATTGCAAATGATACTCGTTTGAGGGCACAATGTTAGATTAGTGTTAAGGCCAAAGACTACAATTTATAAAAGGCTACTCACAACTTAGCCATTCTTTGTAACTTGATGTCTCATCTCTCTTACTCAGGGGCAGCTGGAGGGATGGCACTTGGGATAACTGCACTCTCCTTAACAACCGTTTCTTCAAGGACAATTTTGTTCATACAATTTCAAATCATGAAAATGTCCATCACGTTTATGGGCATAGGGAATCTTATGGACAAATGGAAGGCTGCTGAAATATCAGGGCTCCAACTGCAATATGTTCAAACAAGTTAGAGGACCTGATCTACAAAGGGGTGGGTTTAATTGTTACTTTCTCTTCATGAACCACAGTATATATGCATACACATCCTTACTGAAAACATCTATGGGATTTGTATGTATATTAGTATGCCATTAAACAAAAAATTTTAAAGTTGGAAGGGACCTTAGAGATGGTCTAGCTGGCCATCTCCTCTATTCTTTATAAGTAATGAAACTGAGGAGTCCAAAGAGGTTAAGTAAGTTGCTTGGTCAAGGTCATGTAGCTAAGGCCTGCGTGCTGATCACTTTTCTTGGCCATGAACCCCACTCTCCAAATGGAGACATTTTGCAGGAGTCTGTCTTGCTCCATGTGTTCTGTTTCCTAGATTGCTCCTTTGCAACATGCAATAATAGGCAGGAGTATTATTCTCCCTCTTTGCTTCCTCTGGCATTTGTCTCCCAAAACTGCATGATGATCTATGAGGGGCTAGGGATTCCCTTCCTTTATCCCCAAGCTGTGAAGTAAACTGAGTCTATGTCTATTAAAAAAAAGGCTGAGTTCATTAAAGCAATTCAATTTTTTCAGCCATATTAATGGCCATTATGCCCATAATCAGATAAACTCTGTGGCAATCCTAATTGGCTGTTAGCCTACATAACCAGATCAAACGCACTGCAGTATGGTTACTCAGGTTTTATAGGCAGCGCCTGATTCTCTATAAATAATTGTGTTGAATTGATTACACAGGAAGATGTGTTCTGCTGGCAGGATTTGCATCTGATCTAAATCAGTAAGCAGTGATTCCAGTTTGCTCTGATTGTTCACATTAATGAGCAGCCACAAAATCAAAGCCATATTTCTTTTCTCCCCCTTCCCGACCCACACCCACTTCCCACCCCCCAGCTCCAGATCCACATGAATAAGTTGCTGGTGTTTTTAAATAGATCCCAAGAACCAGAAAACCCCATTCTCCCTTGTCTTCTTTGGCTTTATACTTCAACATATAGGCCACGTTATAATGGGGAGGGCAGGGTTGTTAAAGAAATTATTATGCAATTAAGCTGCGCTTTCATGGCACAGATTCCAAAGTACATTGTGAATGCTTGAAAAAAAAAACAATAAATGAGAATAGCTAGGAGAACATAGGTCAAATAGAGTATTTCCCAAGCTCAGATTCAAAACTGCAGACATGAAGTGGGGCCAAAAATGGAAAGAAAGGACAGATTCAACTGGAGTAAAACAGAAAGATTTCAGCTCAGAATTTATTTAAGGCAGAACAGATCATCAATTCATCTAGCCTCAGTTGTCTTCCCTAAACGACTATGTCTGTACATCACATTCAAAGTGACCAATGCCTTCTCCAAGCCTATATGACGACTAAAGGGCTGTTCAGTAAACATATCACTGTTTACTTTTGCCTCCAGCATTATCATAAAAATATGGCTCAGTGATATGTATTTATTAAGCACCTGCTCTGTGCAAGGCACTATGCTGGGTATACAAAGAAAGGCAAGACACAACCTAACTTCAAAGAGTTCATATCTAATGGGTAAGACAACATAGAAACAACTACAAGCACACCTCAGAGATATTCTGTTAGGTTCCAGACCACCCAAATAAAGCAAATATCACGATAAAGCAAGTCACATGAATTGTTTTGGCTTCCCAGTGCATATAGAAGTTATGCTTGCCCTATACTGTAGTCTATTAAGTGTGTAATAGTATTATGTCTAAAAAACAATGTCTATACCTTCATTTTTAAAAATGCTTTATTGCTAAAAATGCTAACCATCATTTGAACATTCAGCGAGTTGCAATCATTTTGCAGTGGGAGGGTCTTGCCCCTGTGTTGATGGCTGCTGACTGATCCAGGTGGTGGTTGCTAAAAGTTGGAGTGCCTGTGGCAATTTCTTAAATAAGACAATGATGTTTGCTGCACCGTTTGATTCTTCCTTTCACTTGAACACTTAGAGGCCATTGTTGTTGGGTTTTTCCTTCATTCTCAAAGAGGACCATGATATCACGGAAATGATGACATGACTTGCAGTTGACTTTGATTTGAGTGAAATAGGGCTGTGCAAGGTCACCAGCCTCGCTTTCTCCTCCAGAGCTATCTGGGTCCAGTGACCAGGTATTCATCAGGGTGAACCAGGATAGAATGAGAGACTGTGGCCCTTTCAGGCTTAGGCCTTTTCATGTACTCACTTAGAATGAGGTAACGCCCATTCAGGGAATGGACCTCTTTAAGAAGTTAAACAAGGGATGGTTAGAGACCATTGAAGAGTTATGAATTGGCCTAATTTCAATATTGTTATATCTAAGGGAATAGGGAGGCTTGAAGAGAGAGAGAGAGAGACAGAGAGAGAGAGAGAGACAGAGAGAGAGAGAGAGACAGACAGAGAGAGAGAGAGAGAGAGAGAGAGAGAGAGAGAGAGAGAGAGAGAGAGAGTTTGGGAATGGTTGGTCAATGGAGTAGTTAGAAAACATGTACAGCATTTATCGATTAAGCTCACCATCTTATATGGGCACAATTCATGGTGTCCCCAAACAATGACAATAATAACATCAAAGATCACTGATCACAGATCACCATAACAGATATAATGATAATGAAAAAGTTTTAAATATTGTGACTTACCAAAATGTGACACAGAGACACGCCATGAGCACACGCTGTTAGGAAAATGGCACCAATAGACTTGTTCGACCCAGGATTGCCACAAACCTTCAAATTGTGAAAAATGCAATATCTGTAAAGTGAAACAAAATGAGGTATGTCTATATGTACAAAGAATATTTATATAGGATAAATTGGAGATAATCCACCAAAGGAAGGCACTAGCATTAAAGGAGATTTGGAGAGACTCCTCATGACAGGTGCCATTTTAGGTAAGGATCTGAAGTAAGTTTGGGAAGCTAGGAGGCAGAGATGAAGAGGGAAAGCCATTGAAAATACCCAGATTCTGGAGATGGAGTGTCTTGTGCAATGAACAACAAGAAGGCAAGTGTCAATGGATTGCAGAGTACATGGTCAGGATAAAGGTGGGGAGGAGGGGCAGGGACTGAGTAAAGTATAAGACCTTGCAGCTTCTTGAGTTAGGAGGGGAGCCAGATTATGAAGGGTCTTGAACGCCAAGTTATAGATTTTGTATTTTATTCTGAGGGTAATATAACAGATAGTTACTGGAGTTTACTGAATGTTTAGGTGGCATGGTCAAATATGAGCTTTAGGAAGACTGATTTGACGTCTAAGTGGAGGAAGTGCTGGAGTGGGAAGAGAATTGAGGCGAGGAGACTAACCAGGAAGCTGTTGCAATAGTCCAAGCCTAAGGTGGTGAGGACAAGGATGCACAAGGGTGGAGGGAGGGTCAGATGAGTGACATAACAAAAGCAAAATTGATAGGATTTGTCAACAATTTATGTTGGGGGTGACTACAGAGTCTAGGATGATACTTAGTGGGACTGAGAGGATGGTGGTATCCTAAATGGTAATTGGGAAGCTTGGAAGAGGATAGGGTTTGGGAAGAAAGAACATAAGTTCAGTTTTGGACATAATGAGTTTCATTTATGAAGTACCAACTATGTTCCAGGCACTGGGCTAGGCCCTAAAGTCCCCAACTGTTCTCATAGGTGAAGAGTGATGCAACTTGTTCACAGTTCATGCTCTATTTTGACATTTGACATTTCTGCTGGATTTAGGTTTAAAATGTAAAATGTTTTGTTTTCTCTTCATTAATATGAGTAGATATTAGGCATATCATCATCACCGGCAGCGGAAACTTAGCTAACATTTATTTAACACCTACTATGTGCCAGGCACTCGGCTAGGCACTTCACAATCATTATCTCATTTGATCCTCACACCAACCCTAAGAGGTAGGTGCTATTATTATCCCTATTTTACAGATGATGAAACTGAGACAAACAAAGGTCAAGTAGCTTGCCCGGGGTCACACAGCCTGTAAGTGTGTATGAGGCGGGATTTAAACAAAGGTCATCCTGACACCAGGCCTGGTACTCTATCCACTGTACCACCTAGCTGCACCTAATAAGTGACTTTTCATTCATACAGATAGATAGACAGACATGTAGATAGATAAGATAGATAGATAGATAGATAGACAGACAGATAGATATTTCATTAACATAAGAAACTCACTCTATTAATGGGTAAGATCAACATCTGTCTGACCCTAAGCCAAGTCACTTACCCACTGCGTGACTTGGTTTTCTCATCTGTTAAACTGGGATAATAATAATAGTATCTACATGTGAGAGTTTTTGTGAAGACTAAATGTGCTATTATTTGTAAAGCGATTTGCAAACCTTAAAGTATTATATAAATACTAGTTATTATAATCACAGTGATGTCCCTATTGCTTCTTAAAGTTGCAACATCTCTCATTAATCATTTAGCTCTGAGCCCCCACCATAGCTTGGTCTCTGCTGTCTCTGTTGCTTTTGCTATTGCTGTCATTGGCTGCTGCATTTATTTATTCCTCCTGCCCTTCTGTTGTCTGTGGTGTTTGAAACTCTCTTCTGTTCTAGTTTTCTATCTAAAAATGTTTCAAATACCTCCTCATTATTGAATGTCTATCTTCTTTCATTTATGGTTAAACTCAGGTTGGCAAGGTGGGTCATCCTGAGGCTACATCCTGAGCTTCCTTGCTCTTCAAAACACATTATTCCATTCCCTCCTGCATTTTCCTTTGATTATCAGTGATATCACAGGCTCCCATTATCAAGTGATCAATTAGAAAAAATTTAGAAAGAGAATACACCCCGCTGTTTCTATCTTAGCTATAATGTCTCGTGCATAAGGTAAAAAGATAGATTTTGGTTTCGGTTTACAGTCTTTGGGTCAGTAATAAAAAGGAATGGGAAGCAGTATAGAGCATTGGATAGGTGAAAGTTTAAAGTCAAGAAAATTTGGGTTCATGCCCATGATGCATACTGTCTGTGTGACCCTGGGTAAGTCCTTTAAACTCAATACCCCGCAGTAGTCCTCTAAGACTAGAGGTTATAGATGAATAACAGTGGAGGAGGTTTCCATACAAGAAACTCTACATTGATGAAGTCTCAGAACTGAACCTTCAGTCCTTGTCCCAGAAAAACAGGAGGAAAATTACTAAACTCATTGCAGTAAAGAAGGAAAGCATTCCTTAACAAAATGAAGATTTTTACAACCACTTTGCACCTTACTCAATTTTCGACTCAGACAATACTCAGGAACATTGGCTTATATTCTCTTGTCTTTGATATATTTAAATCTAATTCTTTAGTTTTTTCAATTTACTGAGTGCCCATTATGTGCAAGTCACTATGCCAGGGTCTAGCTAAATAAAGACAAAAACAAAATCCATGCTTTCTAGGGACTTGCCTTTATTGTTTAATCAGATTCTTTGTCAGTATTTAAAAATGTATGACTTCATCTGTGTGGGAACACTTGGCAATTCCACTCCTGCTTTAGTCAAAGGTATTTGTTAGCTTCTGTGGTTGAAAAAAAATCATCCTCTGTGGCCAACTCCTGTGGTGAAACTCTTTGATTTTCTCTAGGTTGGCCTTCTGGGCAGTTAGGTGGTTCAGTGGATAGAGTGCTGGGCCTGGAGTTAGGAAGACTCCTCTTCGTGAGTTCAAATCTAGCTTCAAACACTTACTAGCTGTGTGACCTTGGGCAAGCCACTTAATCCTGTTTTCCTCAGTTTCCTCATCTGGAAAATGAGCTGGAAATGGAATTTACAGCATTTTTTTGGAGGCAACCTATGAGTCCTTTCAATTAGCATTTAATTTTCTGTATTCAGATGTTATAGGCAGTTCTTTCATATTATTTCTCACATTATAGTATTCATATTTTTTGTCCTGTCATGTTCTTCTGGGAGACCTCTTATCCTTAGGTAGTCTCTATGAGTCCTATCTTTGAGGTCAGTATATTTTGCTTACAGAATGAATGTATTTTCTTTTAATGTTATTGCTTTTTCCTTTTCTTCTTCTAGCGTGAGGGCAGATATATAAAAGAGCAGCTAGCATACCATCCTGATGCTGGTAATTGGAGTTTGTGTGATGGTCGAAAGGAGTCCTAGATGTGTAGTGGGAACTTTAGCACTATAGTGAATTAAGCTTGAAAGATGTGGTAGGACCAGGAATGATTTAGTAGGATTCAGTCCGTGCTCAGAAAGCAATATTGTGGAGAGAGATCTGATCGGTTAGGAACCTGAAAGAGGGAAGAGTGAGTTCTGGTACCATGAATGAGTCTGGGGAGAATGGTGTTATGAAACAGATGAAGAAAAGAGAACGGAAACTCTTGGAATAAGGACGAGTCATGATGTGCCTGCCTGGGAACCAGTGGTTGAATGCATGGCTGGAATAACATCAATGAGCCTTGAGTTGAGGAAAGGTGGGAGACTGAGAAAAAAAAAAGGTGGACTCTGGTGGCAGTTGCTCCCCACCTGTGCAGCCAGCCAGAGAGATTAAGTGTAGGTCCTAGATCCTATTGCCATCCAAGGCAGTGATACTGAGGGTCAATGATAAGACAGTCCTATCACATTTAATAAAGATGACTACACCTCCTTCAAAGAGCCAGTATTGAACCTTTGTACTTTTCCTGTAAGGTGGGTCTACTAAACTTGCTGCCACTTACTCTATTGGTTGATACTGGGCAAGTATATCATGGGGTTAGGCTGCTAACCTGGTTTTTCTTTCACTTCCTTAGTAACATAATGAGAAATAGAATCCAGCAAAAAAGGCAGTCAGAAGATCTTGCCAAACACTTAAATGACTCTATGCAAAGGGAGTTTGGGAATGAGCCTGTAATTTTATCTAATGCATGGAATCATCTTTCTGTAGCTTCCTATGGTTGACCACTAAAATCAAAATTGCATGAAGGGCAACCAATGGGGTTTTAGCTCTAAGGCTCAATGACTACCCAATGGCTCCTGACGGGACTAATGCTCTGCTACAGTAGACACTCCATCAATTTTACAAGCAGTGGCTTGTCTACTAACTAGATCAGAGCAAAGTGTATTCTTTCACCATTTGCTTCCACTTGAAACTATTTTTTTTAAATAAGGGAGGTATCTTTCACCTTGTTTGCTGATTAGTATTTTATTCAGAGACAAGTTGAACCATATCCCTTAATATGTACAAGAAAATTTGGCTCAAGGGACAAGCATTGCAACTGTTGCTTGAATGAACCAATTCTTCATTTTGGCTCCACTTTAACCATTACCTGAGTGGCACCATCACCTGATGGTGTAATGCCATTTTAACCCGGTTGGTAAAAAAAGGTTTAAGTACCAGAAGTCATTTAACAGCTCCAGTACTTGTAGGGGCACTTTGGCCATGCTTTGTGATTTTAGATCGTGACAACATGGCAACCAAGGGCACTGATGTGTCTGCGGCCTTCAAGAATTCATACTAACATTTGGATCTTCCAGAGATGCAAAATATCAAAGGACAAAATAATGTCCCCACATCTGGCACCCAGGAGTTATGAAGTATACAGCAATGCACTGATTGGGGAGGCTCTTGGAGGGTAGGATTCCAACAAGGAGCCTGTGCTGTCCAGGTTAAGACTCAGGCAGAAGTACTGTCCACTTGTGGAGTGGCACTTAATTAGGTCAAAACAGAAGATATATGTTAAGCACATAATAGGGGTGCGTGTGTGACAATATAAAAAATCATTATATATGTATATTTCATATATATGAAAAATATCTTTGAACTTTTAAAATGTGTTTTTTGTTTTAATAAAGTATCAACTGAGAAGCAATTGATTACTTTTCTTAGGATGACTGTGATGATATTTTATTACTCTTATTGGTTGTATTTATTCATATCATTTCTGTACGCTTGTCATTCTTGCATTTCAAAAGACGTTCACTTATTGTAGTCATAGATTTGAGATTGGAAGGGACTTTCAAGGCCCTCAAGTCCAGCTCTCTCATTTTACAGATGAAGAAACTGAGGCATTGAGCGGTTAAAGGACTTGCCTAGAGTCACACAGCTAACAATTAAGTATCTGAGGGAAGATTCGAAATCAGGCCTTCTGTTTCCATGTCCAGTACTCTATCCTGTGTGACTTTTAGCCATTGCGCAGTTTTGGTTTTTTTTTCTGAAATATGTCTTGTGAAAATTATTATGAGCCTAATTGTAGGGCTAAGTTGATTGTGATGTTTGAAATGTCTTGTGATGTATCAAATATTTGCTGAATAAAGTCAGATATTCATGTAGCAAAGTCTCTGGAGTCAGGAGAATGGGGTGACATGGACCCCAAGTTAAGGTAGGATTGAAATCAGTGAAAACTATGTTAATTGTTAATAAACATGTACCTGAGTTTTTGTGATATTGTGGTAGTAATAATTAAGCCTAATTGTACATATTTCTATAGAACTTCATGATTTGCAAAGCACTTCCATACACTAATCCTATGACATAGATTGTGTAAATGTCATCATTTTCATTTCGCAAATGAACTGGGCCTATTGGAGTTGGAGAGGACTGATGGAACTAAATTGGAAGGAAAGAAAAGAAAGGAACATGAAAGAAAGAAGTAAGAATGAAAGGGCAAAGAAGGAAAAAGTAAAAAAGGAAGGAAAATGTGGTAAAGAAAAGAGAAAGAAGAATAGAGGAAGGAAGGAGGAAAGAAAGAAAGCATTGTGGGTAATGATCATAAGAGAAGAGGCCACATTTGTAACTATAGATAACTGACAATATACCTGAAATAAATGTTATGGCACCAAATTGAATCTGTTGAACAAACATTTGACTGATTACATGTTTTCTAGATAGAATATGAAAATGTAATTTAAATTATTTCAAGTCCACAAAACAGATTCTTTCTTTGCCCTGGAAATTTACCAAAAATGTGAAAGTCTAGTCAGTAATATTAGAGAAAAAGGCAAAGTTCAAATTTTATAATTAATATAAGAATTACAGAAGTAGCCTGTGAGAAAGGTCAATGTGAAATAATTGAAGACTCCATTTTTTGTCCCTACCAGATTGAAAGACCAAATATATAATTAAAAACCTAATTCACTCTAATTGACATTTCATTTGACCACTTAAATGGTTAAGCTTCTTTTAATATGATTTTGTATAGATCTCACAACTGATAATTAGCTTTTTTTTAATTGTTTAAAGAATGTTTCACCCTTAGCATGGTAACTTCACAGTGTGTTTTAATTTTTAGGAAAACCATTTGTATAAGAGGGAATTTGAAGTTAATAATTGTTGTTGTTTGTCCTTTGTTCTTGAAGAGGACCATGACATCAGGGAAGGTGATGCCATGACTTGCAAGTGAATTGAATTTAGGTGAGGGAGGGCTGTGCAAAATCACCAACCTCATTCTCTCCTTTGGAACTAACAATATCTCTAGTATAAAATCCTGCTCTTATAATTATTTCATCTTTGAGTTGTAAGGTATATTATAGCTCATATAGTCAAATAGTTCACCTAATACAGAAATATATTTTCTATCACAGAGAAGTAAGGAATGTCAAATGAAGCTTTTTTTAGTTGAAAATAATAAGAGTTATGAAAACTTAAGGCATAAGGCTAGACATAAATGGTTATTTAATGATTGCTTCAAATTTTGTATGTACATCAGAATAGAAAGGAAGATTTGGGAAATGAATAGTTAATTCACAAGATGATGTCCAAAAGAAGGATTTGGATTGCTGGATCATGGTTTAAGATTTAGGAAGTGGATACTTGATTAGGGATGAAATATATCTAATCAGGACCAGTAAAAAAATATGGAGACTGTTTCATGGAGACATGCAGACCTGATTAAAAAGTTTCTGAACAGAAGAAGGAAGCATGAAGGAAAGTATTTGGGTAAGAATCTGTGGAGGGAGAAACAAGTGATTTTGTGGTGGGAATACACTACAGAACACCCCATCAAAAGGGAAAAATGGATGATGATTTTAGGAAATGGATCATAGGCCTGGTATGGAGACATTATACAGTGGCGATGGTTTCCCACAGATGTTGAAACTATTCTCTGCTAAAAACAGAGTAGTTGATGAATTCCCAATTTATGTCTTTGATAATTTTCTTTTTCTTTTTTTTGTTTTTTTAAATTTATTTTTAATATGTTTAGTTTTCAGCATTGATTTTCACAGGCATTTGAATTACAAATTTTCTCCCCATTTCAACCCCGCCCACTCCAAGATGGCATACACTCTGGTTGCCCTGTTCCCCAGTCTGCCCTCCCCTCCGTCACCCCATTCCCCTCCCATCCCCCTTTCTCTTCCTTTCTTGTAGGGTAAGATAAATTTCTATTCCCCATTGCCTGTGCATCTTATTTTCTAGTTGCATGAAAAAAAAAATTTTACTTTTGAACATCTATTTTTTTAAAACCTTGAGTTCCAAATTCTCTCCCCTCTTCCCTTCCCATCCACCCTCCCTAAGAAGTCAA
>CM053622.1:219110269-219136393 GCA_028646595.1 Phalanger gymnotis | reverse complement strand
TGCTTGGCTCAGCCCTGCTCCCCTCAGCTGGGAGCTGGGAGCTCCGTGTGGGACAGACCTTACCCTGAGACCATCCAAGTTGTCCTGGGCTGGAGCCCTGCTTCCCTCTGCCACTTTATGGGTTCTGCAGCTCTAGAATTGGTTCAGAGCCATTTTTTATAGGTTTTTGGAGGGACTTGGTGGGGAGCTCACGCCAGTCACTGCTTTCCAGCCGCCATCTTGGCTCCGCCCCCCTGATAATTTTATTTTTTCTAAAGGAATAGGAAGTAACAAAGGGAACTGCTATTTTAGACTTTTTTCCGTAGCAAGCAAGGATGAAATTGTCATCAGAGTAGAGATTTGGAACCTTAGCAAGAAAAATCGACTTTATCTTTGAGGTCCTGAGAGATAAGCACACTGGCAGATAAAGCTTAAGACAATAAATAGTTTTTAAATTTTATGTTGGTCCAGAAGTGACTGGAAAATTTGTTGGGGTGTATACAATTAGTTGCCAAATTTTGCTCTTTCTACTTTCACATCTCTCATATTTGACCCCTTCTGTCTGTCCCCTCGCATAGCTACCACTTCACTCTTTATCACTTTTCACCTATACAGGGTGTTCCTAAAGTCTGGACACATAGGCAAAAATTTATTTTTTCAAGAAATGAGATGAATGAATTTTTCAACAACATTTTATTTAATTGGAATATTAACAAATAACATCTTCAATATGATTTCCATCATTTGTGATGCAAAGGTTGATGCATTTTGCAAGATTCACGTGAACTCTTTGCAATAACTGCACATTGCCATTGATCGCCTATGTGTCCAGGCTTTAGGAACACTCTGTAGTATCATAATAGCCTCTGAGTAAGCCTTCCTGTGTTGAGTTACTACTCACTATTCTGATCACATGACTATCCTACTCCTCCAGCTCTACTCACTTCCTATTACCTCTAGAAGAAATATGAAATCTGATGTTTAGCTTTTAAAGTTATACAAAACCTGGTCACAACGTGCCTTTCCAACTTCATCGAACATTACCTCCAGCATTCTGAAGTCCAGGCAAACAGATCTTTTCTATGTTCCCCGCTCATGACACTCCATCTGCTGAGTCTGTACCTTTGCAATGGCCATTCCCTGTACAGGGAATGTGCTCTCTCTTTACCTTTACCTCATAGAGTCTCTCTTCTCCCTTAAGATGCAGCTTAGGGAGATAGAGCCAAGATGGTGGAGTAAAGGCAGGAACTTGCCTGAGCTCTCCCTCAATACCTCCCAGACTTTAAATAATGACTCTAAACAAATTCCAGAGCAGCAAAACCCACAAAAAGACAGAGCAAAATAAGTTTCTAGCCCAAGACAACTTAGAAGGTTGGCAGGAAAGGTCTCTTGCATCTGGGTGAGAGTGGAGCACAGTCTACTGTAGACTGCATCAGCACAGACCCAGTCCCAGCAAACCAGGAGCAGACCTTGGGAGCCACTGAATAAGCAGTGGAAGCAGCTGCTTCTGGAGCTCTAAGCCCATAGACAGTAAGATGGTTGAACAACTGATCAGAAGGAGGTTACAGGGGTCTTTTTGCTAGCACTGAGGCAGAACTCTGTTGCTTTGCCCATACTCGGATACAGGTTAGAGTTCTGGGTGGCCATCCCAAGACAAGGAGGAACACCAGATCTTATAGCCACAGTGGAGCATGGAATCCCTCCCCACTCCACAGTTCCAAGGCAGAAAAGAGTGTTTGTGGTTGCTCACAGACCAGAACTCAGGCCAGGAGAAGAGTAAACACCTCTCCTTAGATCATACTACCTTGGAAAAACTGAAAACTTACAGGTCCCTAGAAGTATCTCAGAAAATAGCTGCACAAAACCCCTAAAGCTTGGGACAATGCATACTCCACCCTGGAAGCAGAGCCCTACTTTAACAAAGAGTCAGAAGTCAAGTAATAGCCTGGAAAAATGAGCAAACAACAGAAAAAATTCTGACCATAGAAAGTTACTGTGATGACAAGGAAGATCAAACCACATACTCAGAAGAAGATAACAAAGTCAAAGCTCCTACATCCAAAGCCTCCAAGAAAAATAAGAATTGGTCTCAGGCCATGGAAGAGCTTGAAAAGGATTTTAAGAATCAAATAAGAGAGGTAGAGGAAAAATTGGGAAAAGAAATGAGAATGATGCAAGAAATTCCTGAAAAAGGAGTCAACAGCTTGGTACAAGAGGAACAAAAAAAAAACTACTAAGGAGAAGAATGTCTTAAAAAGTAGAATTGGCCAAATGGAAAAAGAGGCACAAAAATTCCCTGAAGAAAAAAACTCCTTAAAAAGGAGAATTGACCAAATGGGAAAAGGGTTACAAAAGCTCACTGAAGAAAATAATTCCATAAAATTAGAATGGAGCCAATGGAAGCTAATGACTTTATAAGAAATCAAGAAACAATAAAACAAAATGAAAAGAATGAAAAAATAGAAGCTATGTAAAATATCTCATTGAAAAAACAACTGGCATGGAAAATAGATCTAGGAGAGATAATTTTAAAATTATTGGACTGCCCGAAATCCATGATCAAGAAAAAGAGCCTAGATGTCATCTTTTAAGAAATTATCAAGGAAAATTGCCCTGATATTCTAGAACCAGAGGGCAAAATAGAAATTGAAAGAATCCACCAATCACCTCCTGAAAGAGATCCCAAAATGAAAACTTCCAGGAATACTATAGCCAAATTCTAGAGCTCTTAGGTCAAGGAGAAAATATCGCAAGCAGCCAGAAAGAAATAATTCAAGTATTGTGGAGCCACAGTCAGGATAACACACTCTGAAGGACTTATAATGAAAAATGCTATCCATCCTGAGAGAATGAATTGATAATGTCTGAATACAGATCGAAGAATACTTTTTTAAACTTTCTTTATTTTTCTTGAGCTTTTTTCCTGCCTGTGGTCTACATTTTCTTTCACAGCATGACTATTATGGAAATGTTTTGCATGACTTTGCATGTATAACCTATATTGAATTGCTTGCTTTCTCAATGGGAAAGAGGGAGGAGAAAGGGAGAGAATTTGGAACTCAAAATTTTAAAAACAAATGTTAAAATTGTTTTTACATGTAACTGGGGAAAAATAAAATACTAAACTAAAAAATCGGAAAAAAGATGCAGTTTGGGCACCGTCTTCTGCATGAGGCCTTTCTTAATCTCCCACCTCTCCCCAATTGCCAGTACCCTTCCTCCTAAACTACATTGTATATTCATGAACATGGATAATTATGTGTGTATGTAAATATTTATTACCTTCATATTTCTGCTTTATGTGATTTTATATATGTATATGTACCAGTTAGATTGCAAACATCATGTGAGTAGTAATTTTTTCATTCTTTATGCTTGTACCCACAGTGTCTGGTATATAGTGGATATTTCAAAGTACTTATTAATTGAGTCATTGTTTGTTGATAGAGAAAAGACAGTACCATTCATTTTTTTCTACTAAGGGAAAGGCTATTCAGACTGGGGCGAATATAACAAAAATTGTTAACAAGGAGTTGAAATAGATAAATTAGATAAAATAAAGTAGTCAAAAGATAAATTAGAAGGTAGTAAAAGAATATCTACTTATCCTTGATGAGCTGAAGTTGCTGTTTCTCAGTATAGAGAAAACACTGACAGATGTTATTGCTTATCCGTATAAGTGATCTTTGAAAAATTATTAAAAATAAGAGATTTACAAAGCTAAAAATTGACAAATGTTTTCAAAAGAGGGGAGGAGGTAGTGTTTCCCAGCTCCAGGTTGGTAATCTTAAGTTTCTGACTATATTAATAAAATAGCAGCTTGTGAGCATTTAGGATGGCAAGCGATGACTACGAAGGGTTATAATGGCTTTGTTAAGATAAAGTTTGTGAGAGATTAACTTCATTTCCTTTTTAAATTTTTGATTTAATTATAATATATAATATATATTAGACTGGTAGATCAGGGAATTCCATAGACCTAAGATATTGGATTTCAACAGTGTTTGACAGTCTCTCATGTTATAATTTTGGACAAGATGTGGAAAAGATGTGAATTATCTAGTAGTATGGTTATATGCATTTAGAACTATTTGAATAACCGGACTGAAAAAAGTAGTCATTAATAGGTCAATATCAACATGTAAGGAAGTCTTTAATGGACAGAGATGAAGTGATTTGCTCAGTGACACACAGCTAGTTACTGAGGCTGGAACTTGGGTCTAATTAGGGCACCTAACTGAAATTGGATTAAGATCTATTTCAACTTCTGTTAATTTGTATATTTTATATCTTTGAAGGTATTCCTCCTTTCTGTTTTCAGTTTTGTTAGCATATAACTCAATTTTCCTGGAGTAGGTATTGAGAAATGGGTTGCTCTTTCTCTCATGAAGATATTTTCTCCTTTTGGGGGATTGTGTCGGTAAGGCAAAATGGGCTCCTTAGCACTTGAGGAGTTTGGCTTTTGTTTACATTGAGTGAAAGTACTTTCAGCTGCTAAGTGCTGAGCCCCAGGCCCAAAGCCCTATCAGGTGTGAAACCTGTGCAAGTGTAGATTAATGACTTAAGAGGGGCCAACTGGGGAACCAATGGTCTCTGGTCCTTGAGGCAGGGCTTGAGAACACCAGAGGCTCGGCTTCGAGGAAAGGCAAGCCAAGGGACAACTACAGCAGGAAACTGCGGAAGCAGAGCTGACCCAACCTGACCTGTGTGTAGACCCAGGAGTGCGAGCAAGGACTTGAGGCCAGTAAATATGATTTGGCTAAATACTATCTTGTTTTTCTGTGGCCTCCTGGTTACTCTTGTGAGGCAGGCTTTCTGGGCCTGGAGTCTTTTTGTCAAGATGTCAGAATGGGGAGGCTGGTTCGTGGATCTGCTGCTGTGGGGCCTAAATAAATGTTTTGCTGCTTTGTACTTAGAGAATCTCTCATACCTTGCTATTTGAACCATTCAAACATATACATGATTATATTTGAGATTATAAATTCGGCCTTCCTACTACAGGGATGTCTAGTTGTGCCATAATTTTTCATACTCTTCAAGTGTTTTCTTTGATTTACTAACCTTTCCTGCTTTGGGGGGACAATTTACTCTTTGTCCTGTGAGATTTTCATTCATTATGATTTCTTGAAGTACAGCTCTGAAAACACAGGCTTCTAAAAATCCCATTGTGATTTGAATGGAGCTACTTAACTACGCCTTTAAACCCAAATCATTCTGGCTTTGATTGAATGGTCAAAAATAGACCCCAGCCCAAGCCTCTGTTGCTCATTGTTTAGGTTTTGATGGCTTTGAATGAGTGCAAAAAATTGCAGTTGTTTTCTATTCTGGCCAGAAACTCTGAGTGTCTTCCCCACCCCAGAATGAATGTTTTGTGATGGCAAACAAGGACACTTTTTTAATCTCATTTCTTACCTAGTGTTTAGTCATTGAAAAGGCATTGTCTCAGACCTGGAAAAGACCTTAATTTAAAAAGACCAAGGTCACCCGCTGCCTCCCAGGCCATTGTCTGTAGTCTTGACTCTTGTCTTGCCACTGGACTCCAATAACTGGAAGAGAATGTGAGGCTGATGACTTTGCTCAGCTGTCAAGACATCACCCTTTTGATGTCAGTCTTCTTCAAGAATGAAGGGTGAACGACAACAGCAAGTGGAGTAAATTTAGGGATTTGTGCTCTCACTTTCAACATATTTATCAATGACTTTGGATGGGACATAGATTGGACGCTCGCCAAATTTGCAGAATGAAATACTGATAAGAACAGCTAGTGAATGTGCTGGAAGATAAAATCTGAATTCCAAAAAATAAATAAATAATAAAATGTGATAAATAATAAATAATAGAATTATAAATGAATGAATAAATGAATAGAAAATAAATCTTACCCCTGTATAGGCTCTCATCACCTCACACTTGGACTATTGCAAAAGCTTGATAGTTAGTCTCCTTGCATCAAGTATATTCGACTCCATTCTTCAATCAGCTATCAAAGGGATTTTTCTAAAGCATTGGTCTGATCATGTCATATACACCCCAATTCAATTAACTCCAATGGCTCCCCTTTACCTCCAGAGTCAAATATAAAATATTCTGTTTAACTTATGAAGTCCTTTAGAACCTGGCTTCCTACTTTTCCAGTCTTCTTGTACCTTACTCCCCTTTATGTGCTCTGACACCCAGTGACATTGACTTCCTGCTGTCTTTCACAGAAGATACTCCATCTCCCAATTCTGTGCATTTTCAGTGGTTGGTACCTATGTATAGAATTCTTTCCTCATTTCTGCCTCCTGCCTTCCCTGGGTTCCTTCAAGTCTCTGCTAAAATCAGACCTTCTGCAAGAAACCTTTCCCTTAATGCCTTAATGCCTTAATGCCAGGGCTTTCCCTCTGAGATCCTCTGATTACATATAAATATATATAGATATGTATAGATCTATATGCACACACACATATAAATACACATGCATACATACAAGTACATGTATATATAAACACATGTGTATACCACATATACTATATGTGATATATGTATATATAATATGTATGTATCTATATGTATGTGTATATATATGTATACACATGCATATACATACAAACACAAACATATACACAGAGAAAGAGAGTACATAGTTGTTTGGATATCATCTCTCCCAATTAGACTGTACTTTTAACTCTTCCAGCACAGGGTCTGTTTTGACCCTCCCCTGTATCCCCAGCATTTAGTGTGGTAACTGGAACATAGTAAATAACAAATGCTTCTTGACTTAATAAGATAATACTCAGTAGTGATATAAGATAATGTAAGTCCTACATTCATTTTCAGAAAATTTGCTATTCAAACATAGGATGGGATGAGCATAGCTAGGTAAAAGTTCATATGAAAAAGACCTGAGAATTTTACTGAATAACAAGGCCAATATCAATCAATGGTGTTAAATTGTAATAGGGACTAGCACTGTGATTTCATCTTTAGAGGGAGCTCCCGGATGAGGAAATCCCTCTACCAATGAAAGTCGGCACCTTCTCTGTAACTCAGAGTCTCAGGAGAGTAGCCTACAACACTAGTAAGGGTCAGGCAGCCAGGATGGGTCAGAAGCAGGACTTCAGTCCAAGGCTTCCTGGCTTGGAGACCTATCTTCTATAACACATTATCACTCATCCATAGTGTTAAAATGAAGTGGCCCCTCCCCACTCTCCAGCTAATTCTACCTTAGGTTATTAATGATAATAGTAGCTGGCATTTACATATAGCTTTAAACTTGTTAGCTAAGTCTATTTTGCTTTTACATTTTATCTCATTTGAGCACTCCAACAACCCTGTGAGGTAGATTTTATCTCCATTTCACAGATAAAGAAACTGAGGTTCAGACAAGTAAAATGACTTTCCTAGGTTACCCAGTTAGTAAGTGTCTAAGGCCAGTTTTGAACTCAGGTTCAGGCCTAGTATCCAGAATGAGAGAAGTTACAGTTCTGTTCTACTATACCATGGTCAGACTCCATCTGGAATATTATGTTTAATTCTAGCTACCTCATTTTAGAGAGAAGGCTAATAAAAAAGAATATATTCTTTGGAAAGTAGCTAATGAAGGGCAAGTAAGCCATGCTGCACACAATTCATTTGAGGTAATTTAATTTAATTTAAAGGCAATCAGTAATGGAAAGATCTTTCCCACCCATTCACTGGGCTTCAGGGACGGGGCTGTCAGGGTCCTGGGGGCAGTGGCTAGGACTGGAGCCAGTGGAAGCCTGTGGTGGGAGGAACTTGCTGAAAGGTTGGAGCAGAGCTAAGAGGCAGTTGGTGAGGCAGTTGGTGAGAGGAGTTAAGAGCTAAAGGAGAGAGAAAGCAGTCAGCTAGCTGGAACACAGCTTGGAGACTACAGCGGAAGTGGCAATAGGCGCTACAAAAAAGCAGGACTGACCCTCGTTGAGACTGGACAGTGCTGAGCAGGGCCTTGAGGCCAGTGGGTGGTTTTCTTGCTGGAGGGCCCTAGCATTGCGGGGTGGGGGTGGGGGTGGGGAAGCACCAGTATGGCTTGGCTTGCTGCCATAATGTTTTTCTGTGGCCTCCTGGTCGCTATTGTGAGATGGGCATACTGGTCTTGGAAGGTTCTTGCCAGGATGTCAAGCTGGGACACTGGTCAGTGGGTCTGCTACTTTTGAGTTTCAATAAGTGCTTTAACTCCTCTGCCTTCTACTTAGAGAATTCCTTATATCCTATGATTCTGGACCATTCAGGCATATTCATGGTTATCTTTGAAGTCATGAATTCTGCCTTACTGATACCCCAGCTTCCAGGAAGCTTTTTCTGATCTTCGTTGTTGTTGCTTTTCAGTTGTTCAGTCATGCCCAACTCTTTGTGACCGTAGAGACCATAGCACACCAATACTGTCCATGGGGTTTTCTTGGCAAAAATACTTGAGTGGTTGCCATTTCCTTCTCCAGTGGATTAAGGCGAGCAGTAGTTAAATGACTTTCCTAGCTAATCAGTGTCTAAGGCAGGATTTGAACTCTGATCTTTCTGATTCCAGTCCTAGTGTTCTATCCACTGAGAGACCTAGTTGCCTCCACTTTCTGATTCATTTGACTGTTAATGGCCTCTCCATGCTATTGTCATGTATACATTTATCCATTTACGTGTTGCTTTTCCATATAACATCTCTAAGGGTAAGAATGATTTCTTTCTTGTTTTGTCTTTTTTATCCTTAGCACAATACCTTACACACAATACTTCTTAAATACTTCTATATTAAATGTAGAGAGAATTGCTGCAAAGGAGTATGTTGTAGGCAGTTAGGTGATAGACTGGGTAGAGTGCTGGGCCTGGATTGAGGAAAACTTATCTTTCTCTTCGTGAGTTCAAATCTGGCCTCGGACACCTACCAGCCATGTGACCCTGGGCAAGTCTCTTAACCCATTTGCCTTGGTTTCCTTATATGTAAAATGAGCTGGAGAAGGAAATGACAAACCACTCCAGGATCTTTGCCAAGAAAACTCCAGATGGGGTCACGGAGAGTCAGATATAAATGGAAAATGACTCAATGACAACAACAATATCTTGCTTTTGTCTCTAAATTCCCGTTCCAAATTTGACATTCTGGGATTCTGTAATTCTATGATAATTAGAATGTTCTATTTATCTTCTATTAAAAATTTCACGATCACTTTCATTATTACCTATTATTTTAAAAAATTAATTTATTTTTTATTTTTAGTTTACAACACTCAGCTCCACAAGTTTTTGAGTTCCAAATTTTCTCTCCCTCCTTCTCCTCCCCTCTCCCACCTAAGACAACATGCAATCTGATATAGGTTCTACATATACCTTCTCATTGAACTTATTTACATCATAGTGCAGTTGTAAAGAAGAATTGCAACCAATGGAATGAATCATGTGAAAGAAGAAGGAAAAAAGAGAGAGTAAATAGTTTGCCTCAATCTGCATTCAGTCTCCATAATTCTTACTCTGGACGTGCATGGCTTTTTCCACCATGAGTCTTTTGGAGCATTATGACCTATTAGATGGTAAGCATCATTCATTGATTTTTTTTCTGGACTCCTCTTCTACGATGATTCTTCCTTCTACATCACTGTTTATCCTCCATAGTATCTAGTTTTACTATTTTATCTGGCCATTTCAATGTAAAGCTTTAATTGGGTCAAGAAAATTTCCTACCAAATACATTCTTGTTGAACTTCATGCATGACACTTTTCTTTTTTTTTGAGTTTATCATCCTGATATCATAAGTATATTATTATATGATTTTTTTGGCTTTTTTGGTAATGTTTTAACTTAGGAGAAAAAAGAGAAACAGAAAATTTTAATAATTTAAAAAATGCTAGTCTAGTACTGGCTTTGCATATTATGTCTTAGCTTTATTTTCACTCTTGAAATATATGCTCTATGATCAGTAAAACATTTGTAATCATCAAAAAGGGCAGGAATGGTATTATGTTCATGTTTTCATTTTTCTGCTTTTTCTACCTAAGTCAAATATATATGGAGCATTCTTCTTTCCCTAACACACTGAAAGGAGTCTCTCCCTTCAAAGAGCTTACAATTTCTCTACACAGACAATGCTTGTATATTTGAAGTGATTAAAAACAATACGTGTCTGCCTATAATTGTTAGTGATCAATCCTGGTTATTACCCTCCAGAAGGAAAATCATAAATGTCACTGGGTTTTAAAGAACAAACTATATCAATAAAATGTAATTGCCTTTTTTAGTCCAGTCCTAAGTGAACATAATAAACATCGTATATGATATAGCATGATTTCAGGAAAGTATCCAGGACCAAGTATCTCATGCTAGCTTATTTACCAAATTAATTTCAACTGGATAAGATTCAAGCACTGTCACAAGATTTGAAATCTGGATGAAGGATTCAAAACAAAGGGTAATGATAAATGGCAACATTTCAAGGCTAAGAGAAGTGTCTCTTATGGTGGTTTTATGACCTGTCTTATTTAACATTTGTATTAATCATAGAAGGAGTAGTCAGCATGTTAATTAAACTCACAGATGACACTAAATTAGTAGCTATTGCAAGCACCACTGGGGCCCTAGGAAGTTTTACAAAGAAAAATGGCAAATGGTAGTTAAAATGAAGGGCATAGAAAAATACGGTTAATAGTATTACTGTAGAGGCGAGGAAATTAAAAATTATCTGAAAGAATATTTCAAATTCTCTCTGCCCATTCATGTGTCCTCTAATCCAGAAATCTCCTCTTATTTTAAGCTTGTTTAATAGTTACCTTTTGAATTTCTTAAGATGTATATTCAGTTCATTAATCCTCTATTTTTCTATTTTGCATGTATGTAGGGATATAATTTTCCTAGCTGCATCCCAGAAATTTTAAAAATTTTTCATCATTATTGTTTTCTTTCATCTAATTATTAATTATTTCTATGATTTTCTCCCCTTGGGCCCACTCTTTATTTAAGATTTCACTATTAAGTCTCTGTTTGGGTTTGGGTCTTTTGTTTGCGTTCCCTGAACTGATTTTTATTGTGTTATAAGCTATAAAAAGAATGTTTGCTATTTCTACATTTCTGTATTTATTTTCAATAATTTGCTGCCCTAATACATGGTCAGTTTTTGTAAAAATTCCACGTGGTACTGAGAAAAAACACATTCTTTAGCAGACCCATTTAGAAAATGCCATAATTAGCTATAGCTTTTCTAGCAATGTGTTCAGTTCTAAAATTTTGTTTTTATTTGTCTTTCTGAGCTAAAAGGGCATTGAAATTTTCTGCCATTATTGTATTACTTTCTATTTCTTCTTGTAGTTCAGATAATTTTTCTTTATGAATTACTGATATTAGTTAGTTATCTATAGTTACAGTCCACATAATGTAGTTTTGTTTTTTGTCCTTTTTAATGTTGTGAATGTTTGTTTTTGTATTGTGTGAAAATGATTACATGTTAGAAGCCACTTGTAGACTGAGAGGGGTTAGGAGCACTGGGCACGAGGAATGGCACCAGACCAAACCAACTGGAAACAGCAGAGGAATCCCACCAGCGCTCAGGTCTGGGAGAGCACTGGGCTAGCAAAACACCAGAGCAGGAGTGGGCCCAGGGAGGAAGTACCAGCTATGACTGCAATCCAGCCCCAGGCCTCTCAGTCCAGGAGGGGAGTCTGCTGGAGCACAGAGCCTGTGACCATGGGAGCAGCTAGCAAAGAAGCCTCCAACCCACAGTCTAAATTTTGGAAACTTGTCTTCTTGAACTTCCCGGAGCCATGATATGCAGGTAAACGGCTGACATTCCTCCCTTGAATAAACCCAGAGAATAATAACTCAGGAGAAACAGAGGAGCCAGAAGGGGGGCTTCAGTAGGGAGAGAAGTGGGGGAGAGGGCCCTTCCTGTGGTGGAGGAAGGAGACTAGTGCAGGAAGAGAGATGTCCCAGAAGCCCTCACCTCAGCAGAACAATGAGAATAACTGAGCCACAGGAGGTGGAGCTAACAAGCGTCAATGCCAGGAACCCAGACTGGGCTTTGCACAGCAAGGGGAAGTGGCAGACACCAACACAGACAAGAGCTGAGACCAGCCATTCTGTAGAACAGTCCTGGGGAAGAGGAGACTCTCCAGCAGTCAGTTCACCCCTCTCCCACACCTCACAAAACCAGAGGACATAGAATATAAAGCCAGTGAGCAGATCCACAGATTACAACGCAAGAAACTTGGGACAGAGCCCCCTGAGCCTCACAAACAGAAATCCACTTCAGAAGCCAGAAGGAAAAAAAAACACCATGAATAAATATGCTAAGAAGTCAAAGACGATTGATTTGTATTATGGAGACAGAGAAGACCAAAATAACAATTCAGAAGAGGACAGCATGGATACTACACCCACATCTGAAACCTCAAAAGGGAAAGTGAACTGGTCTCCAGACCAAAAAACATTCCTGGAAGAACTCAAGAAGGACTTTAAAAACCAAATTAGGTAGGTAAAAGAAAAGATAGAAAAAATGGAAAAAAATTCAATGAGGAAAACAAATCTTTAAAAGGTAAAATTGTTGAAACAATTAAGGAAAATGAGAATATAAATGGAGAAAGTGCCTCTTTGAAAAGTAAAATCAACCAAATGGAAAAGGAGATAGAGAGGATAAAGGAAGAAAACAAAACATTAAAAATTAGAATTGGGCAAGTAGAAACTAATGACTCTGTGAGACACCAAGAATCAGTCAAACAAAATCTAAAGAAAGAAAAAATAGAAGAAAATGTGAAATATCTGATTGGAAAAACAACTGACCTGGAAAATAGATCCAGGAAAGACAATCTAAGAATTATTGGTCTACCTGAAAACTATGATGAAAAAAAGAGCCTGGACAATATCTTCCATGAAATCCTTAAGGAAAATTGCCTGGAGGTCCTAGAACCAGAGGGTAAAATTATCATCAAAAGAATCCATTGATCACCCCCTGAAAAAGATCCTAAACTGAAAACTCCAGGAAATATTGTAGCCAAATTCCAGAACTACCAGGTCAAGGAGAAAATACTGTAAGCAGCTAGACAGAAATAATTCAAATATCATGGAACTACAGTCAGGATCACACAGGATCTTTCAGCTTCTACCTTAAATGACAGGAGAAATTGGAATACGATATTCCAAGAGGCAAAGGAGCTTGAACTACAACCAAGAATCAACTACCCAGCAAAACTGAGCTTAATTTTCCTGGCAAGGAGATGGGCATTCAATGAAATAAAGGAATTCCAGACCTTCCTGATGAAAAGGCGAGAGGTCAATGGAAAATATGATTTCCAAGTGCAAAATTCAAGAGAGACATAAAAAGGTAAATGGGGGGGGGAACCCAGTTCATCAAAAGGTTAATTATTTGCATCTTGATATAGGATTATTTTGTTTTATATATGTTTTACATATATGTCAATCTTAAGAATTGTATACTTATTATGACAATTGAAAGAGATGTTCATAGACTGTGGGTATCAGTATAAAATAATTGAAATAATGATAAAAATATCATTAAGAGATATGAAGGGATGGTTCTGAGAGAAGAGGTAAGGAGATAGTAGAAAAAAGTAAATTACATCACATGAAGAAGCACAAAAACATATTGTAGTAGAGGGAAATAAGGGAGGGAAAAGAGCAGTATTTGAGGTTTACTCTCATCAGATTTGGTTCAAGAAGGGAATAACATATGCTGATAAGTATAGAAATCTAACTTGTCCTACAGGCAGTAGGAGGGGGAAGCAAAAAAAACGGAGGGGGGTGGTCAGAAGGGAGGGAAGAAGTAGCAAGGGGAAAATGGTAAGATAAGGAGGGGAATCAAGAGGGAGGGTAAACTGAGGAAGGTGGCAGTCAAAAGCAAAACTCTGTTGAGGAGTGGAAGGGGAAAGAGAGAAACAAAAGAATAAGCATGGGGGAAATAGGATGGAGAAAAAGACACAGATAGTAATCATAAATGGGAATGTGACTGGGATGAACTCTCTCATAAAATGGAAGCAGATAGCGGAACAGATTAAAAACCATAATCCTACAACATGCTGTTTACAAGAAACACATTTAAAACAGGGGGATACACACGGACTAAAGTAAAAGGTTGGAGTAGAATATATTGTGCTTCAGCTAAAGTAAAAAAAAAAAAAGTAGTGGTAGCAATCCTAATCTCAGACAAAGCAAAAGCAAAGATAGATCTAATTAAAAGAGATAAGGAAGGGTACTACATCCTGATAAAAGGTACCATAAACAATTAAGCAGTATCATTAATTAACATATATGCACAAAGTGGTATAGCAGGCATATTCTTAGAGGAGAGGTTAAGGGAGTGACAGGAAGAAATAGACAGCAAAAGCATACTAGTGGGGACCTCAAGCTCCCCCTCTCTGAACTTGATAAATTTAACCACAAAATAAACAACAAAGAAGTTAAGGAGGTGAACAGAATTTTAGAAAAGGTAGATATGATAGACCTCTGGAGAAAGCTAAATGGGGATAAAAAGGAATATACTGTTCTCTCAGCAGTACATGGCACATACTCAAAAATTGGCCATGTACTAGGGCATAAAAACCTCACAGTCCAGTGCAGAAAGGCAGAAGTAGTCAAAGATCCTTTTCAGATCATGATGCAATAAAAATTATTTGTAACAAAGAACCATGGAAAAATAAACTAAAAATTAATTGGAAACTAAATAATCTAATTCTAAAGAATGAGTGGGTCAAAGAACAAATCACAGAAACAATTAATAACTTAATTCAAGAGAATGACAATAATGAGACAGCATAGCAAAACTTATGAGATGCAGCAAAAGCAGTTCTTAGGGGAAGTTTTATATCTCTAAATACTTACATGGATGAAATAGAGAAAAAGGAGAACAATGAATTGGGCATACAACTGAAAAAGCTAGAAAGAGAACAAATTGAAAAATCCCCAATTAAATACCAAATTAGAAATGCTGAAAATCAAAGGAGAGATTCATAAAATGAAACCAAGAAAACTATTAAATTAATAACTAAAACCAAGAGCTGGTTTTATGAAAAAACCAATAAAATTGATAAACCTTTGATCAATTTGATATAAGAAAAAAGAAAGAAGAAAATCAAATTACTAGTATCAAAAATGAAAAGGGTGAATTCACCTCCAATGAGGAGCACATTAAAACTATAATTAGGCATTATTTTGTCCAATTGTATGCCCATAAATTTGACAACCTTAGGGATATGGGAATATTTACAAAAATATAAATTGCCCAGATGAGGAAGTAAAATGCCTTAATAACCCCATCTCAGAAAAAGAAATTGAGGAAGTCATTAATGAACTCCCTAGGAAAAAATCTCCAGGGCCAGATGGTTTTACATGTGAATTCTATCAAACATTTAAAGAACAATTAATTCCTATACTTTATAGACTATTTGGGAAAATGGGGGAAGAAGGAGTCCTACCAAATTCTTTTTATGGCACAAATAGGGTACTAATACCCAAACCAGGTAGAGTCAAAACAGAGAAAGAAAATTATAGACCAATTTTCCTAATGAATATTGATGCAAAAATTTTAAATAAAATATTAGCAAAAAGATTGAAGCAACTTATCACCAGAATAATATACTATGACCAGGTAGGATATATTCCCAGAATGTAAAACTGGTTCAATATTAGGAAAACTATTAGCATAATTGATCATATCACAAACTAGCAGAAACCATATGATCATCTCAATAGATGCAGAAAAAGCCTTTGACAGAATACAACACCTATTCCTATTAAAAACACTAGAAAGCACAGGAATAAATGGAACCTTCCTTAAAATTATAAATAGCATCTACCTTAAACCACCATCAAACATTATTTGTAATGGGGATAAGCTAGATGCATTGCCAAAGAGATCAAGGGTGAAACAAGGATGTCCATTATCACCTTTATCATTCAATTTGGTACTAGAAATGTTAGCTGTAGCAATAAGAAAAGAAAAAGAAATTGAAGGAATTAGAATAGGCAAAGAAGAAACTAAATTATTTTGCATATGATATGATGATTTACTTAGAGAATCCTAGAGAATCAAGTAAAAAACTACTTGAAATAATAAACAACTTTAGTAAAGTTGCAGGATATAAAATAAACCCACATAAATCCTCAGCATTCCTATACATTACTAACAAAGCCCAACAGAAAGAGATAGAAAAATAAATTATATTTAAAGTTACTGTAGACACTATAAAATATTTGGGAGTCTATCTGCCAAGACAGACCCAGGACCTATGTGAACATAATTATGAAACATCTTTCACACAAATAAATTCAGATCTAAATAAATGGAAAAATATCAGTTGCTCATGGTTAGGCTGAGCTAATATAATAAAAATGGCAATTCTACCTAAATTAATTTATTTATTCAGTGCCATACCCATCAAACTACCAAAAACTTATTTTACAGAGCTAGATAAAATAATATCAAAATTCATCTGGAAGAAGAAGTCTAGAATATCTAGGGAATTAATGAAAAGAAATGCTAGGGAAGGTGGCCTAACCACACTGGATATTAAACTGTACTATAACGCAGCAGTCATCAAAACTATTTGGTACTGGCTAAGAAAGAGAGTTGTGGATCAGTGGAATAGGTTAGGTACGCAACACTCAGTAGTCTACGACCATACCAATCTATTCTTTGAAAACCCAAAGAATCCAGCTTCTAGGTGAAGAACTCACTATTTCACAAAAACTGCTGGGAAAATTGGAAAATGATAGGGCAGAAACTGGGCATAGACCAATATCTTACACCATATACCAAAATAAAGTCAAAATGGGCTCATGATTTAGGTACAAAGACTGATACTATAAGCAATTTGGGAGAGCAAGTAATAGTTTACGCATTAGATTTATGGGAAAGGAAAGAATTCATGACACAACAGGAGATGGAGAGCATTACAAAATGCAAAATGGATAATTTTGATTATTTTAAATTGAAATATTTTTGCATAAAAAAAGCCAATGCAACAAAGATCAGGAAGGAAGCAGAAAATTGGGAGAAAATCTTTACAATCAGTGTCTCTGATAAATGCCTCATCTCTAAAACATACAAGGAAGTGAGCCAAATACATAGGAATACAAGTCATTCCCCAATTGAGAAAAGGTCAAAGGATATGAACAGGCAGTTTTCAGTGGAAGAAATTAAAGATATCTATAGGCATATGAAAAAGTGCTCTAAATCACCATTGATTAGAGAAATGCAAATCAAAACAACCCTTAGGTACCACATTTCTCCTGTCGGATTGCCTAAGATGACAAAACAGGAAAATGATAAATGCTGGAGAGGATGTGGGAAAATTGGAACATTGTTACACTGCTGGTGGAGTTGTGAACTGATCCAGTTATTCTGAAGAGCAATTTGGAACTATGCCCAAAGGGCTATTAAAATGTTCATACCCTTTGACACAGCAATACCACTTCTAGGGTTGTATCCCCAAAGAGATCACACAAGTGGGAAAGGGACCAGTATGCACAAAAATATTTTTAACGGCTCTTTTTGTGGTAGCAAAGAATTGGAAATCAAGGGGATGCCCATCAATTAGGGGATGGCTGAACAAGTTGTGTTATATGAATGTAATGGAATACTATTGTGCTATAATAAATGGGGAAGATACAGACTTCATAATAACCTGGAAAAACCTACATGATATAATGCTGAGTGAGTGGAGCAGAACCAGTAGAACATTATACACAACCACAGATATCTTGTTTCTGTGATGACTAACCTTGATAGACTTGGCTCTTCTCACCAATACAAGGTTTAAAGACAACTCCAAAGGACTCCTGAGGGAGAGAGCTATCTACATCCAGAGAAAGAACTATGGAGACAATGCAGATTGAGGCAAACTGTTTGCTCTCCTTTCTTTTCTTTTCTTTTTTCTTTTCTTTTCTTTTCTTTTCTTTTTCCTCTCTTTTTTTTTTGGTTTGTTTCTTCTTTCTCATGATTCATTCCATTGGTAATAATTCCTCTTTACAACTTGACTGTTGTGTAAATAAGTTCAATGTGAAGTTATATTTAGAAGATATATCAGATTCCATGATGTCTTGGGGAGAGAGGGGGGAGGGGAAGCGAAGGAAATCTGGAAGTCTAAATCATGCAGAACAGTGTTGTAAACTAAAAATAAAAAATCTTAACTAAGAAATAAAATAAAATAAATTGGAAGGAAAAGAAAGAGAGAAAGAAAGAAAGAAAGAAAAAGAAAAAGAAGTAAAGAAAGAAAATGATTACAACTCTTGGTTTTTTAGATTCACCTAATGCATAGTAAATTCTGTTCCAGCCCCTCATTTTTATTCTGTGGGCATTTTTGTTCTTAAAATGTATTTCTTATTATTAATAGATTATGAAGTTTTGTTTTCTTATCCAATCTGTCTTTCTTTTTCATTTTGTTGGATTGTTTAATCCGTTCATAGTTAAAGTCATGAGAATTCAGTTTATATTTTCCTTCACTTGCCTATAATATTATTATTTGGGTTTTTCCTAAATTAGTTTCCTTGGTAACTGGACTCCAAAATTGTCTCAGCCTCTGCCCATACTGAGCAATTAAAATTTCACAGACCTTAGTTTCTGCTCCCGGTAACTGTGTAGGAAACAGGACTCTCTCCAACCTGGCATTGGGCACTTACCCTCAAACTTAGTGGAGAGCCTTATAGTCATACACCTTTGCTCTACCCCAGTTTCCCATCTTAGCTCTGTTGCAGCACAGGGTGCTATTACATTACTGTTCCAAACCAAGTAATCTTCTGCTAATTTGTTTTCCACTACTGACAAAAAGGGAGTATAGAGTTGAGTTCATTTGAAAGCCCCTGGGTAGGTTTATAAAGCCCTAATTCTGGAGTGGTAGGTAGTGAGGGACAGGGTAAGTGAGTAGATTAAAGGTTAGAGATTAGTCTTCTCTGCTGTTAGTTCATTCGGTTGTAGCCATTTTAGGTTCTTTATGTCCTAAACCAGAGACACAGCTGAAATTGCTTTTATCTCTTGAGTACAGTTTCTATTTTGGAGAGAAGTGAGAAATCATGACGATTGGATAAAATTTCTAGTCCTCCATCTTGTTGACCATAAGACCTGGAAATCCCTGTTGCAACAGTCTGCTAGCAGCTGCTGTAGGGGTGTAAGACCCAGCGATAACCAGTACACAGAAAGCTGCCAGCACAGGATCTTTTGATCTGTTTTACTAAGGAAAGCAACGTTAAGGGGTTAATAATCTTACTTTAATCCAACATATGAATGTCATTCACTCAGCTCAGGGTGAAAAGCCAGCACCCTGAGCTTCAGAGCAAATACAAACAAATTACAAACATCAACAGACAGACCTTGTCTGATTCAAATCTCGACGCATAGTTATCAGTTTAACAAAGTCCGTGTTTACAAGCTTGAAGCCTCTTAACTACAGCTGCCCAGAGTCTCCACATCAGCATTCCTCCAAGAGTGAAAGCCCTAAGCAAATAGTTCTGTTCTCTCTTTTTATACACTCTTTAGCTGTCATCAAACATCATCTGAGTGACCAGAACTCAGGCTCTTACTATTAGCAACTTCCCTTAGGATCCTAAGGGCTTCACGCCCACACTGGCTTAGCACCTAGTAGATAAGGGTTTGGGCCTGGGGTTTAGCACCTAGTAAGACTCAATTAAAGACACCCAAATTAATTGATATTACAGTCCCTAATCCAGAAATCTACAAAAAGATCCCAACATTTTTAGCAGAACTTTGTTATGAGTTCTGCTGGCTGGGCACCATTGATTCTTGCTTTGAAATTACATTCTCAAAGGCATATGGTGACAATCTTCTGCCAGACTTTATTTACATGGAAAAGGCGGCAAGGTAAAAGAGAAAGAACACAGGTCTTGGAGTCAAAAGACCCAGATTTGTGGAACAGCACTGCCTGGGTAACTCTGTGGAAGTCACTTCATTTAGCCAAAGTCAAGTTTGCTTATCTATAAAAATGAAACTATTAAGACATGTACTATATAGTTTATTCAGGCCCTAGATAAGCTCTAGAACTGGTAGATGCCTTGGAGATTATCGAGACTATGTCCTCTCACTTTACAGGTAAGGGAAATTGAGCCTAGAAACATTAAAAGATTTACCCAAGATAATTAAGATTACAAGCGGCAGGACTGACATTTTTAACCCAGGTCCTCTGACTCCAGAGCTCTTACCACTTATTTTGTTTTTCATACAAAACCTGTTTAACATCCAATCAGGGTCACAGTCATGACATATTGCACATTTTGAACAATAAGAGAGATGATAACATTACTTCTTTTCCTAGGATTTCTGGAAAGTATCTTATGAACCTAAAAGTACTAAACAAGTGAGGTAATAATGAGAGTATAATATTTCTATTATATATATCATGTATGTATATATACATATACGTGTATTTGTATATATACATGTATATATACACATACAAATACACATATATACATGTATATATACACACTTATTTATGTACATGTATTTCTAATAAAATATAAACTCTTTGAGCTTATCTGTGTATATATATGTGTGTATATGTATATACATATACATATATTTCTATATACATGTTATATATATATACTTATTTATGTATATGTTTTTTCTCGTAATAAAATATAAGCTCTTTGAGAGCATAGGTAATTCCATTTTTGTCACTATGCTTCTAGCACAGTGCCCAGCACATGGCACACACTTAACATTTGCTTGTTAATTGATTAAGTGGGGCTTCCATTAACAATTAGCTTAGACTACTGGAAAATAGTACATTTGCTTAGAATTCCAATCACTGAAGAGTCGATGAAGATATGAATAAGAAAGATCATGGATTTAGATTTAGAAGGGATGACAGGAATCATCTTCTAGCCCAGTGCCTTTATTTTATAGATGGGGAAACTGAGGCTCAACGAAATTATAAATATAGCACCCCTCTGGGCTGCTACTCAGATAGAAACTGCTGTTCCCAGATTTAAGGATCAAAGGAATTCTCTGGGCACTCATTCTTATTCCTATAGCTCATGAGCCTTCACAAGTATGCTTTCTGACAGATAAAGTTAGCCCAAAGGAAAGGCATTTATTAAGATAGGAAAGTAAGATCGGTTGTTATAAAATATTCTCCTCAATCTGTCCATGATGTACTATCCCATGAATATAAACATCTCTGGGGAAAATGGAGGGCACATGTAGGGAACAAATGTCATTCCAGAATTGAAGGTCTTTGACATCTTTTCTCCTGTTGTGGAGTCCTCATGAAGTTCCCCCTTGGCCCCAACATCTCCTCTAGGTGAATTGCTCAGCTGGATCTCCAGGTTCTGCACCACTCTAAGAGTGACTCTGCATTGCTGAGCTTAGATTTCTCCAGAGTTTAAAGATGGCTCTCTTCTTTGCTACCAAGGATCATATTCTTTGAATCTGCTTTTGAACTCAAGTGATCACCACTCTGTATCTGAGACTGTTTGAAGAGTATATGTCTCTGCTTCCTCAGCTGTGCCTCAATGTCTCTATAAATAGACCTGTAACTACTAGGTAGCCTGTCTCCCAAGCAAGCAGGCTCTCCACTAGATGTAATAGCTGATGCAGAGTGGAGGAGACACTCCTCTTCCCTCTTTGCTATGCTCTCGTATAGATAGAGGTACAATAGTCCATAACTGTTGCTAGTGAGCCTGGTCTATCTCCTACTGTCTAGCTGTGTCAGATGACTTTTAAACATCACCAAGGAGCATTCATTGTTCATTCAATTTCATTTCCCCTTTCTCACTCAGTAAGAGAGAGGTGTTCATATTTCATAATGGTATAATAGCACATTAACACTTGTTAATAGCTTAACACCTCACCATTTGTAATAACATCTTGATGTAGTCATCACACTCTTGGGGTGAGGGGGAATCATATTTTCTCCACCTTTATATAAGTAAGTTCTTTAAAGTTACATAATTAGTAGCAGACCCAGGTCTTCTATCTCCAAATCCATTGCTCTTTCTATCACATGATCCTACATGAGTCATACTCTCTACATCTCCTTATATCTTTTTCATATTTCACCAAAAAGTTCTGCTTCAGGCTAATTACTCTTAGAAAATTGAATCAAATTCAATGATTAAGGCTATTTTTCTTCCCCCTGTCCTTTCTCTTTAATTCAAATCCTTCACTTTTTCAGATCCCAATGTATTTTCTTGAAAGTGGATACTATTATCCAGAGATGTGTTTGTAAATGCTTAAATAAATAAATTAAAATAAAATAAAAGTGCACACAGGACACACTTATGAGTTTCATTTTATTGATCAATTTCTTAAGTCTAGAGAATTAACAAAACCAGTGATTGAGCCCTGATTTGTAGCATTTGCCAGTTGCCTCAGTGTAAGTGCTCACACTGACAATTTAACAATCTGCTCATGAGAGCTGCTTCAAGTTGGCTCCAGCATACTCCTGCTACTATTTCTGCTTTCCTTTTTATTTTTTCAACCTGTTTTCAATTGATGCATTTCTTCCTCCTTTCTTGAAGCTATCCCTATATCTGATTTTTTTATATCACTCTTTGAAACATTAGGGGAATATGATAGAACTAATCATATTTTAATTGGGAAAAGATAGGACACCATCACTTAAACTATTTTAGTTAAAAACCTTGGGGGACCATTTATATATAGTGGCATTTAGATATTTTTAAGGAAAATGAACAATTTGGGGTGTTGGCACTAAATATAGTTTTTGTTCTTTTAGGCTACACTACATAAAGTTTGATGGAGGTATGTAAAGCTGTGAATGTACAGCAACGGAGTAAAGGGATATGAATGTTACAATTCATTTGATCAACATGGACATACAATTTGGATTACGCAGGGAAAAAGAAATTCTTTGTGAACTGAGCTATATAAATCGATTATTTACATTGATTAAGTGAATAAAAACATTTCCCATCATTTCATTTTGTTTTTATATAGACAAGGCCTCAGGATCAATACAACTAGTTATGTAAGACAGTACGTTGGTATTTTAACTAAGTACCTAGTTTCTGCATTCATAAGTCTCTAATATGTCTCCAACATTTGTCACCTCCATTTCCACTGCAACAACCCCGATCCAGAGCTTTCTTACTTCTCACTGGAATCTTGTAATCCTCACCTAAGTCCCTATTCCTTCTCACTGGAGATAAGATGGCAGCAACAATCCCTGAAGAAGAAAGAACAAGAGCCATTGTGAAAAACATGACTTAATATCAGTAATCCTTAAAAGACTGTGGAAAATTGGAGAAGTGCCTCAGGATCGGAAAATAACAAAAGCTGTCTTTATTTTCAAAATAAAATGGAACAGAATGGAATTTGCAAACTATAATCCAGTGATCTGGACTTTGATTCCCAGAAAAATTCTAGAATACATATTAAATGGAAAAATAGTGACATATATACAAAAAAAGGGATCATTTATTACAAAGACTTGGCCCATTGGATTCAATGAAAAGGGACTTTGTTGGATGATAACATTTACTAAAGTGGTAGATCAGAGAAGTATTGTGGATAGAGTCGATCTGGATTTTAGCAAAGAAAAGAAGAAAGAAAGGGAGAGAACAAGCATTTATAAAGCTCCAGGCTGGGTGCTAAGCAATTTACAATTATTATCACATTTGATCTTTGTTTTTAAAAAAAATTAAGATTTTTTACTTTTAGTTTACAACACTCAGTTCTACATAATTTAGATTTCCAGATTTTCTTCCTCCCCCTCCCCGCCCCACCTGGCATGGAATCCAATATATCTTCTACATATAACTTTGCATTAAACTTATTTACATAATACTCAAGCTGTAAAGAAGAATTATGACCAATGGAACAAATTATGAGAAAGAAGAAACAAAACCCAAAAAAAAAAACAAAAAACAAAAGAAAGAAAAGGAGAGCAAACAGTTTGCCTCAATCTGCATTGTCTCCATAGTTCTTTCTCTGGATGTAGATAGCTCTCTCCCTCAGGAGTCCTTCGGAGTTGTCTTTAAACCTTGTATTGGTGAGAAGAGCCAAGTCTATCAAGGTTAGTCATTAAGGAATCAAAATATCTGTGGTTGTGTATAATGTTTTCCTGGTTCTGCTCCGCTCGCCCAGCATTATATTTTCCAGGTTATTATGAAGTCCGTATCTTCCTCATTTATTATAGCACAATAGTATTCCATTACACTCATATACCACAACTTATTCAGCCATTTCCCAATAGATGGGCATCCCCTTGATTTCCAATTCTTTGCTACCACAAAAAGCTGCTATAAATATTTTTGTACATACTGGTCCCTTTCCCACTTGTGTGATATGAACATTTTTATAGCCCTTTGGGCATAGTTCCAATTGCTCTCCAGAATAGCTGGATCAGTTCATAACTCCACCAACAATGTAACAGTTCCAATTTTCCCACATCCATTCCAGCATTTATCATTTTCCTGTTTTGTCATCTTAGGCAATCCGACAGGAGAAATGTGGTACCTAAGGGTTGTTTTGATTTGCATTTCTCTATTCAATAGTGATTTAGAGCACTTTTTCATATGCCTATAGATATCTTTAATTTCTTCCTCTGAAAACTGCCTGTTCATATCCTGTGACCATTTCTCAATTGGGGAATGACTTTTATTCCAATACATTCCTATTCATTCCTATGCCCACAAATTTGGCTCGGTTCTCTGTACACAATTTTAGAGATCAGGCCTTTTTCAGAGACACTGGTTGTAAAGATTTTCTCCCAATTTTCTGCTTCCTGCCTAATCTTTGTTGCATTGGCTTTGTTTATAGAAAAACTTTTCAATTTAACATAATCAAAATTATCCATTTTGCATTTTGTAATGCTCTCCATCTCTTGTTGTGTCATGAGTCCTTTCCTTTCCCATAAATTTGATGAGTAAACTATTCCTTGCTCTCCCAAATTGCTTATATTATCAGTCTTTATACCTAAATCATGAACCCATTTTGACTTTATTTTGGTATATAGTGTAAGATATTGGTCTATGTCCAGTTTCTGCCCTACCATTTTCCAATTTTCCGAGCAGTTTTTGTGAAATAGTGAATTCTTAGCCCAGAAGCTGGGTTTATCAAAGAGTAGATGGGTATGATCATTGACTACTGCATGTTGTGTACCTAACATATTCCATTGATCCACCACTCTGTTTCTTAGCCAGTACGAAATAGTTTTGATGACTGCTGCTATATAGTACAGTTTAATATCTGGCATGACACATTCCCTAGCATTTGTTTTCATCAATTCCGTAGATATTCTGGACCTCTTCTTCTTCCAGATGAATTTTGTTATTATTTTATACAGCTCTGTAAAATAATTTTTGGTAGTTCAATTGGTATGGAGCTGAGTAAGTCAATTAATTTAGGTAAAACTGTCATTTTTATTGTATTAGCTTGGCCTAACCATGAGCAACTGATGTTTTTCCATTTATCTAGATCTGAATTTATTTGTTTGAAGGGTGTTTTGTAATTATGTTCATATAGACCCTAGGTTTGTCTTGCCAACAAATAGTTTATAGTGTCTACAGGAATTTCTCTTTCTCTCTCTTGCTGTTGGGCTTTGTTAGTAACGTATAGGAAAGCCGAAGATTTATGTGGGTTTATTTTATGTCCTGCAATTTTGCTAAAGTTGTTTATTATTGCAAGTAGTTTTTTACTTGATTCTCTAGGATTCTTTAAGTAAATCATCATATCATCTGCAAAAAGTGATAATTTATTTTCTTCTTTGCTTATTCTAATTCCTTCCAGTTCTTTTTCTTCTCTTATTACTACAGCTAACATTTGTAGTACCAACTTGAATAATAGGGGTGACAACGGACATCCTTGTTTTGCCCCTGATCTCTTTGGGAATGTATCTAGCTTATCCTCATTACAAATAATGTTCGATGGTGGTTTTAGGTAGATGCTATTTATAATTTTAAAGAAGGCTCCATTTATTCCTATGCTTTCCAGTGTTTTTAAGAGGAATAGGTGTTGTACTTTGTCAACGGCTTTTTTCTGCATCTATTGAGATGATCATATGGTTTCTGCTAGTTTTGTTGTTGATGTGATCAATTATGCTGATAGTTTTCCTCATATTGAACAAGCTTTGCATTCCTGGAATAAATCCTACCTGGTCATAGTGTATTATTCTTGTGATAAGGTGCTGCAATATTTTTTCTAATATTTTATTTAAAATTTTTTTTTTAATTTTTTT
>CM053622.1:219087800-219109769 GCA_028646595.1 Phalanger gymnotis | reverse complement strand
GAATGAGTGAATCTTGCCCTCATCAGATTTGACCTGAAGAGGGAATACCATACGTACTCAATTGGGTTATCTTACCCCACAGGAAAGAAGGAGGAAGAAGATAAAAAAAGGGGGGGATGATAGAAGAGAGGGCAGGTGGGGGTGGAGGTAATCCAAAACAAACACTTTTGAAAAGGTACAGGGTCAAGGGAGAAAATTCAATAAAGGGGGATAGGTTAGGAAGAAGCAAAATATAGTTAGTGTTTCACAACATGAGTGTTGTGGAAGGGTTATACATAATGATACGCATGTGGCCCATGTTTAATTGCTTGACTTCTTAGGGAGGGTGGGTGGGAAGAGAAGAGGGGAGAGGATTTGGAACTCAAAATTTTAAAAAATAGATGTTCAAAAACAAAAACAAAAAAGGTTTTGCAGGCAGCAAGAAAATAAGATACACAGGCAATAGGGCATAGAAATTTATCTCGCCCCACAAGAAAGAAAGGGAAAAGGGGAAGGGAGGGGAGTGAGGTGACAGAAGGGAGGGCTGACTGGGGAACAGGACAACCAGAATATACGCCATCTTGCAGTGGGAGGGAGAGTAGAAATGGGGAGAAAATTTGTAATTCAAACTCCTGTGAAAATCAACGCTGAAAACTAAATATATTAAATAATAAAAAAATATTCAGTGTGACCATTTTCAACTCAGAAATTGGCAAAGGCTACAACTCAGGGCCGGATTTATTGTTTTGTTGACAGTCTAGAGTCTTAAGATAGATGTTAATTATGCAGATTAAACTTTCAATTGTATTTTATGTACATTTCTTTTTTCTGAGAGCTAGTTTTTAAACATTTATCAATGCAGTATTAGCTGAAGACTCTGTGAGAGGATACCATGAGTGGCTATGAAGATTGAATACCAAGAAGATGATGTGAGTGGCCCCTCTAAATAAGGATAGAAAGAAACTGAAGTATACTTTTAAAAATTCCATATACACAAAAATATAACCATGAAATACATTGAGATATATGTATATGTATGTATATTTATTTATATATATGTTTATATATGTATTTATACATACACACACGTGTGTGTGTGTATGTATACATGATGTATCAAAGGAAAACTGATTGAACCTTAAAGTTTTATTAAAAGGGAAATATCTATCAAAGTGTAACGTACACTCCTCAATAAATAAAGAAAAGTATGTCCATTATTATCCTAGTATGAAGATTCCTTCATGCTGGGACAGATCATGGTTCCTTTCAAGTAGGCTTGGCAGTGGGGGAGGCAATGAAAAACTTTTCACAGTTATTCTTTTTCTATTATTCGTTCTTTCCTTCCTGCCTGCCTTCCTTCCTCCCTCCCTCCCTCTCTCCCTCTCTCTCTCTCTCCCCGTCTGTCTGTCTGTCTCTCTTTCTCTCTCTTTCTTTCTTGTCTATGTTATAGCAGCATGAGAAGCAAGTCTTTCTCTAATGTTAACCCTGGTCATTTGTGCTATGGGCATCTCTTATACAAGGGTTACTTATATCTTCATATCTGTCTTAATGGTGGGGACACTTGTGTCACTGTTGCAGGCTACATCCTTACTGAATTTTTTTACCTGTATGATTTATCTTTTCATGTTGTTTATTTGTCCTTCATTTGGAAGAGCACCAAGGACATCCCAGGTGATGTCTTGACTCGTGTGTGAAAGGTGTACAACTCAACAAGACCAGCCAACAAGAGCTGCCTGCACAGGTTCTTTGATCTGCTTTACTAGGGAAAGCAACATCAAGGGGTTAACAATCTCACTTTAATCACACATACAAATATCGTTTATTTAGTTCAGGAGAAAAAGCTAGCAACCTCAACTTCAGAGCAAATACAAACAAATTAGAAATTACAAACATCAACAGGCAGATCTTGTCTGATTCAAATCACAATTCATAGTTACTAGGAAAGCATCAACATCTGGATTTACAAGCCGGGGGACTCTTAACAATGGCTGCCCAGAGTCTCTTCAAGTCACACACCACTCTTCCAGTGACTGAGAGCCACAAAAGTCAAATGCCAAACTTGGATCTTATATACTGTCTCAAGGTCAAAGTGAGTAATAATGTGCGACTCAAATCCACATGGCCTAAAAGCTTCTGATGTCACAAACACATGGCTCAAACCCATGTAAACTAGGCTTTCCCTTGAGGCAAGGAGGTCATAAAAAACTCTTGATCCAATCAAAGAAAGAAAGGCTAGACTCTTCAAGGGCACTTGATTAAATATGTGCTAGAAGAGAAAACAGTAAAAGAAAGTGCCACCTTAATTACTGATACAGGCAGAGTTGCACAAACTAGTCAGCTTCACTCTCTCTTCCAGAGTCGTTGAAGTCCTTTGGCAACACAAAAGTCAGCATGACTGGCAATAGCCTAAGATGCAGTGGATGACTCTGGCATCTTCCACGTCTGACCAAGTTCTAAGCACCACACAATGCCTGCTTCAGCAACCTTCATGGCCGTTGGAACACATTTTTCTCATCCACCCATTCTGCTGGGAGAAGTCTTCACATGCTTCAGGTAGATATCCATTTAATTCACCAACGGGTTTGAGACCTCTCAATTACCCTCAATCTGGCTTACCCCATTTGCGAAGATGGTTTTTCTGAGGTACGGCTGCTGTGCATGCTACAGCTTCTTGGAGCCACAGGTGAGAATTGGATGACCAGTGGACATGATAGGTGGATGAACAGTCCTGAAAAGGTCTTGACAAGCTCTCATACTAGAGATGCTAGTGTCTTCTGAATACCCCATATACCCCTATAGACATCCACCCAAGATATTGGAGGCCCTTTTCTAGTTCTTTTGATATCTACAGGGTTGATCATCTATGTGTGTATGACAAAGGATGATGGAATCATAGGCTTAAGAACTGTAGGAGGGGAGGGAAGATCATCTAGTCTGAACTCATTTTATAGGAACTCCTCTGGATTTCTCCATCATGCTCCAGAAAATTCTTCATCCTAGAAAACCACTTCAACCCTGGAATTCATGCCTTGGAAGTATCCTCAGTCCTTGCCTATATTGGATGTCTACTCTCAAAACCCCCATTTATATAGAGTTCCCAGTACAATCATGTCTTCATTTCTTACCAGGCTACAATACAATTTGGACTCCTCCACTGTGCCCCCTCCCCACCAGTGTACCTTCCTCCCACTGTGCCCTCTAGTCCTTTGTAGCTTCCTTTTATGTAGCCACTGGAGGGCAGGAACTTTCTTACTTTTTGTTTGGATTGTACTCCCAACTTAGCATGGTGCTTGGCATACAGAAAGCAATGTAAATAGAAGCTTGTAGACTGATTGAATACAGATGGGGAAACTAAGCCCCAGACAAATAACTTGTTCAATGTCACACAGAGAGTAAATGACAGAGCTTGGATTTGAATTCAGGTCCTCTGATTGAATGTCTCCAATTCTTGTCATATCATTTTTTTTCCAATAATAACTACTTACACCGTTGCAGGATTCATTTTTTGCCTTAATTCCTCTATTTGACTTTAGCTTAACTTAGTGGAATTTTTAAAGGTCCTTGGCATTTTCAAAGAGCCCCTTTTAGAACTAAAAGAAACATTCTTCACCAGTTAGTTGATAATTTTTTCTCTTGCTTTGAAAACCTTGTTCATTCAGCTTTCTTTTCAAAATTAAACATCTAGTCTGTTCTGGCTGCTTTGCCTTCCTGAAGAAGTTTAGCCTTCCAAGTGACAAATTTATGACCATATGAAAATAGAACCCTGGAAATGTGAAATATGGTATTTCTGTAAACTTTCAAGTGACACATCATATGAACATCAGAGCTTAAATGTTCTGAAATAACACCACACAGATACATGTATATGTATATATGCTATTGCAGATTTAAATGTACATATCTAAACACTCAGCAATTGTAGAAATAGGGAGAGCTCGAGGAAGAAAAGAGATGGGAAGGCAATAAAACTATTCGGGTACTTATATCATTATATGTTCTATAATTCATATTGAGATGAATGCCAACTAGTTTTTCCCTCTTTTACAGGTAATGCATGTTCTCAGATGTATGTGTGTGTGTGTGTGTGTGTGTGTGTGTGTGTGTGTGTGTGTGTGTGTGTGTATATAATGTATATACACACATACACACATACACATAATCGTATATCTATACACACATGCTCATATGTGTATACACACATGTGTATGTATATGTGTATATAGACTATACACATCTATGCATGTATTCACACAGACATATACCCACTTGCTCTTGAAAGAATCATTTAGACATCTTTATCCAATGCTGGCTTTACATTCCAGTATAGATAGTTACCTGAGTTGTCTGATTTGAGGAAGCATCAGACAGGAGCTCCTAGACCCAAACATTATTTGAAGGTTATCCTACCATCTCCATTATAGTGCAATTCTTTTGAATCAAAAAGGCTTTTTGGTCTTCAAGAGTTCCCTACGGGAATACCAATACCCTCTGGAAGGTCCATACATTTTGCCCATATCATCTAATAATTTAGTTATCATTTACCAATTTGGAAGGGATTTGGAAGGATGAGCACAAGGGGAAAGTTAGGAAGGCCAAGATTCCTGAGGTGGAGGAGTGTCAGGAAGAAAGATAGAAAAAATATGCTCCTAAGTGAAGGGGAAAGGATAATGGACCATCCAGGACCACTTCATAATTGCCCCAGAACTCTCCATGCTTCCAGGTAAAGAGATGCCAGTACAGAAGCCCGCCACACATACATGTTGTAGGATGCAGTGAATGCGTAACACATAGGGGATGGAAATTGGAGAGTATAGTCCAGCAGATCTTTTTTTGAAACTTTAATTTTTTTTAAATTTTTAGTTTATAACACTCAGTTCTACAAGTTTCTGAGTTCCAAATTTTCTTCCCCTCCTTCTCCTCCCCCCTCACCCCCGAGATGGCATGTAATCCAATATAGGTTCTACATAACCTTCTCATTAAACTTATTTACATCCCAGCAAATCTTAGGAGAATATTCCATCATCTGTGGTGTCACATCCTCTTTCACTTCATCAGTAATCATACTATGCAATTCAATTAAAATTGCTGTAACATCCCTGTGCATGTGTGCAAGTAAGACAGCACCCATCCTAAAGTGAGGGAGAGGTTTGCCTCAGATATAAATGTATACTGTTATGCCAGCTTTGCTTTTTACCTATCCTATTATAAAGGACTTCCAAACTCCCCACCTCTCACTTATCATTACCTTCTCTAATCCATACTTGGCACCACTGACTAAGTAATCTTCCAAACGTATAGGCTTAGTTGTGTTACTCCCCTACTTAATTTTTTTTCCATTAGCTCCCCATTGCTTACAGAAAAGAAATATAAACTTCACTTCTTGGCATTCAAAGTCTTCCAAAATATAGATCCAGGTTATTTTTTCAGCCATTTCCTTTCTCACACTTCATGCATTTTAGACTCATGGCAAACTGGATTACTTGCTATTCTCCCTTCAAATCCTGCCCCCTCTTGCCTCTGTGAATTTGTCCTCTGTTCCCCATGCCTAGAATGTCTCCTTGCTATCATAACCCTCCCAACCTTGTATTATTTTCTATAGAATTTAATTTAAAATTGTTATCTCACTTCATATTTAAATGTCCAAGGCCCTTGCCACAATGAGCACACCTATAGCCCAACATTGACCTCAACTTTCACCCAACTCAGTTATGATAGAAAAGTAGAAGAAAGTTCTTGGTGAAAGAAATACTGGAATTATAGCACCAACAAATGTTGAAACAATCAATAAACATTTTTATGGGCCTATTTTGTTTCAAGCACTTTGTTAGAATAGTCCCTATCTTCAATGAGCTTACACTATTTTAGGGGGAATAGTTACATATATGTATACATATGTATACATTGTGTCATATATGCATAAACATATGTATACATGTGTGTACGCGTGCACATACACACGTATACATATATGTGCATATACGTGTATACATACACACACACATATATATATATGTATATGTATTTGATTAATTGATTAGAACAAAGCCATGAAATCCCAGAGTATCCAGGAGGACAGGGTGATAAAAAGTGCCACAGTCAAGAAGGATGTGATTTGAAAAAGAAAGGCCATTGGATTTGACCCCTAAAACTTTACTGGTGACTTTGGAAATAGCAGTTTTATTTGAATGGTGATTCAAAGCGGATTGCAAGGAACTGAGAAATAAGAGGGAGAAGAAGTAGAACAATGAATGTAGATAGTTTACCAAGAGCATTAGACACCATACTGTACAATGGGTTGCAGGATTGAGTAAGTTAATTCTGAAAAAAATCTATTAGGGATACGTTAGTTATCTCTAGGTATTTTAAGGACTTTCTTGTGGATGGGACATTTGACTTGTTCTGCTTGTCCCCACAAGGTAGAACTAGGAAAAATGAGTGAAAGTTGCAAAGAGGCAGATTTCAGCCCAAAGTTATTAAAAAAAAAAACCAACCCTCCTAATTTTTGTTGTTTAGTCCTTTCAGTTGTGATGATCCCTTTTAAAGTGTTTTCTTGGAAAAGATATTGGAGTGCTTTGCCGTTTCCTTCTCCAGCTCATTATACAGATGAGGAAACTGGGACAAACAAAGTTAAGCGATTTTCCCAGGGTCACACAACTTCTAACTATCCGGGGCCAGATTTGAACTCATGAATTTGAGTCTTCCTGATTTCAAGCTCAGTGCTCTATCCACACCACCACCTAGCTGCCCCTCTCTTGTAATTAGAATTGTCCAAAAATGCAATGGGCCATCTTTTGAGGTAATGGACTACTCTTCATTAAAGGAAATAAAATGAAGGCCAGAGGATCACTTGTTGGAGATACCGTAGAGAGGATTATGATACATGTCATACGAAAAGACCTCTCGTACTCTTTCCAAACTTTGATGTCTTGTCTGTTATTTGGCATTTTCGTGCAAGTTGCTGTGTTCTTGTGCCATGTGACAGCTGTAGGAATGTCACAGTGACATCGCTTGCATAATTTCTGCTGTGTTCTCTTCTAGGACACAGTAATTCCTGAGCATATTTCAGCCCTGTTAAAGGGTGTATCAATTACTCCAAAATAGATAAGGTGCCACAGACTTAATTAATGGTCTGATGTTTCGAGGCCTTTTTTATTTACTTCTTGATGGAACATTCACCCATTAGAATTATTAGTCTTTATGCTTGGGCCCTTGCCCTGTAATCAGCCAATTAAATCTCTATTGGCATACAATCAGTGTCATAAATCCTCATGCTTGAAAAGTATTTCTGAATCTTGTACCAGACAAATAAATCTCTGATTATTTGTGGAACACTAATAGAGAAGAAATGGGTAGTCGTTTTGAGAACACTCCCGGCTGCCTTCAGCCTTTTACTAAAAGTAGGTAGTAGGGAAGAAATAGAAGGTCTGCTTCAACCACAAATTTAAACTATCAGGATTTATGCACTTTGACTGCATTCAAGTCAAGAAATATTTATGAAACACATATTATGTGCCCAGCACTGTGCTGAGTACCAGGGACGTAAAGAAAGGCAAAAAGCCCTAAAGACAAACAAAAAAATAGTTCTTGATCTCAAGGAGTCCACAATATAATGGGAGAGACAACATGAAAATGACTATGTACAAACAGGATATGCACAGGTTAAATTAAAAATAATCTCAGAAGGAAAGTGCTAAGATTAAGGAGGACTGGAAAGGTTTTTTGCAGAAGGTGAGACTAGTTGAGACTTGAAAGAAGTCAGGGAAGCCAGGAGTTAGAGATGAGGAGAAAGAGAGAGTACCAGACATTGGAGATGGCCAATGACAACGCCCAGAGTCAGGAGATGTGTGAAGACCTATAAGGAGCCCAACATGACTGAATCTCAGAGTACAGGCTGAGGCGTAAGATATGATAAGACTGGAAAGGCAGGAAGAAGCCAGGTTAATGCAAGCAGAGGATTTTCTATTTGATCCTGGATGTAAAAAAGGAAGACATTAAAGTCTATTGAATGGGTTGGGGGTGGGGGTTGACATGGTCAGATATGCATTTTAGGAAGATTAATTTAACAGCCGAATAGGGTATGAGGAGAAACTTCTGACAGGGAGAACAACCAACAGGCTATTTTAATAGTCTAGGCTTGCACTAGGGTGGTGGCATTGGTAGAGGAGAAGAGGGGATGTATATAAGAGATGCTATGAAGGAAGAAACAACAGGAGTTGACAACTAATTAGATATGGGGGATGAGAACAGTGAGGAGTATAATGGCAAGCAGGGTGAGACTTTGTTGTTTTTTGTTTGAGTGCTTCTCAGCACTAAGGTGATTGGGTGCCTTTGATTGAGTTTTACCTCTTTTTCAATCAAGAGTCTTTGATGACCTGCTTAAGAAACAAGAAAGCCCCAGGCCCCAGGCCCCAGGCCCCACACCGTTTTTCTAAGTAGGTGCCAGGTGCCAATATATATGCTCTGAGGTTGGTGTTTTGTTTTGGGAGTTTCACTCATTGGAAGAGTGGTCATGTAGTATAGCCAGATGAAACTCTGGGTGTCTGTTAAGGAGCCCTTCCAGCTTTGAAACCCAGATGTTGGTGCTTCTCTCTCTGGTAACTATGTATTGTGATTTGGTCAGACAGAGAGAAACCTGTCTGTTGGTTTCTGTTATTCTCTCTGCTTGTAATTTCTGTTTGTATTCTCTCTGAAGTTCAGGGTGCTGACTTTTTCCCCTGAACTGAGTGAATGATATATGTATGTTTAATTAAAGTAAGATTGTTAACCCCTTAAAGTGGCTTTCCTTGGAAAAGAAGATCAAAGAATTTGTGCTAGTAGCCCTCCTGTGTGCTAGTGTTATTGGCCTTACACAGCCACAGTAGCAGTAAGCAACATTGTTGTTACAAGGAGTAGAAGATTAACCCTAGGTTTTGAGTGTGGGTGACCCTTGACAGTAACTGGGAAGTTATGAAGAAGGGAGAGTCAAGGAAAATGATAACGTGTTTAGCTTGGGGTATGTTGAGTTTTAAGATGCCTATGATTCACCCAGTTTGAGAAATCCAATAGGCAGCCAGAAACGCAAGACTGAAGGTCAAAGGAGAGGTAAAGGCTGGACAAATAGATCTGCAAATCATCAGTTTCAAGTATAACAGGTTGGTCCTATCAACAGTCAGGACCGTGGGGACTTATTTCTCCGACAGAAAACTGCTGAAAGGTGAAAATTACAGGTCCAACTCAGCACTGTGTGTCTCCTTAATCCTCCTGGTGGTCTGCTAGGAAGCACTAGTCAATCACGTGCACACCTTTTGGTCATTACATGCTGCTTACATTTTCTCAGACCTTAAGTTCACAAATTTAAAAATTACTGATGCCCATGTGTATCTTCTTTCTGATTTAAAGTCTTACAGAGTTGTCTAGAAACTAAGAGATTAAATGAGTGGTCCAAGATTGTGCAGGCAATATTTATCAGTCAGTGAAACAGCTAATAGGCACTTATTAAATGCTGACTATATGCCAGGCAATGTGCTAAGGGCTGGGGATACACAAAAAGACAAAGGACAATTGCTGCCCTCAAGAAGTTCACAGTATAATGGGGAGACAACAAGCAAACAAATACGTACAAACAAGCTATATGCAAAAATAAATAGGAAATGATTAGGAGACGGAAGGGGCAGGGGCTAGAATTAAAAAGGGTGAAGAAAGGCTTTCTGTAGAAGGTGGATTTATAGTTGGGACAGAAAAGAAGGAGAGACTCCAATAAGCAGAAATGAGGAGAGAGCATTCTAGGCATGGGGAACAGCCAGAGAAAATGCCAGCAGCCAAGACATTGAGCATCTTGTACAACAGCCAGAAGATTGAATTGTACTGGATTGAAGAGCACATGCCAATGAATAAGGTATAAAAAGACTAGAAAGGTAGGAGGGCACTAGTTTAAGAGGGGCTCTGAATCCCAAATAGAGCATTTTGTATTTGATCTTGGAACAATAGGGAGTCACTGGAATTTTTTGAGTGCATGGGGTGTGTCTGATATGATTGGACCTGTGCTTTAGGAAAATCACATTAGTGGCTAAATAGAGAATAGATTGAAGTGAGGAGAAGTTTGAGTCAGCCTGATCTACCAACAAGCTGTTACATTAGTCCAGGCACGATGTGGTAAGGGCCTGTGCCAGAGTCAGAGGAGAGAAAAGGGCATATACCAGAGATATTGCAAAGGTGACATTGACAAGCCTGGCAACAGATTGGATATGAGGGGTAGTGGTGGTGGTAAGAGATAGTGAGGAATAGAGGATGACCCTTAAGTTGTGAGTCTGAAGGACTGGGAGGATGCTGTTGCCTTTCTCTAGTAATAAGAAAGTTAGGAAGTGGCAGGATTCAGGGGGAATGATAATGAATTCTGTTTTGAGCATGTTGAGTTTAAGCTGTCTACTGGACATTTAATTGAACATGTCAGAAAGGTAGTTGGAGATGCCAAGTTAGAGGTCAGCAGAGAAGTTAGGGCAGGAAAGGTAGATTTGAGAATCATAAGCGTAGAGATGGTAATTAAATACTCTGTACTGATGAGATCACCAAGTGAAATCGTATAGAGGGGGAAGAAAACCAAGGACAGAACTCTGTGGGGACATTTCTGGTTAGAGATCATGATGTGGGTGAGGATCCAGCAAAGAAGACTGAGGAGTGACCTGATAGGTGGAAGAGTACAGAGAGAATATTATTCTTAAAACTTAGAGAGAAGAGAGTATTAAGGAGAAAGGGGTGATCAGCAATGGCAAAGGCTGCAGAGAGGAAGGATGGGGATTGAGAAAAGGACTTCACAGTTGAGAGGTCCTTGCTAACTATGGATTGAGGCTTCAGTATCATGATGAGGTCAGAAGCCAGATTGTAAGGGGTTAAGAAGAGAGTGAGAGAAGAGAAAGTGAATGTACCCATTGTAAATGGTCTTTTCAAGAACTTTAGACACAAAAAGAATAAGAGACACAGGTCAATTGTTAGTAGGAAAGGAAGGATTGAGTGAGGATTTTTTGAAGATGGGGGAGACATAGGAATGTTTGCAGGTAGTGGGGAAGGAGTCAGTAGACAGGGGGAGACTGAAGATGAGTGATAGAGTGGGGACAATTTTTTGGAGGAGATGGGATGGAATGGGATTGCTTGAACAGGTAGAAGGGTTAGCCTTGGTAAAGAGCAAGGCCACAACTTCACATGAGCCAGGGGTAAAGGAGGAGGTAGTGGCAGAAGGCATCTGAGTTATATGAAATGAGAAAGAGTGAAGAAGGGAGAATTCATAGAATATGGCCTCAATTGTTTCTGTAACGTAGGAGGCAAAACTTTTCAGTTTAGAGGGTAAAGAGTTTGAGAGTCATGGGAGGTTTAGGAGGGATTAAAAATATTTGGAGGGGTCACTGCAGAAAATGAAATAGTGAAATAGATAAGGGAGGTATAGAGGTAGCAGTGAGGGTCCAGTTAAGATAAATTTGTAGTGGACCCAATCAGAAGGATTGTGTGATATTCTCTACTTTCCTTCAGCAGCATATGTATAGAGCGAAGATGGTGTATGATGGCAATGATCCAATTTCAGAGTTCTTGAACATGGAGGTAGCACATATGTGGGTGATGGCAAGATCAAAAGTAGGACAATCTTTGTATACGGCCGAGGTGGGGTGAAGGAGCAGGGCATGGGAAATGACTAGGTTGAGGAACTATGTTTCCAAGGAGTGGTATGAAGACAAAAGATAGGCTTTGGTCAATTAGGGTGGAGATGCTCCAAAGCCTAATTTGTATTTGTATGTCTTGGCCCACAGGACCATAGTGTACACATTTGTAAGGATCCTTATATATGACTTAATGTTTTGCAGAGGGTATGTGTTGTACTAGATAGCCTCTTCCAAGACTGAGATTCTGTGATCTAGGCTGAGTCCCTTGTCTAACAGACAAGAACACAAAAATTCAAAGAAATTAAAAAGCTTGCCAAAGGTTTTTGGATTATGATACACTAAATACTTCTAACAGGAGAGGCCAAAAGAAAGTATAGGAAAGATGTTGTGGGACATTTAGAGCTGTTCTTACATGGTAGTAAAGTTAGGTACTAAGTGAAGAAATTCTGAGTGGCTAGGAAACAATGGGCAACAGTGTAATGTAGTGGAACACTAACTGGCTTTGGCCCCAGAGGATCAGGGTTAGAATCTTGGCCCTGCTATTTATTATCAGTGTGACCTTGGACCTTCAATCTTCTATTGTCTTCATGTTCACTTTTATTCATCCTTCATTTTGAAGAGAACCAATGACATTACTGGTGATGTTTTGACTTGTGCATGAATTGGATTTAAGTGAAGCAGAGTTGTGTGAAGTTGTTGGCCAGCCTTGCTCTCTCTTCTAGAGTCATCAAAGTCCAGTGGCAGGACAAAAGTCATGATGACTGGTGATGGTCCAGGACGCAGTGGGTGACTTTGGCATTTTTGATGTCTAAGAGCTCTAATAGTTCCACAGTGCCTGTTTCTACCACCTTCATGGCCTTTGGAATAAATTGATCTCATCGGCCCATTCCACCATGCTTGGTGTAGACAATTTCTAACTCACCAATGGGTTTGAGGACTGCCAGTTACCCTTACTACTTGGTCAGTGGTTTCAACTTGTCATTCTTCTCTGGAGCCAAGACATTCTTAATAAGAGACAGGATTATAGGATTATAAGATTACAAAACAAAACAATAACAACATACAACAGTGCAACACAGGATTTAGAGCTGACAGGTACCTTAAACAAGACTCAGAGGAGTAGCAGAGTTTACCTCAGTGTGTTGGTAAGCAAAATGGGCTCTTAGCACTCAGTTCAACCAAGTGCCCTTGAAGACTTTGGCTTTTGTTTCCTTTGATTAATTCAGTGTATTTCATTGAGTCTCACTAGGTGCTAAGCCCCAGGCCAAAAACTCCTGTTAGGTGCTATGCCTATGTGGGTATGAAGCTCCCAGGGTACTAAGGGGAGGTGCTAACTCAAGAGCCAATCATAGGAGCCTAAGTTCTGGTCATTTACATGACGTTTGATAACATCTGAAATGGTATAAGAAGAGAAGACACAGCTATTTGCACAGGGCTATCACTCTTGGTGGGGCTCACTGATGTGGAGAATCCAGGCAGCTGTAGCTAAGAGCCCTTCAGCTTGTAAACCCGGATGTTGGGACTTTGTTAAACTCTGGTAACTATGTACTGGGATTTGAATCAAACAAGGTCTGTCTGTTGATGTTTTACTTTGTATTTTGCTCTGAAGTTCAGGGTGCTGGCTTTTTCCCCTGAACTAAGTGAGTGATATTTGTATGCTAGATCAAAATAAGCTTGTTAACCCCTTAACATTGATTTCCTTAGTAAAGCAGATCAAAAGAACCTGAGCTTTTGCAGCATGCTGGCAGCGTACTTGTTGTTGGGTTGGTCTTTCACCCGCACAATTGCTGCTAGCCGGATTGTTGAAACACTCAGGTTATCTAACTACTAGGCAAGAGAACTAGGATTTGAACCCAAATCCTCTGACTCTGAATCCAGTGCTCATGCAATGATCCCATACTGTTTTTCTTAAATACTTCATAGGTAATTGGGCATTTTGTGGGGAAAGAAGGGAAAATTTTAAATGGATAAAGTAATTTAATATATTTCCAATAGTATAATTATTTCATTTCTATCATAGTACATTACTTTCTTCTCTTTTTTCAGTATGCATTCATACATTCTCTCTTCTCTTTTTGTACATGCTTTTCAAAGATGTAAGATTGTTGATGAGTTTCCTGATCAGACCAAATCTGGAGTATTTGGTGTGCTTCTGCATGCTACCCTTTAGGAAGGATGTTGAAAAGCTGGAGAACATCCAGACAAGAGCACCTAGTATTATGAAGGACTTTGAATTCATGTCTTTTGAAGACTAATTGAAGGAACATTCAGTCTAGAGAAGAGAAGACAGGGTGGAGGGGTTCATATTCATGTTTAACGGTTCGAAGGCTGTCATTTGGAAGATGGGTTAGATTTATTTTGCTTGATGTCAGGAGGCAGAACCAGGAGACACGGGTAGAAGTTTTAAAGAGGCAGATTTAAGTTTAATGTCAGGGAAAACTCCTAGAGCTGAGCAAAGTGTGTGGCACATAGTAGGCACTTAATAGATGCTTGATGATTTGACTTCCTAACAATTCAAGCAGTCCCAAAGTGGAATAGAGTGCTTCAGGAAGTAATAACTTTTTCACCACTGGAGGTCTTCAAGTAAAGGCTGGATGACCGTTTGTGTGTGCTGTGATCAGAATTCTTTTTTCAAGTACAGAATTGACCAGATTTCCACTGATGCCCGTTTCAATTCTGAGATTCTCGAATTCTGTGAAAAACTATCAGTGTCTTAATTTGTTATTGTTATTATTATTATCATTACTACCAGTAGTAGTGAAAATAAAAATAAAGTGGTGGCTTGACCATTAAATAAATCTAACTGTAAAAAGGCAATTGATCATTGTACATACTAAAACTGCATAATTATACCTTCTGGATGGTATTGAAATAATAGAGAAACTAGGTTTGCCCAAGATTTCCATTCCTTGTCCTTGACTAAAGATTGTTCCCATAAACCCAGTAGGGGAGATCATGAATGTCTGTACATGAAGATGAGTGCATAGAGTCATGGATGTATACATATTTGCTGAAGTTAAGCAGAGTTGTCACCTCAGCACCTATCATAAATATTAAGATTCACTACACAAAATTTAAGAAGTAAAACATAGTCAATTTTATAAAGTAGTTTAGTAAAAGAGTGCCTGAACTAATGTTCTACAGTAAAATGTTATATTCCAGGGAGAGACCAAGGTCATTGTTAAGATTTCTTCCTCCAAATATGGGATTTAAAGCGAGATTATATTAAATTCTTTTCTTCTTCTCTGTCTTCAAATATCTATAATATTTTGCCACTTAAAATTGAAGAATCCTAACTGGATTGGTAAATTTTAATACTACATTTATTATCTTTTCTCAGGCCTACAACAGTAAGTTCTTAATTAAAGTATAATTATAAATATGGACTAATGGATTTAATATTTTTTTTCTCCCATAAAAAAACCCTCTGAATTTTTCTTCTTTGTAAATTCAGGGTACTCCAAATGTGCATGTGGAGGCCTGCAAAGTTGGGGAAAAAAGCTCTTTCTTTTAAAGATGAATTTGAAAATGCCTTAGGATAGTCATACCCTCCTCTTGCACTTTTGTCCTATGTGGTGAGCAATGCAGCTCAGGTTAGGCCCAATCTCCATATTTACTAAGTTAATCACCCCAGGCCATCCCTGGAAAACAAGTAATTTATGAGTGACACTGTGGATACAGATGGCCCCCTTAGTCAGCTTTGAAAGTGCCGAGTGAATGTCTGGCATTGCTGCAGCAACAGGCCAGGCTGGACAAAAGCCTGAGCGCATACAGATGCCCGGGCCACTTGTATTAATTCCTCTTTCTGTCATTTACAGCTCTTGTCATTTATTATTCAACTCAGTACTGTATTGGGGGCCTCAATTTGCAGGGTATATGACACACATAGTAAATTGGTATGTATTATCTCAATTCATTTACTAGGGGACAGGTGTTCACATCACAAGAACCAACAACCCAATCGACAATAATTGGTGCCTTGGCTAGCAGTCTGAGCCTAGAGGGCAAGGTCTAGAAGTGCATGAAGAATGAACCAATAATAATTTCCACATGCAGCATAGTGCATTTTACTGGAGGCTCTCAAAGCACGTTTTAGGCATTCATTCATCCTCACCGTACAACTGCCTGTGCTTGGTCTAACTCCAGCTCTATACAGAAGAAAACAAAGGCACATAGTAGCTAATTCAAGATCACAGGGTGAAACAATGGAAGAAACAGGAGGAAAATCTTAAGAGACTTGAACCCTAGTGCCCTCTGGAGGCACGTGCCCCTCCCCTTCTCTCATTATTTAATTTTTTAACTGGAATTTAGTGGAGGAAGCCAGGCTGGGTGAATCGAATGCCATTAATTTCAAAAAGTTAGAGAGTCCATACATAGGGTGTATAGCACTGTATTAAGTACAGAACCAAAAAAAGTCCCTAAGTGATACATAGAGACAGAGACAACTTAAGGATAGATACAAGGAAAACAGGAAGTACTCGGGGTATGGAATTTAAACTAATAAATGCTATTCAATGCAGAAGTGTAGTAGGCAAACTAAGATAAGACTGAGTATGAAATGAAAAAAATTCTAGGCTCTAGTTTCAACCTGTGCCCTGTGTGTTTATATGTATGTATGTGTTTAGAGTCTCTCAGATAGTCATGTTCACATATGACATTCACTTAAAATGCAAAATTAAAAAATCCTTTCCTCGAAGATATTCTTAATGAGAGGAAGGAAAATGGAACTCTTGCCCTGGAGCCAAGGTGAAAGGACATAATTAAAATACTGCACTGGAAAAAAAAGCACTCAACCTCCCAGATGTCATTCAGGTTCTACATAGTAACAAATAATAATCTATTTAAAAGCTTACATACTCAATTAACTCTGGCCCCTATTTATACCTAATTCAGTTATCTAGCCTCTCTCAAGAAATTCCAAGTAAGTTGGGTAAATAGAGAAAAGAGAGCATGACTTTTTTTGGCTTTCTCTTTTCTATGCAGCACTATGGCTAGAGCAGTGTGACTGGGTCTTTGCCCCAGGTCCTGACATGGTAGAGGTGGTATACGTCCTCCTGGCCAAGATAGATAAATAAATGAAACAACTTATTTTTAAGAGGTGGAGATGATGTGTACAAAGAAGTTGGAAAGACAGTGAGGAAGGTACTTGTGAGGGGACGTCAAGAAGTAGTCCAGGGAATCATGAGCTAATCTAGGCGTAAAGTGAACATGATTGGCAGGAGTACTTTGTCAAATAGAAGTTCCAGGGATGAACTCAACAATCAGAAGAAAAGGCTATAAGATGTGGAGGCTTTACCAGTGGGAGAAGGCTGCTGGGGCAAAGGTTGAGAAATAGTCTCAAAAGTCATGGGCTGAGCTAGGTTTAGAGTAGATTGTCAAAAACTGGAAATTACTGGTCCCACTGACCAGTGTTCCACTGACTCATGTACCTGTGGAGATTTGGGGGAAATGAGGCCTCTGGAAAGGAAGTGGGGTCATGGGCCAGCCAGTGGAAAAAAGGGGAAGAGAGGCAAATCACTCCTTCTCTCAGAGCAAACTTTCATCTCCACTGTCAGACGGGCTTCTGTGTGTATTGCCTGCTTGCCCTCCACCCCTATCATCCTACTTATATATCACCTCTCCTGCCTCAAGGTTATTCTCTCTGCCACTGCCATGCCCTGCGGCCCCCAGCCCCAACCCCTGGAATGTTTTTGCCTCAGGTAAAATAATTCACAATTGTGTTTCAATTTATATCCACATGGGATATGCAAAATAGGAATGTGAAGGGACCCGGTGTAATTTTGATTTTAACCAGAAAATATGAGGTTTGTCACCACTTTGTGCAATGGGGAAATGATCATTCTTCATTAGACCTATTGACTTCAAATCTAATTACTTCAATGGCTCTATGATCTCACTGATGTGAGTTCTTTCTTCAATGGCCCTGATCTCAACCCAGTCATCTGATTTGACTTTTGTCAATGTCTTTCTATAAAGTCTCCATCAAAAGTCCACCTAACATCCTTCCCCCAAATCTGTTGACATTACTTGTATATCATTAAGGAATATTAGGGGGTTCCCTGAACCTGTCTTTTTGAATTGCAATATTTTCCAGAAACACTGGATCCAGAGTATACGGGAGGCCCTGAATGCATTAAGGATGAACTCCTCCCCCAGCTGACATAATTTGTTGCTGTTTGCATCCCAAACTAGACTCCCAGTGTGTCCTTGGGTATCAAGACAGGTACTAGTCAGTCTGCACTTGGCTGGGAAACTGCTTGTGCAGCTGGGACTCTTGTAGATAAGCAGACCATCCTATCTTCATGGTCTAGCGGTTCCCACAGGAAAAGAATGCGGCTTTTGCCATCACCTTGCTCTTCCCCTTCAGGAGGGGTTTTGTCCTTTGTCCCCCCTTTACTGTGCCTTTCCCCCTCCCATGCTATACCCCTTTAGGTGGAGTTTTAGGTTTTCTCCTCCTCCTTTTGTCCCACTGTCACAAATATGCAAACTTCTATATGGATTGTGAAGTCTTTGGGTTCCACATTCATGTTAATTTCTAGTTTTCATGTAAGCTTCGTGAAGTTGTGATTTCCTGTTCATAATACAGTCCATGGATTGTCCATTTGTTATCTCTCTCTCTCTCTCTCTCTCTCTCTCTCTCTCCTTCTCTCTCTCTCTCTCTCACACACACACACACAATCACACACACACACATACACGCACGCACATGCACATATGCACGTAAGCACAAAATAATAGCATTTATATGACCCATCCTCCTCATTTTTCCTGCATATGTCTCTTTGATGACATTTTTCAGTTTTTTTTGGAAGAAGTGTTTACATTGTAGTGTATTTATGCCCATCACAATCTTTTTGACCTACTGTTATGAAGGATCAAATGACTAGTATATGACTCTGTTCCAGAAATTAAATTTCTTTTGACAATTTCAGGAAGCCCTTGAAATGATTGGAAACATCTTTGGCTATAACAAAATCAGTCCTTTAGGCTTCACCTAAACGTACGGCTAAATAAAAATATGCAGTTATCTAAAATCCATCACTTAGGGGTCAGAGTCCTATGACTGATTTTGTCATCGTGCAAGATATCTCCAATAATTTCTAGCACTTCCTGAAATTCTCAAAAGAAATTTAAATTAAAAAGAAATTTAATTTAAATTCACTTTGTTTTTTTTTTTAAAAAGAGCAGATGTAAGAAATGATGAGCAGGCAGATTTCAGAAAGACCTGGAAAGACTTATATGGATTGATGTTGAGTGAAGTGAGTAGAGACAGAACATTATATACAGTGACAGCAATGTTGTGTAATGATCAACTGTGATTCACATAGCCCTTTTCAGCAATACAATGATCCAACACAATTCCAAAAGATTCATGATGGAAAATGCTATCCATATCCAGAGAAAGAACCATGGAGTCTGAATGCAGATAGAAGCATACTATTTTCACTTTTTTGTTTTTCTTTCTTGTGGTTTTTCCCTTTTGTTCTTATTCTTCTTTTACAATATGACTAATGTGGGAATATGTTTAACATGTTTGCATATGTATAACCTATATCAGTTTGCTTGCAGTCTTGGGGAAGGGAAGGGAATGGAGAAAAATTAGAAAAAAAAGAGCAGAAGCCCACATGGATTTTGATGTATTTGTAGGTTGAATCATATCCTCCGAAAATGTTGCTATGTATAGCAAAAATATAGATATAGCACAATTAGCCTTGCTCCTTGACTCTAGCATTACAAAGAGGTAGTAGGATCAACATACTAATCCTTTTACAATGCAGGTTATGCTAACATCTGAAAAGGTATTGAGGCATTCTCTGAGACTTAGTTGCCTCAGGGAAATAAAGACTCAGATGATTGGTATCACTTCCTCATCACCTGAGTATAAAGCTGCCACAGGGAGCTCAAGGGGTTCTCAGATACTTGGCTAGTGAATCAAAGGGAGCTTCCCCCAATTGGAACAACTCAAGGGGTTCTCATTGTCTATCCTTTTTGAATATTTTGCTACAACTAAGAAATCTCCGTTTTATTAACTGTTGAATGACCTAAAAGTATATTTTTCTGTTCCATTATGAAACCTAAACTACCAGGGGACTGTCTTGAGTTAGGCTCAAACTAGAACAAAGGTGTTCTATTTATATCATATAGGAATTTTAGGAGGTGGAATACAATTGTAAATCCCAACGACGACAAGATATTGCAGTTACAAAGCTCTTGGAGGCTATGGACCAAGAATAAAACAGCTTTAGATCCTTAAAGTGCCTAGCACAGTCCTGGGAACATAGTTGGCTCTCAAAAAAAATTGTTAAATGAATAAATGGTGACAGTGAGTTGATAGAATGATGGTTTTAGTATTAGGAAGACATGAGGTTGAATCTTGCCTCAGACACTTACAACTACGTGGTCCTGGGCAAATCATATAACCTCTCAGCCTCAGTTTCCCTGACTGTAAAATGGTTATAACAACAGCCTTCACAGGGTTGTTGTGATGGCCAAATAAGACAACGCTTTGCAAACTTTAAGTGATGTATAAATGCTGTCAATAGTGTTAGTCTCAGTCATAGTCATAGTCATAGTAGCAGTAGAAGCAGCAGCAGTAGTAGTAGTAGTGATGGTGGTGGTGGTAGTGGTGGTGGTGGTGTGGTGGTGGTAGTAGTAGTAGCAGTAGTAATAGCAGCAGTAATAGTAGTGCTGGTGGTGGTGGTGGTGGTGGTGGTGGTGATGGTGGTGGTGGTGGTAGTGGTGGTGGTGGTAGGCATTGTATTAGTAGTAATAAATGTTCAATCACTGTCTGAGGACACTGAGCTTTAAATTGTTCTCCTCATGAGTTGTATGTGCTGAAATAAACTAAGAATGCTAAACTAACCACCCTATTTTTTCACCCAAACTGATATTTCTAATAATAATAGTTAATATATGTAGAACTTTCAAGTTTCCAAAGTGCATTCCCTAAAACAACCCTGTATCATATGTGGTAGAAATTTATTTTTCTATTATAGAAGAGCAGAATTTATTTTTCTATTATAAAATCACAGATGTTCAGAGTTGGAAGGCATCTCAGTGACCTTTTACTCCAATCGGCAACTTCAAAGCTTCAGCAAATATTTATTAAGGTCCTATTATGTGCAAGGTCCTACTGTAGGTCCTGACAATACACAGGAAAAAAAAAGCAATCCCTGACCTCATAGAGCTTTCCCTCTACTGGGGTAATGTGGTATGCATGCGGATAAGTAAATTCAAAGTAATACAAAGAAATTTCAAAAAAGAAAGGCCACTAACAACTTAAGTGGGATGGATTCTGGAAAGGTCCTATGTAAGAGATGGTTACCTGAACTTTGCTTGAAAGGAAACTATAGACTCTGTGAAATGGAACTGAAAAGAATCCCATCTACAGCCTCCCCAGCTTTTTAGCTTTGTTTTAAGACTTCCGAGAAGAGGGAATCCATTATCTCTCAAAGCAGCCCATCTTACTTTCCGAAGTTCTACTTAGGAATATCCCCCTACAACGTGCCAAAATCTAACTCTACTCAACTGATAGGGATTTTTTCCTAGACTTGTACCCCTTAAGGGGCCAAGTAGGACAAAGTTCATGCCTCTCCCACTTGACAATTCTTAAAGGATTTCAAAACAGACATGAAGCTACTAGTTTTCAGGATGACCTTAAGGTCCTTCATATAACATGAACCTGAGGATTTTTGTCTTCCTGGTTATCTTCCTCTGGATACTCTCAAGTTTATATTAATGTCATTACTAATTTATGGCATCCAAGGTTGAACATATAAACTACTGATATTGTCTTTACCTCTCTAGTTCTAGAAACTATGATTCTTTTAATGCAATTTAAGGTCACATTGGATTATTTTGACTGCTATTTATTACATTGTTGACTTCAGTTTGAACTTACAGGCTACAAAAACTTCCACATACCTTTTTATCCCAGAGCAATTTCAATCTAATCATGCCTCTACATCTTGTATGGGTGAAGGTGATTTTTAGAACCCAAATATGAATCATGGTATTTACCAAGCTAGATGCCACAAAGAATAGCCACTAAGTAGAAAGAAGGATAACAACAAGAGTGCCTAAAATTCACAGAAAATGAAATTCGAGAATCAGCAACAAAACCCATGGCTTCATATTTTCATATACAAATGTACAAAGTATGACTATCAAGCAAGACAAACATCAATAAGGCAAATTCAAAATATAGGTATCTCTGAAACTTGGGATGATGGGGCCCATGACTGATTTGTGACTCTGGAAAGTTATATGGTCAATTAAAAAAGGAGAAGGAAGAAGAAGGAGAAAGAGAAAGCGAATGAGGAGGAGGAAAAGAAGGAGGAGGAGGAGGAGGAGGAGAAGAAGA
>CM053622.1:219054467-219087300 GCA_028646595.1 Phalanger gymnotis | reverse complement strand
CAGGGGAAATACGGCATTTGAATTGGACTAGGCATTTGTGCACTTGTCTGGCAGTCTACTTAAGAAAGCAGCTGAACTGGACGAGTTCATGCCTTAACAGAGTATAATAAAAGGGGAAGGATTGCAGCTACTGCACGAGGAAGATGGGAACTCCCCAATTTCTACCTCTTTAATGTGTGGAATGAAATATTGAATGGAAGAGCCGCGCACTACATTTGCCTGGGAAAATCGTCCGGCGGAACTCACAATTTGGCTACTTTCATCAGAGGAGGGGGTGTTCATTACGTGGCAGGGGGAAAAAGAAACCAGAAACCGAATGTATGAATTTGAAACTATTGGCCAACCAAAGGGAGAAAAATAATCAAGCTTTTATTTTAAACAAAGGTTTTCTGAGCTTTTGTACCGTAAACTTACTTCAGTGTCTTGTGACCAGTTTAGCGGAGACGGCAGGATAAACCAGAGGAGTCCTACATGTGTGCACCGTTATTAAACTGGCAGACACACCGACAGCCGTCTTCTTTCATTTACCAACATCCAACTGGAATTGAAATCTCTCTTCCGTCCAATAGTTGATCATGTACAAACTCCATGTGAATATCAATATATGAATAGCTTATATCCTGGGGTTTAACTAGTAGGACATAGATGTGGAGCTGAAATTCAGCCCAGATGACTATGATGAGCTTAAATTTCAAGGTATTTTTTAAAAAAGAAAGAATTCTGATACTGTGAAACAAATTCTGATAGGTGTATAAGATGACAGGTGAGAACTTTCACTGCTCTTAGCACCTTAATGCCCAAAGCAGTGAGCGCAAAGGAGAAGCAGGACCCTGGAAGGGGGTGAGCTCAAGCGACCAATTTGCCCTCCAGTGTTTTCAACCAGGATAGAGGCTGCTTTTGGGAAAGGATCAATCCTTCAGGACAATCAGGAGAGAAAAAGCCCTTGGAGGTTTGAGGAGGGCAGGCTTTTTTTTTTTCTTTTTTTTAACCTGCGCTATCTGGGATGGGACCTAGCGGAGGGATGCTATCCTAGGCCTGAACACAAGTAAACGTTTTGCATTTTTAGTACACCAAGATACTGGGTTTTAGTTATTTTAAACCAAACCCCTCTGGGCTAGACGCTGTTGGAGACGTTGGGATGGTCCTGGCTGAACAACATTAAAGAGACTGATCACGTAGAAGGATAAGAAAAGCTTCAGAGACCCCCGTCTTCCCCTCTTCTGTGAGCCGGTGCAATTAAAAATGAACAAGAGACTTGGTAGATCTCGGCACTGATTGCTCCCCACCCCCCTTCCCTGACCCGGACCCTCTCCTCCCTCCCCCACCCCAGCCCCCTAAAGCCGGGATCTGATTGCAAGCGGGACCTCCTCTTGTTCCACATTGTGGTAGTGGATGCATTTTTCATGAGCACTAGGTGAACAGGTGCAAAGTACATTTGGAAAATCCAGGCGGTCCATTTCGGTGGCGTGGCGTGGCGTGGCGTGGAGGGTGGTATCCGGCTATCTCCGAGGGGATCATGGAGAGCGACCGGGACATGTACCGTCAGTTTCAGGACTGGTGCCTCCGGACTTATGGAGACTCCGGAAAGACCAAGACGGTGACCCGTAAAAAATACGACCGGATCGTCCAGCTCTTGAACGGCTCCGAGTCGAGCTCCACGGATAATGCCAAATTTAAATTCTGGGTCAAATCGAAAGGTTTCCAGCTCGGCCACTCGGACGAGGTCAATGGTGGAGGTGGCAAGCAAGTGCTCTTCGTGCCGGTCAAAACCACGGTTAGTGAAGTCCCTGCCTTCCTCTCGTGTTTGTCCGCCGAGCGACCCACCGAGGCAGCCTGGAGGGGAAGGGGGAAGCCACAGTTGGCTCGTTTCTCTCCCTCCCCCCCTCCACCTGCCCGCCCCCTAGTCATCCCTATATCGCATTTGCCAGGCACGTTTCTCCCCACAGTTAAGTCTTTGTGGTCCTTTATTGCACAGCCCTAATGCACTTCGAGTCCCCTCCTTCCCTTTCCCTTTCCCCTTCCCCGCACCCTCCTCTGCAGCTTCTCCCCGGGCAGGAGACGGCTTTGGGGGTGGGCTATTGTCCCGTCTCCTCAGCTGCCCGTCTGGCGTGTGCCCTGCCCGCCACATAAAGGCCACAGCCTCATCCCACCGCCGCCACTGCCCGGTTTGATAATGTACGATTCTGATCGATAGTGTACAGTGTCTCCTTATTGGCACAAAGCCCGAGTGTGGCGCTGATCGTTGATTTGGGGGTTTCCCCAGGATATCAGGTTTTATTGTTAGACCACAGCCTGGGAGACGCGGGGCAGCCGGCAGGCACGCACGCCTGGATTATTGCGATGACTGGTTAGATTTTAGATATGCGGGTGTGTTCGCTCCCCCTCTGCAAATAAAGAAGCAGTTAGACGATGATCAACAAAGAGAGAGACGGGCTCTGAGCGCGATCAAATGCTGTATTTATTGCTTACTCTTTCTGGGATTGCTCAAGTCTCTCACAGCTATGAAGCTCGCTTTAAGCACAGTCGCTGGGAACCACTAGCATTGCCAGCTTTGCGAGATCTGAGCCTGGAAAGCTAGACTTGGTTCTTTCTCATAGCAGAAGAGCTATAATGTTGGGTAGCAGCAGGAGCACCAGAATTTCCTATTTAAGAAGATGGGAACTATGGGCCACAAGTAGGTTTGCATATGTCAAATTAATAATGCTTCTCTTTTCTACATCATGCCACGGTAGGTAGCCTCCTGATTTGGGAGATGACAGAAGGTAACACATCCATCTTTTCATTTCTACCTTGACTTTCTGGTTTCTTAAGAATCCTTATTTACTACTGGCAGTCATTGTTTACAATATCCCTAGAGTATGCAAAAGAGGAGACTTCTAGGGAGCTACTCTACCTTCACCATAATAGAGGAAAATGAAAATATTTGAATGTAGTTTTTTTTCAAGGTATTAGTAAGAAGACTGGTTTACCTTTGAAACAATTTCTTCTATTCAAATAAGAATGTCTTTTTTGGTTGGCATATTTTATAGGTGTCTGGGCACTAGGAAAATGGGAAATGGAAGTAAATGACGTAAACTAAGTATAGAAACTGTGTTGTTTTACTTGGTGTATCTATGAGTCAGACCTTTCCTTTACCTTTGGCTTTACTCAAGACAATTGTTAAATTGACATCCTCCCTCCACCCCACTATTTAATGTAGGCATAATTTGTAGAGCTTAGTTGAATATTCAAATGATCTATGTTTATTATAGAAATAGTAGAATGAATATCAACAGTTTTTTTACTTTATGAAATTGTAATTTTAAGAATTGGAAATCTGTTTTTAAAATTAGCTCATAATAGAAATCATAATTTATAAGTAAATGGATTTATTTCTCATTTGGACATTACTAGACTAATTAAAGACAAACAAAAGAATAATCCACTTTTTTTTAAAAAAGGTACTTAATAAAGACATAAAAAATCTTTTGACTAGAATGAGATATGTTTTAGAGAAAATTTTTGGTGCCAGAAACTTTTTCTACCTTCCTTCTTCCAGGGAAAACTTATTTCCCTCTGGTAACCTGTCAGGTTGCTTCACGTATGTGTGAGCTGAGTGAGCTGATTATGATTTGAATCTAGTCATTTGAAAATATATATACATAGTCCTAAATATGACATCAAAATCATGTGAATTTGTGAGATAAAAGTGAATGCCAAACATCAACCTCCTCAGAAACACCTTTACTAAGGACACACTGAGTTTGAGTTGTCATGGCATAATTCAAGATTATTACAGAAATTATTCTAAAAACTCATGATAAGTTAGTGAATTCTTTTTGGTTTTCCTTAAAAGCAAAGCACATCTGGAAGTTTTAGAGAAAAAGCCATCTAACTTTCAGGTGGTGAGAAGACAATGGTTTTTGTCTGGATCTTAAAAGCTCTGCCTCCCATTCAAGACTGCATCAAAATGTTGAAGAGGTTTATAATTCATGAACAACCCTACTGCTCTGTGGTGGTTTATGAAATTTTTATGCTGCCGTTGTCACAGAAAGGTAAGCCCCTTCTGCTAGTAGAAACAGTCCACTTCTGTATCAGAGTTTTTTTCTTTAAACCCCCCCAAACTAGGTTTCTTATACCATTCGTTTCTCCACATATGAAAATTATTTCTCTCTTTGAAATGCCCATTTACAATTTTCAATAGGAGCATACTCACTCAGTGAAAAAAAATCACTATTTTGACTCCAAAGACATACTAGTTTAAAAAAGCAGGGTCGGGGGGGGGGGGAGGTAAGATACCTTTCTAGTTCAGTTCCAAGAATGATTCTTAGCTACTGGAGGTGTTGGGGTTTGTTGCTCAGTTTTGCTGTCAGCCAGAGAGATTTGCTCCTGACCGTGCAGTAATCCACTGCTGCTGGTAATTAGACATCATTACTGCTGCGTTAAAGGAAAAGAGAGAAGGGGAGAGGACAGGCTGGGGCTAATTAACTACTTGATTCTAATGAAAGAGAGACTGATAGCAACTGGGAGGTTGCACAGACTAGACATACAACATAGACTTAATTGAAGCAAGGATTATCTTGTAGTCTTATAGTAAAAATACTTGGTCTTATTTTTTATTTTCCATACATGATATATAGTAAGCTTTAGAGTTGATCTCTTAATGAAGCCTAATCCCAACTGGTTACAAAACCATAGTATTAATAAATATTTACTGATAGTATATGAGGGTAGGGTATTTTAAGAAACAAATGTATCCTTCAATGTATTTGACCATCCAAGAACATTATGAAGGAATCAGGCCTGATATTCAGATTATTCTGTGGTCTAGGAGACATACACTTGGTCACCAAGCAACATCATCCTGCCAAACAGCCATTTTAGATTCAGTCGGACAACAACACATATGTAGTGAAATATTTATGCCTGAAGTCCAGAGAATATTCCATTCCATTTCAAATAACCAATATTATTTGCCTATATTCTTTCAAACAGAGCAGGCTTCCCTGCATCTTAAATGATGCCCAACTTAGACTTTTTTAGAGTTAAAAAACTGAGCAATAAGCCATATGGATGACATTAAATAGTACAAAGTTTTTGCATCAGTGGTACTCATCCCTTAGCCTTATTATGGTAGCAGGTTTTCCTTCTTTGATAGTTCTCATTCTGGTTTCTTTAGATTCTCTACCTAGTTGGTCCTTAATGACATAGCTGTCACATAACATGTGCTTATGACATCATAATTCCATCTTACCCTATCCAGAGTGTATTATTTTATCCCATATTTTAGAAAGCAAACTTAGGTATCTGCCACAAAATGTTCTCTTTGGGCTAGGAATAAGGCTAATGTAATATAAACATCTCTTTCAAAAGCCATTCTATTTCAGAAAACTGGAAATCAAAGTAAGCCTGTGTTTTGTTTTTCATTCATTCAGAGGCCAATACAAGAACTCTAATCTAAATTGAGTGATGAAGTAATGTGAAGACTACTCTTTTTTATATAAATCTGTAGGAACAGACGCTGAAGTCTAAATTGTTGCTTTTCTTATAATTGCTTCCTCTTATATTTATCCCACTTGAGAACATAAAAGAAAAAAAGTGTTATCTTTAGTTACATCTTTAAAAAATAATGATTTATTCATTTCTGCAATCTGTAAGCCACAGATTTCTATTGTTCTGTTGTGTATACTATGGGCTGATTACTGTACAATCATTAGGGTGAATATTCATGTAGCAGTTTATAAACAGTTATGGTTTTTGTGAGTTACTTAGGGGTGGATTTGGTTATACATCCTTCTATATGTTTATCGTGATTCACCCCCTTCGTGTGAAGGAAGTAAGCTATTTAAGGACCCTACAGATGATGTGTATGTTTCTTCTGGGCACAGATTCATGCCTGGGGCACTTGGCTATGCATTCCTCTATAAGGATAGGGCCTTGGTCTAGACGTGGTAGGATAGGATCACTAATAAAATAGCTGAAGCCATGGAAGACACCTGATTGCTATGATATGAAATGGTCATGAAATAGGGGGGAAACGCCAAAATATTTGCCTTGATGTGAGTCCAGCTTTTTCTGTTTTATTTTGTTTCCTTCCCTATCACTCATGAATGTAGCCACCAATTACCAAGTGAGTCTCTTCTTCATTCATGTATAGGTCTGACTAGCAGAAGGAATATTAAGGGAGAGATAAACTCTGTCCATTAAGTGTGCTTGGAGAATCACCTTCCTTAACAAAAGGATAATAGCAAAAAAAAAAAAGAGAAAATAGAGGGTTTCTAATTATTTAAGGGCTCTTTCCAAGTGTATACACCAATTTATCTACATGAGATTTTTGCTCTCTGTAAAGGATATTCACCATCTTGAGTTTTCAAAGGAATGGGGAGTTTGCCCATTCTAATGTGATCCCTCTCTGCTTAAAGACCACTCTACACATCATGAAAGGAGCATGCAGGGGGTTAGTCCATATATCCTACTCACGGTCTTACAGTGCCGTGGACAGAGGGGAATGGCATGAGGGGGTATTGAAGGTGGTAATTATAGAACTTTCACAAATGGCAATCCTGTGCCGTTAAGAAAGGCCTAGATCAGGGATGGGGAATCTGCAGCCTCGAGGCCATATGTGGCCTCATAGGTCCTTGGGTGCAGCCTTTTGACTGAATCTAGTTTTACAGAACAAATCCTTTTATTAATGGGATTTATTCTGTGAAATTTGGATTCAGTCAAAGGGTTACACTTGAGGACCTAGAGCGCCACGTGTGGCCTCGAGGTTGTCGGTTCCCCATCCCTGGCCTAGGTCTAGTGATTGACTTATGGACTCAAGGACTTGGCAGGCATCTGTGAGATTACTTATGTTATCCATCCTCATCAATTTTCAGATGCGGCCCAAAATATTAAATGGCTTCCCTAAGATCATACATTTAGCTAGTATGGTAGCGCTAGGACCAGACACGAGTTCTTCTAACTATTCAGTCCTTTTTCTACTAGTAAGAATCTTAAGGTGGGGCAGCCAAGTGGTACAATGGATAGAGCGCTGGTCCTGGAATCAGGAAGACCTGAGTTCAAATCCAGTCTGATACGTACTTGCTGTGTGACCCTGGGCAAATCATTTAACCCCGATTGCTTCCTAAGAAAAAAGAATCTTAAAGTCTGTGTTTGCTCATGTAGTAAATTCTCTAAGACGACTTTTTTACTTGAATAGCTGAGATGAAGATAAATCTAGCATATTCCTTTTAGTCTCAAAATGCTCATGTTAATGAATAGAATCAACAGGGTCAGACACATAGACCTTTAATAGTGTTAGAATGGATGGGTTTATATGCATTTTGATTTTTGTGTCTCATATGGTTTGTATAACTATAATTGTGTTATTGGTAGCCAGCCATCATAAAACAATTACAGGTGTGTATGCCATACAAGACACAAAAATCAAGATGCAATAAAGAATTAAAATACAGCGTGAATTTCTCTTATGTATGTTAGTTAAGATAGTGCATTAAAGGTGCATAACTCATTTAATACATAGAAATATGAATGTTTCATAGTTTTAATCTATGGAGTATTACAAATTATGGCATGAGAGTGGAAAAAATAAGAGTACAAGAGGATGCATTGGTTACAATGACCGCATGTGTCATTTGAAAAAAATGAAACATAGAAACGACTGTCATAAAGGGATTTAAAATGAATCATTAAAGATCTAATTAGGTAGATAGTGTCTTCTTGACATCAAGAGCACTGGCAGAAAGACCTTAGCATACAGGGGTGAAATGTGACAAACTTATGGAAGAATATGAACAGGAGTTACATATGCTGGTCAGGTATGGAGATTACAATGTGTTTGCCTGAAGGGGAATACTCAATACAGATGATCCATTGGAGTATTAGAATATTTTCCTGTGATTAGATATCCCAGTAATTAGAATTCTGGACTCAGAGTCCGGAAGATCTGAGTTCAAATCCTGCCTCAGATACTTAGTCGTGTGACCCTGGACAAGTCACAAACTCTTTCAGCCTCAGTTTCTTAATCTGTAAAGTGGAGATAATGGTTGCGAAGATCAGAAAACATATAAAGCGCTTTGCAAACCATAAAGTGCTACATAAATGCCAGTAGTTATTAATATCTTCTTGTACAATTAAGTACAGAGTACTCAGTTAAATATCTTAATTACTTATAATAAAATTAGATTCAGCCTTTATCGGCTGTGTGACCCTGAGTAAATCACTTAACTTCTATCTGCCTCACTTTCTTCAATGCAAAATGATAAAATTAGACTCAGTGACTACTAAGGACCCTTCTTAAACTTTAAACCTATGAGCCTATTATCCTCTGATGCTAAGATTTATGAAACTTCGTGATTAACAAGGAGTCAGTTTACTAAAATAAGGAGTTTGTATCCTACTGCATAAAAAAATCCTGAAAATTCTAAGAAGTCTATGGGAACAGCATACTTAGGGGTCACATCTACATTGCAAGCACTTGCCAGTGAATAAACTTTTTAGAAATCCAAGTGTACATTTCCATATTCAGTGTCTGATCACAATACAAACATTTTGATATAGGAATGTTGTTTCAACCAGCACAATTAAAAAAAAAACTGCTTTAAGGCAACATTCCAAATCTTCTCAAAGGCTGGTTACTGCTCAGTCTTCTCTATTATATTCGTTTACTTACTGCTTATCCTGGTTCTACCATTAGGAAATTTTTAGAAATTGATTGTCAATGTTTTCACAAATTTAGTAGTTAGGAATAGTCCTAAAATAATGTGCACAGATAGAACAAACCAAATCTTGCAAATTTCTCTCTCTCTTTTTTCTTCCAAATTCATTGATGACTGAATACATATAATTCAGTATTTCAGTGGATCTATGATCTCTCTGTTATGAGTACTACTTCCATTGCTGTAAAAATCACAGCTCATTTATATCTTCTTGTGTCAAGAAATAGCTTGGGATCATTGACATCACTTAAAATACACCTGTACATATATTTTTAAAAAATGTTTCTGCTTTCACATGAGGCCTTATTTGCCACTGTAGCTTCGTGTTGTATGTTCCAGTGAAAGTAGTAATTTCTTGCCAGCCATTGCCATAATCTTTATACCTAGAATGTTCTCTGCTGTTTTTACTTCCACCTGTTGAAATTCTACTTCCATACCCCAGCTACGAAAGCTATCTTCATCTACTTAGCTGTAAGTGACCCCTTCCTCCTCTCTCTTATGGCATCATGCTTACACCCCTCCTTTATAATTATTATATTCTAATTTTACCATAGTTATTCATATACCTATTACACGCATTTTGAAGTCAGAGACTGTATTCTATCAAATGAGCACATATTAAGCAGCTATTCAAGGTGCTGCTTAGTTATCTCTAAATCTCTTGGTGTTTTGCACATATTAGGAGTTTAATAAATGTTTCATGAATAAATGAACAAATTAATGAATAGAATGAAATCATGAATGGTTTATTTGTGGTTACTACAACACATTATTTTATTGTATTCCCTGAGATTTTAAAATAACTTCTGTATTCTTTTGAGACTTTTGCAATGAAAGAACAATTTGGAGATTAATGAATCACAATTTTTCCCATAGAGTTTTTTATTTTTTACATCTTCACCTACTATTTCCTTCTTCGCTCTTGTCTCTCATGAAGAGGGGGCCTTCTCCTTGATAAAATAAATCCCCCTTCCTCATTCTTGATCCCTCTCCTTTCCATCTTCTCTGCTTCCTTCTGTCATCCGACTTTATTAGCTCCTTGCCTGCTACTAACACACCCATCTCTCTCATTCATCCTTAAAATACTCTTACTTGAACTTACCATCCCTGCTATCATCCTATTTCTCTACCATTTTCTTTCTCTCTCCTCCCCTAGTTTTATATTTTCTTTTGGCTAAAAACCTTGAGAATCTAATCTGTTCTAGGTGCCTCCACTTCCTCTCCTCATTGTCTTGTAAGCCCTCTTAAGTCTAGTTTCCAACCTTGTCATTCAACTGAATCTCCTCTCTCCAAAGTCACCAATGACCTCAATCCTGATACTTCTTGAATTCTTTGTAAACTTTCACACTCTCCATCATCCTCTTCTGGATGTTCTGCCCTTTCTAGGTTTATGCGTTATTGCTATCTACTGCTCTCCTCTTATCCATGTGACTGACGGCTCTTCAGTTTCCTTTACTAGTTCACCATCCAGGTCATACTTAACCCTAGCTTACCTACAGGATCAGATACAGAACCCTCTGTTAAAGCCCTTCATAACTGAGCCCCTTCTTACCTTTCTTGCACCTTACTCTTCGATCCAGTGACATTAGCCTACTGGATGTTCCAAGACCAAGACACTCCATCTCTTGGCTCTGAGGATTTTCTCTGTCTGTCTCCCATGCCTAGAATGCTCTTCTTTCTCATTTCTGCCTATGGACAATTATCATTAAACTGCAATCAGTTTTTAATGATTATCACGATGTAACTTATTTAAAAGAAAGGACCTCTTTGGGCGCTCATTTTCTGGGAAGTAGCAGTGTAGAGAGCAACTTGTAAATGCTTGTTGGCTGACTTTGAGTAAATCTCTTGCTATTTTTTAATTGATAGTAAAAATTTCAGAGCCGTTTCCTGTCCCCCCTCAAAGTTGAGTTTGTTTTTTTCCTTTGCTCTTTTTCTTTGCAGCTAAAATTTCTACAATGGGCTCTTATATCATGCTCTCAAGAAATTTAATCAAGTACCCAGCTGTCACAACTGTTCTTGTAGTGGCAAAATTTTCAAGTGTTTGGGAGAGGAGCAAGAAAGCCAGGGATTTGGGGAATTGACTCAGAGATCAGGTTCAAGAATGTCAGACCCTTGATATTTATAGGAATAAAGAAGAATGTGCTTTATAGGAAGAGATCTGGTACCTGACATTTATTACCTTGATCCCTACTCTTAGGATGAATGGGTAAGGCACGCTATTATCTATATTTCTACTATTTTATGTGGAGGTGGTGGCTATTTTAAAAATGTCTTCGTTTGGATTTATTTATTTTTGATGAGAAGTGATTAGTTTACAAAGAGTAATGAACATTCTATTACTTACCCCTCGCTATAACTAACAGCAGCAACTGCCAGATGGTTGACTGGACTTAGGGGTTTAGTCTGTGACCATGGAGCAAAATTTGCAGCCTTGGACTTATTAGTCCTATGCCATAACCAAGTCATCTCATTGGCCATTGCTCTTAACTTTATATCATGGAGATTTTCCTAAATGTCAGGTGTGGGTCACAGTTCTCTTATATGACTTTGATTGCAGTTCGACAAAGCTTAATTAATGAAAATGCCATGTAAAGGGATGCCATTTTTATTGCTACTTCTTGTCTTATAATGCACCAAAAAACTATTACATGAAAACAATAAATTTTTACCACTTTAAGTTCCACTAATTAAGAATTAGTGCTAATTTAACCAGGACTGGGCAGAAATTTACCATAAACTATGAAAGTGAGTAAAGTTAGTAAAGTAATAATGTAAATGAGATTCAAGGCAATATGTTTAAATTTTAAAGCTCTTAATTTCTTTTATTTGCATACACATAATCCAATGCTCATTAGAAGTGACCATCTTCTATTCATTAATGCAGATATTATTCTACAAGAAATACTTTGTAAATATCTAGCTTGAGTTACTATGTAGATAGATGGACAAAAGAATTCCAGCTCCCCTATAATCCAGCCTTTTTTCACTAATTTAAACTAGTCTTGACCATGTTTATTGCATCACATGAGAGCAACACTGTGCTGTAGTTGACAGAGTGCTGGGTCTGAAGTCAAAAGACACCTGGTTTCAAATCTTGCCTCAGATACTGATGAGCTGTGTGACAATGTGCAATTCACAGCTCCCCTGAATCTTCCTTGCCTCATCTATTAATCAGAGACAAGAATGCCAGTGCTACTTACCTTAATAAGGTTTTTAGGATCAAGTGAGATGACATATGTGAAGCACTTTGCAAATCTTAAAAAGCTAGAACAATGTTATTATTAAGCTTTGAAGTCAAAAAATTGGCAAATGATAGCTCTTAGAACAAGAACACCCTTGCTTGATACAGTAGATGGAGTTTTCAAAAAGCTACATACAAATCAATTTCTGATAGTTAAAATATTTTCAGTGTACTAAATTAACTCATTATTTAATAAAATTCCATAGTGCATCTTTTATAAAGCAGTATATGATTTTATAAAAATAATAATTCCCCTTAATTTACCAGCTTTGTAGATTGTAATGATTGTTTTAGGTAAAGGAACTTTACCCTCAGTCCTGATCTAATGATTGGTATATTATCATCCAATTCATAGGATAAGTACCAAAAGATGGTATTTATGTCTGGAGTTATGAAAATACAACATGATCTTTTTTCACTTTCAGCAGCACAAGATAAGCATGATGGCCCATAAAAATAGAAAACTCTTTCTCAAGATATTCCCTCTCTAGAAAAGGAAGTTAGGAATTTCCCTTTCTTGATACTGAAGAAAAGAGATTATTTTAAAAATGCATGTTCTTTCAAATTTCATATTAAAATTAAAATGTCTTTATTATAAATCCTGGTCATTTCCTGTTTCTAACTTAGATACTAAAAGCTTTTTTTTCACATAAGTTTTTGTTTCCTTTATTATGCTGACAGGGGCACAATTAGATCAAAATGCTGGATTGTGGGATAGATAGAAAAGAATGGGAAAACAGGAAATATGAAAGAAATGAAAGCTTCAAATTCTAATTTTTCAAGAAGCTTGGAATAAGATAAATCTAATTTCCCATGACACAAAGAGATAATCAGACTTCTTTTGCATATCAAAGGGACTTTCAAGTCTAAAGAGGAAACTGAGTAATATCTCCTATGATCCTAGGTTCAGAAGTAAATTTCTAAATATCAACTTATCTGTTCATACAGGTATAAAATCTTTAGAATTCTCTTGGAAAAGAAACTTTTGCTTGAAAAAGTAAATTTTGGTGTTTGAAAATAAAAGCATAAAACCCTTTTATCTTTTCAGCCTTCATCCTCATTTCTTCCCTCTCCACAGTCTGCCTTTAGGCTAGTTGCTGTTCCCTATGATCAACACTCAATCTCCACCACTGTCATGCCTTTCCACTGGCTTTCCCACATTCCTAGAGTGCCCTCCCTCCTCACCTCAGTCTCTTAGCATCCCTGGCTTCCTTCAATATTTCTTTCAAATATCACTTTGGCAAGAGGTCTTTCTCATTTCCTCAGTTGCTACTTGTGATTTAAATCTCCATCTATCTATCTATCTATCTATCTATCTATCTATCTATCTATCTATCTATCTATCTATCCATCCAACTATCTATCTATCCATCCATCCAATCATCTATCTATCCATCCATCCATCCAACTATCTATCTAGATCTAGATCTATATATACACATATATACACATGTGTATATAATATTCATAGTATGTTTATATTTGTATGTATGGATTTATAGTCATAGATGATAGATATAGATATTGGCAATGAGGTGGTGCAGTGGACAGAGTGCTAGGCCTGAAGTCAGGAGGAGTCATCCTCCTGAATTCAAATCTGTTCTCAGACTTAGTGACCCTGGGCAAGTCAATTAGCCCTGTTTGCCTCAGTTCCTCATCTGTAAAATGAGCTGGAGAAGGAAATAGCAAACCACTTTAGTATCTTTAGCAAGAAAACCCCAAATGGGATCAGGAAGAGTCAAGCATGAATGAAACAACTGAACAACACACACACACACACACACACACACACACACACACAGCATGTACATACACATTACACATATATAATATGTATACACACATTATATATACAAATACCTATATGTGTATACATATACACATATGCATATATGCATAAATATCTGTGTGTATTCACACGTGTATGCATGCATACCCATATACTTGTGTGTAGCTGTATCTCTCTGAAAGATCTATTTGATCTCACGTGGTCATCCCCATTAGAATGTAAGCTCCCTCAAGGCAGAAACAATCTCCTTTTTCATTTGCAAACTTAGCACAATGCTTAGCACATTGCAAGCATTAATCAATATTTGTTGATTTATTTTTTAAAGATATTTAAGTTGCTAGAGAGCTCACTAGAGTTTCAAAGGTTAATGATGATAGGCAATAGTTTATCCTGATTATAATCTAATTGAACATCAAGATATGATATGAAATTACACTGTATACCTATCTCTCTCTCTCTCTCTCTCTCTGTCTCTCTGTCTCTCTGTCTCTCTCTTTCTCTCTCTCTCTCTCTCTCTCTCTCTCTCTCTCTCTACATATATATATATATATATATATATATATAAAATTTTGAGATTATATGTCTCTTAATATTGCTATTTGTTTTTTCCTCTTCCTCCCTTGAGGGTCAAGGGCACTCTCTGGGCAATACATATGAATGAATAGGATAGGCACTAGACCTATTGGTATAGGGAAGAACTCTGAGGTATAGAAAGTCTGTCTCCTAATGTAGGTATGCACTTTTTAGAGAGTTGCCTAGAGCACTGAGGGTTGGGGTGATTTGCTCAGGGTCATGGAATAACGTATGTCAGAGTCAGGACTTGAATGTAGCTCCTCCTGTCTCCTAAGCTGGCTCTTTTCCATTCAGTATACCAGGAAGCTTCAATGAATGAATGAATGAAGTGAAAAAAGCCTTTGCAAAAGGAAGAAAAGCCTTGTTCTCAGAGACTACAAATATAAAGGAGTTAGTAGCTAGTGAAAGGTGTTTTAAGGAAGTCAAAAGGAATAGTTATTGAAATAAGAGTACATTTAACGGACAACATCCTTTCCAGAAGCAATGCTAGGTTTGGTCTGACTATAGCACTCACAATAGAGAGGAGGAAAAAAGGGGAGGGGGAGGTATGTGCACAGCAGGTGGCAGGACACTGACCTGGAGGAAGTATGGCTCAGTAGCCTGGGATCTTTCAAGTTTGGAGGGTGAAGGATCAGCATCAGGATAGAGGGATGGAGAATGGTTTGGGTGAAAGAGTCCTATGGTGATACATTAACATTTTTTTTAAAAAAATGTTAGGATGAAGATGAGGGATATTGAAATAATATCTATAGTCATAGACTGAATGTTGACTTTTCTAAGACCTTCCACTTCAGAATGGAAAGAGCATTGATATTTGTTCAGTTGAAAAAATAGTAAGTTGAATCAGACAACTGAGTAATGGCACTTAGTAATGGTAACTCACAGGTCCAAGATGATCATCTTTTGTATATTTTCATAGATATATTTTGAATAAATGATTCTGCATGTTATCTATATGCCATTGGACCAGATCATTTCAGAAAAGAAATATATTATGATCTGTAATATCGATGAGAAAGAAGTAAGAATAATGGTGTAAATTGACCTAAACCTAATGTGATTGATAGCAAGAATTAAATTTAAAAAGCATACTGGAATATTTTTAAAAGTCACCTTCAGTTCCCAATATGAACACCTTTCCAGTCTTCTTACACCTTACTCTCCTAGACATACTCTAAAATCTAGTGACACTGGCCTCCTTGCTATTCTTCACCCACAATCCTCTTATTTCCCAACTCAAAAGTTTTTCATCAGCTGCCCTCCATGCCTGGAACTCTCTCCTTCCTCATCTCCACTTCCCTGTCTTCCTTCAAGAGTAAGCTAAATGCCCATCTTCTGCAAAAAGCCTTTCTCAGCCCTCCCTAATCTTCTTGCATTCTCCTGAAACTATCCTCACATTAGCCTCTCCGTGGCCTTTTTGTATGTAGCTGTTTACATTGTGTCTCTTCTTTTAGTCTATGAGCTCCTTGTGAGCAGGGACTGGTCTTTTTTTTTGGTTTGTTTGTTGGGGTTTTTTGGCCTTTCTTTGTATCCTCAGCAATTAGTACAGTGCTTGGCACATAGTAGGTGCTTAATAAGTGCTTATTGGTTGACTGACTGAGCGATATAGCCTGCCCACTCTCCCCTTTAGAACTATTGTCTGTCTTTAATGTAATGAAGTTGTCTTCTCTTCTACTGAGTTATCTTTGAAACAGTAGGATATGCCCATGCATTGCTGGGCAACATGAAATATTGTAGATAAAGGCAGAGAAAAAGAACATGATGACAATTATAACAATAACAGTCACTCACATAGTGCCTCAGAGAAACAGACAGACAGGTAGAGAATAGGGATAAAAAGTACAGCAAGGGAATAGAGGAGAGGAGAAAATAATGGGAAAAGGAAGTAGACCTAGGGGAAAAAATGGTGTGAGATACAGTGACTAGAAAGGAGGAAAGACACATTATCTTTTTTTCTGTCAAAATATCTTACTTCTAATAAAACAAAATGTTAAAAATTGGGAAGAGAAACTTGAAGAGCAATTTTAAAAATCAGGATAATTAAGGTGGAAAAGTGAAAACAGATTTTTTTTGAGTAAAGAATAAGTAGTGACAGATACAAAAAAAACTTCAGTAAAGTCTAGCTCTAAGTCCAAGAATTTGATAGCTGGTCAATAATAGTGAGTAGTTATTGAATTGGATGAGGCAGTTACGTGATGGAGTGGATAGAGTTCCAGGCCTGGAGTTAGGAAGACTCATCTTTCTGAGTTCAAATGCGGCTTCATATACGTCCTAGCTGTATGACCCTGGGCAAGTCACTTAATCCTGTTTGCCTCAGTTTCCTCATCTTTAAAATGAGCTGGAGAAGGAAATAGCAAACCACTCTAGTATTTTTGCCAAGAAAACCTCAAATGGCATCATCAAGAGTCAGTTCTGACTGAAATGACTCAAGAGCAGCAACAGTCATGAACTGGTAAGTCTGTGATTAGGAGAGGTGACTAGTCTACTTTTGGGGGAATGATTTGAGATAGATCAATTGGGTTGTAATGATGATTGATTCTGATTTGGGGTAGGGGTAGAAAGGGATTTCTAAACTTGTGATTTTCTCATTTTAGGCAACTTATTTAGAGAAGTATCTGGAGCCTTAAGACATTATATGACTTGCTTATGGTCACACAGATGTTAGGAGTCAGAAGCAAAATGTACCTAGAGTCCCAGACCTTCCTGACTTCAAAGCTTACCTTGTATCTATGACACCAAATTGCCTCTCTACTATTTCTATTAATAATAGTAACAACAATGGACAATAAAAATATTATTTGGAATCATAAACAATTAAACCCAGACATTTGTAGTAAATTGCATTTATCATCTATGTGTAATTATCTAATTAGGCTTTAAATTGTGGGAATCAGGAAGGTCATGTGGATTTTCAATTAGTGGTTTTAGAGCCCTCTGAGATTTGGAAGGTCAAAGATGTTTGAATTACTATTATAGACACATTTCAAAGTCGCATGTAAAAATCATCTGGAAATCTTAATTTTAGAAATTTGAGGAACAGAAATCCACTCTGCCTTGCACAATGCCTGCATCCACAGTACAAATAAAATGCGGTTCCTTATTTCATGCCTTCTCTTACCTCCCCATTAGAGTGTAAGTGTCTAAAGAGCAAACACTGTCTTTTACCTTTCTTTATATCCCCAGTTTTAGTGTGGCGCTTAGCACATAGCAAGAACTTAATAAATGCTAGGTCCTTAACTAGGAAGGTGGTTTTTTAATCATATGTTCCTGAATAGGTAAATCTGGGAAAACTAAAATGAGTAATCTTCGATTACCTTCCTAAGAAATGGTGCACAAATGCCTACGTAAGCTGCCTCTTCTCAGCCTGCACCGTCAGGTAAAGGGAAGAGTGAACGAGCCAGGAGTTTGTATTTCAGGTTGCCAGTGCCTGTAATAAAGCAATGATGAGAAAAGAGCCATTGGCTTAGGACTGAAGGATGTAAGGAAAAGCAGATATGGAAATTTTTCAGGACAGATAAGGAGAGGCCAAGAGATGAAAAACGGCTATTCCCATACTAAGGCCATAAAAGCTGGGCTTCTTCCAGAAGGTAGAAGCAAGTCCAAGATGAAGTTGTGAGTGCGATAATCTGGAGGAATGGCCAGAGCTAAGCAGTTGGCACCCAGGAAAAACAGTTGGAGGAAGAATCATTGCTCTGAATCTATCTCCACCTCCCTCCTCCTACCCCCACATCCCACTTCCATTTACCCCTCCCCCATCCCAACTTTTACCATTCAAGAAGCCATGATTGGAAAAGCATATGGAAGATGTCCAGAAACTCCTAAGCTGGGGGGCATGCCTATATCCTAGGTGAGATTTGCCTGGATGAGAGAGGAGCAATGGGCATGTGTGCAGCTTACGCAGGTGATTATTTTATTATACTTGGTTTACTTCTGTGGATATGAATAAAGATTTTGACCACACTTGTGGATTTGACTTCACTGATCGTGTTCACGTGATTAAGGTCCATTAAAATGGCAACATATAGGAAGGAAGGCAGAGTTTTCTCAGTTGATGGAAACTGAGTCAAGATTATAATTGGATAAATTCAGACTGACCATACTCTCAACTGAGAAAAATGCTGCTGCCCCCAAAAAGCAGAGCTGGTGATAGAAGTTTCCTCAGTGACTGAGAACCATAGAAAATTTTGTGTTGGTATATCCTATGGATGTGGGTTGGAGTACATGACCCTGTGGATAAGAATAAGACATTGCATCTGAGACTTCAACCTCAAATAAGATCATTCAGTCATGGTAGCATGTGTACATGGATTCTGGATTCTGGATAATGTTCTCTTATTTACTCAGTCACCAGTGGAGTGAAGCTAGGCTGTGTGCTTGCTCCCATGCGTGATGTTTTCAGCAATGTTGTCAAATGCCTTCAACAAGGACAAAAATGACATCAAAGTCAGCTACTGCACAGAGGGTAAATTATTTAACTTGAAAAGGCTACAAACCCAGACCAAAATGGAGAGAGAGTTGGCAGGTGACTTTTTGTTCATGAATAATTGTGCACTCAACGCAGCCCCTGAGACCGAGATACAATAGAGTATGGATCAATTCTCTGCCAATTTTGGCCTGATAATTAACACCAAGAAAACAGAGTTCTCCACCAGCCAGCACTGTACCATCCATATGGAGAACCATCAGTTACAGCACCTGGAGATATTTTGAATGCAGCTAAGTTCACTTAGCTTATCAGTATACTTTCCAGGGATGTACATGTAGATGACGAGGTTGATGCAGACATTGTGAGACCTAGCTCAGTGTTTGGGAGGCTCCAAAGGAAAGTGTGGGAGAGAAGAGTAATTAGACTGTCTACCAAACTGAAGGTCTACAGAACTATTGTGCTGACCTCACTGATGCGTGACTGTGAAACCTAGACAGTATTGCAGTGCCATGCCAGGAAATAGAATCACTTCCATTTGAATTATATTATGAAGAGATTCTGATTCAGGCAAAATAAGGTACAGGAGATTCTTTCTCAGGCTGAAAAGCCAAGTATTTAAACCCAGCTTCAAAGAGCACAGTTTCAATGGGCTGGCTATGTTGTTCAAATGCCAAATGGAAGTTTGCCTAAAAGACTATTTTATGGAAAACTCACACAGGGCAAGTGCTCACACGGAGGTCAGAAGAAGTGATAAAAGGACACTCTCAAGGTATTTCCAAAGAACTTTAGAATCATAAGACATGGGAAACACTGATACAGCACTGCCCAGCATGACATACCCACATCAAAAAACGGCATTGTGCTCTATGAGCAAAGCAGGGTTGCAGTAGCTCAAAAGAAATATGAGATGCAAATTTAGAGATATCTCCATTCCAAATGTTCATACAGACGATTTATGTGGTATGAACCACAACAAGCTTATGTTAGCGTAATCAGCCATAGCTGGACACATTATACCTTGTCCTTGACATACTGATGTGTCATTTTGGTCCTCTTCCAGTAAAAGGACAACAACCATTAAGTGGCTGGCACTGTGCTAAGCCCTGAGGATACAAATACAAGCAAAAAGAAAAAAAAAACAACCTTGCCTCAGGGAGCTTACATTCTAATGGGGGAAGACAGTGAGTGTATAAGAGGGAACTGAAAAGGGTGTGGGGATGTACTTGGGCAGGCTACGGGTAATCTTGAGAATGAGGAAAGGTTCCTGGGACAACTAACCAATGAGAGAAGAGGCCCGTAGGAACACAGACAGTAGGTTGCTGAAGCATGATGGAGTAGCCTGGAAAATCAAGAATGGCTGGTCTGTAGTACTTCCCTCAAATGGAAGTTGCTGGGATAACTCCCCAATAGGAAGAGAAGCCCTCAGTAGCAGAAACAGGAGGTCATGGTGGCCATGTCCATGGTGGTTAAACATTACTTCTCTATTTTAAAGGTCTATGCCTTTATCAATAAGGATATTCCTCCCAACAGTGGAGATTCATGCTTTAGTTGATGAATTAGTGCATTGCTGTGGCAGAAAGAAAGCTGCTCCCTGGAGGCTGGCCCTTTGAGAATGAATCTTCTTGCATTTAGCTAGTGTGCTCCACACATAAACAGTGCCGAACCCATTCTTGAGCTCAGCATATCCTTTGGAGACTCATGGTTATCTCCACAGTACAGTGAGAGATGAGATTAAGTATATAGCAGAAAGATAAAGAAATGGCTTGTCTGCAAAATGAATGTTAATTTATTAAAATTACATATTTGGCAGGGGCATACTGGGGTGGGGTTGGGTATGGAGAAGTGAGGTATTAAAACTTAATTATTTATGATTCACAGAATTATAAACCTGATTTAGATCACAAACCGGAACACAAATCCCTGCTGCAACATCACCTAACGAATGGCCACTCAACAATTGCTTGAAGTCCTCCAGCGGCAGGGAACTCGGCACTTCTTGAAGCAGCCTATTCCATTTTGGATTGCTCTAGGATTTGATTAGAATCCTTATTTTGATCCCAAATCTATTTCTCGTAGCTTTTACCTATTACTCCTAGTTATGCACCATGGAATCAGACAAAACAACCCTGCAAATAGTTGAAGATAGCTATTGTGCTTCACTGGGAAGCTAGGTGGCACAGTGGATACAGTGCCAGGCCTGGAGTCAGGAAGACTCATCTTTACGTGTCCAAATCTGAATTCAGGCGCTTACTAGCTGTGTGATCCTGGGCAAGTCACTTAACCCTGTTTGCAGTTTCCTCATCTGTAAAGTGAGCTGGAGAAGGAAATGGCAAACCACCCCAGTATCTTTACCAAGAAAATCCCAATGGGGTGATAAAGAGTCCAACATGACTGAACAACAACAGTAACACACTGCTGATTGTTATTAAACTTAGAGCCTACTATGAAATTTTTCCCATATGAGTTATTTTATTAGCCATGTTTTACCCAGCCTGTACTTGGATAGGTGACTTCTTTGGTCTCTTATTCTCTCACCCTTATTTGCTTTGACTGTAAAGTTGTCGTTCGCCTTTGAATATCATTTGTGAAAGCTTGATTGCGAAAGCTTTATAGATCCTGATCAAGGATGTCCTTGATGAATGAATTCATTATTCACATAAAATATGCTTTATACTTACTTTTATAGGTCTGTGATCTCATCACTGAGAATCATCCCTCCAATGATGCAATTCACAACCCAGCTATGTCTGTTCATTCTGTGTTCCTGTCTCTTCATTAAATCTGCCACAGGGAAGCCACCCAAAATGTCACGGGGCTTTCTTTCTTTAGTTCTCTTGTTGAATACATGTCAATATAGCAAACGAGATAGAGCCATACTTATGAATTCTGACAACTGAAACAATTTCAATTGAGTTGGAGCTTTGTCTAAAGCATAACTTCTGTGTGTGGTTGAACTAGATTGGAGACAGAAGTCATGAGAACTGAGGTTGAAAATTTTGAGGCAAGGGGATTTAAATGGAAGGATGGGTTGGGGTGGAGAAATCTGTTTAAAAGGTGCTTAATGAACTAAACTTTTTGGAAAAGAAAGTGACTTGGATATCCATAAATGACCACAGTCATGATCTAGACAAGATTAAGTAAATTGTAAAGGAGTAGTTGTTGAGCAATACTGGTGGAACATGTATGCTCTTTCCCTTTATCTTTGAACCAGGAAGGCTACATCACCCCTCAGAGTTTAGGATACCCTAAGGGGCTTGCAAATGTGTCTCTATTGTCCTGATCCCCCCAAAACTCTGTATTTCTGCCTATTTTGGGAGGTCAGAGACTAGCAACCTCAGTTTGATTTAAGTATTTTTACATCAAGTAGCTTTTACAAAGAGATAAGTACCTTATAGATATAAGAACAAACATTTCCACCCAATCACCTAGAGGGGATAACACCCCCTATACCACCTTGGTCTCTGGCAGGGAGGGGGAAATCAGTCTCAAATTCTAGCTCAATTTCCATATAACATTGGTCCTGCCAAGTTTATGTCAAAGGTGGCATCACTGCCACATGGGTCCTTCCTCTGGCATGGAGTACCAAAGGTCACTCCTGATGATGATCTTGCAGTATCAATACTGCACTGGCTGGAACTCCTGGCCTAGTTTCCCGTGCCACCAGATTCCTGGGGCTTGTGTTTCCAGCCTTTGAAAGTCTTAAGATCTAGACTCTGTTCCTTGCACCCAGGATGAAAAAGAACAAACAAAAAACAAGAAGGGCCCATTTCTAAGGGACCATATGGCCTCAGAGGGAGAGGAGGCACTAAGGTCATCACCTTTACCACATTGTCTCATTGAATGTCACAAATAAAGGAGTCACTTTGTTCTTCCAGATGCAAATTCAGTAAGAAAAGGCCAGAGCTAAGTTATGCCCTTTTGAAGATGCTGAGGATGCTGGCATTAGAAAAAAGGCTCCTCCCAACCATGTGGCAGACCAATTGGAAGCAGTTACATAATATTCACACATGCTCCAATCATCCCAGAAGCAGCAACCCTAGGATCCTCCATGAGGAGAGGCCATCTTGGCAAGCTGATGGGGTCTGCATGTGTGCCAGGCTATTACACTGATAGAAGGCGAGTGGTAGTGGATTGCAAGGCATGTGCCAAGTTCTCTTCTTGACCCCGTGTACAAAGACGGTACGAGGGAAGGAACAACTTGTTCTAGCGAGGGTATCAAGAAACAGGGCATTTTCAGGAGAAAGCTAGCTTTCAGTGAGCACCAGGAGATGGATAAATTCTTAGACAAAGAAATCTAGGATCACAGATTTGGAGCTGCAAGATGCTTTGGAGGCCATATAATCCATTTTACAGGTGAGGAAACTGAAACCTAGAAAAGCAACGTAACCCAAGTTTACCAGCTAATGTGTAGCAGAATTAGCATTGGAACTCATATCGTCTAATTTTAAGATCAAGGATCTTTTTTTCTTTTAATTTAACACCACTGCACCACAAGAGAAGAACATTTTCATAGGATATAATGGAAAGGGAGGGCAAAAGAGCACCATGACCTGAGGAAGGGTAGGGCTGTTTTCTGTGGGATACAGTGAAGGGACCAATGCTTTCACTGGTGATCTGGATTTGTCTCTGAGTCTTCTAGCTTATCTGTCTCCTGGGGTGGGGGTGGGAGATTCTCCTTGGCAATGGAGGTGGTGGGGCAGAGGTAGGTATACTCTACATGGCTGTAGAAGGAATGTAGCCCCAGAGAGAGATATGATAACTTTGGGAGGGAGTAGATGGAATGAAATGACAACTGGTATTTAAAGGGTGATGGGACAACATATGAAGATGTTGGCATGTGGAGTACAGTTCCAGGTTCCCAGTGCTAATTCCAGCTGTTGTGATACAGGCTAGCCTTTAGCTTTCCCTTGTTCTTATCATATGACAAGCCTGTATTTTTTCCAGTCATATATTTCCTTGATGCCATTCCTTATGCCATTAGTAGAGTATAATTATACTCATTTATAATGCATTACATACTGTTCTTATATACCACGTGACTTAATTGCTTTTTTGAGTGATCTTCAAATTCACTTCCTCAAGGCAGGTATTTCCTGACTCACATATCTAGGGATTTGTAAGTTTTCAGTTCTTCCAAGCTGGTGTGATCTAAGGAGAGGTGTTTACTGCTCTCCTGGCCTGTGCTCTGGTCTGTGAGGCACTACAAGCCCTCTTTTCTACCCTGGAACTTCAAGGAGGGTCCCCCCCTCCACTGTGGTCACAAGCCCTGCTATGCTAGTGCTCTCCTCACCCTGGGACTACCACGCCAGGACTGTGACCCCAATCTGAGTATGAGCAAAGCAGCAGAGTCCTGCCCCCGGTGCCAGCGAAGAGCCCTCTGTAATCTTCTGACCAGTTGTTTGACCCCTTTACTGTCTGTGGGCTGAGAGCTCCAGAAGCAGTTGCTGCTGCTGATGAGTCAGTGGCTCCCAAGGCCTGCTCCTGGTTTGCTGGGGCCTGCGCTGGACTGTGCTCCACACTCACCCATGTGAGACAGACCTTTGCTGCCTACTTTATAAGTTGTCTTTGCCTGGAAAATTATTTCACCCTGTTCTTTTGTGGGTTCTGATGTTCTAGGAATTGGTTTTATTGCATTATTTAAAGGTGTTTGGTGGAGGTTGGAGGAGAACTCAGGAGAGTTGCTGCTTTTTCTCCACCATCTTGGCTCCACCTCACATCTAAGATTTCCATCTTCTATCTTCTATATATTACTTTTTCAAATATGAAGAGTTAATGAGTCCCCCTTGCAGCTATATCAGCTTTCTTTGTACAAACTTCCTTTTCTTCCTTACTAGAATAATTTGTCTTTTTCACAATATAATTCCATTCTTGAAAATCTCAGCACTTTTGAGCCATCTTCATCTATAGTGTCTTGTATCAGGGGACCCTGTTTTTCCTTTATATGAATTTTTTGAAATCTGTTCTTCCAATGTTCAATTTAATGTTTTTTATTAAATGCCTTTCATGTGAATGGTAGCCTAGTGTTGTGGTGGACTTGTAGTTAGGGGATTTGGTTTCATATCCTGATGAAGACACTCCATAGATATGTAATCTTGAGCAAGTCACCTAACCTCTCAGTGTCTCAGCTTACTCATCTGTTAAATGGAGATAATAATACTTGCATTATCTATGTGACAGGGCTGCATCTGTAGTTGAAGGCTGTAGTTCTGAGAAGGATAAGGATGAGGATGATGATGATGAGGCTGCTGCTGCTGATGGTGGTGGTGATGGTGATAGTGATGCTGCTGCTGCTGCTGATGGTGGTGGTGATGGTGATGCTGCTGCTGCTGCTGATGGTGGTGAAGGTGGTGGTGGTGGTAGTGATGATGATGGTGATGTTGCTGCTGTTCTTGGTGATGATGACGATGGTAGAGGTGATGATTATGGTGATTTGCAAAACACTATACTAGGCACTATGGTATAAAGATAGAAAATGACAAAATCTGTGCTTTTGAGAAGTCTAATCGAGGGTTCCTAAGGCACATGCACAAATAAGCATGTTACAAGGAAGAGTATGACAGAGACAAATGAAAACCGTTCAAAGTTATATGAATATTTTGAGAAGGGTAAGATCAGATTAAGCTAAGAAATAATAGAGGAATGATGAAAACTCTCCCTTGCATCCCCTCCTCCTCACCTCTACCCTCCCCCCAGCACCTATCACAAACCATAAGATGATGTAGTCACTTCTTCCCAAGGTTCAAATCATTTCTACTTCAATAACCAGTCCCTTCTTATTGATCAGAATCAGGTCTGAATAGCATTTCCATTTGTCGCTTGTTCTACCCTTGGAAGGAAGACTTTGATCAACAGGGCAAGTCAAGAATTTCTGGTTGCATGATTTTGGGTGAGGATTCCAGCAGATCTCCAGATAGCTCTTGCTATTTGACCTTGATTATATTTCCAGCTTTGTGATCTGCCTGCAGAATTCATCATTTAGATTGTACATATACAGCCTATATCAAATGGCATGCTGTCTTGGGAAGTGGAAAGGAGAGGGGAGGCAGGAAAATTGGGAACTCAAAATCTTATAAAAGTGAATGTTGAAACCTAAAAACAAATAAAACATTTTTAAAAGAATCTAAAAATAAAAAAAATAAAGAACTGTACACCACACATGGTCACACTTTCATACACAATCCCACTTTCTGCCTTTTGTATATTGATATGTTCACATCTGTTGATATTTATATTCATAATAAAAAAGAAAAATTTTAAAAAAAGAATTCATCATCTATTGCCTCCCGTAAGACTGGTGATTTTTTAATATAATAACAATGCAACATGCTTCCATTTCTCCTTCTTCTAATCTTCATTTAAATGTTTTCCACTGTATTCCCCAACCCCATGCCTACTCTGAATGCAGGGGTTTCGTGAATATATATATATATATATAGATATATATATGTATATATAGATAGATAGATAGATAGATAGATATATGTATATGTGTGTATGTGTGTGTGTGTATATATACATATATATGTATATGTGTGTGTGTCTGTGCGTATATGTGTATGTATATATATATATATGTATATATATATGATATATAATGCTGCTGTATCACTACTGGGGCAGCTAAGTGGTGAAGTGCATAGAGAACTGGGCCTAAAGTCAGGACAGTCTCTTCAAATCTAGCCTCAGACGTAACTTAATCCTGTTTGCCTCAGTTTCCTCATTTGTAAAATTGAGCTGGAGATGGAAACAGCAAACCATTCTAATATCTTTGCCAAGAAAAGCCCAAATGGGGTCATAAAGAGTTACTTATGACTGAAAACAACTGAATAACAACACACCATTACTTTAATCTAATCTCTTCTGTTGGAATAAAGTATACTCTTTCATTGCCATATTTCAACTGCGAATCACATGCGTTCACCAAAATCTGCTGATGCTTCATTTTTGGATGGTGGTGGCCCTGTGATCACAAAAGGCTTTGCCAGAGGAATGAAAAGTCTGTCAATCACTCAAACCGGAAAGACCTTGAGTTCAGGTGTGATGGTAGGCTGTTTGTCATCTGAGTATTAGCCTAATTCAATTCAAGTGCCTTGTCATCTGCATGGCCACTAGGATAGATAGATAGAGATAGACACAGAGAATAGGGACTAGATCTTTGATGTCATTGATACAGAGAAATCCCAGAGGAAACTCCCTGTACCAATGCAAATGGGCCATCTTGTCTGCAACTGGAAGTCTTTAAGAGTCACCTAGAGAACTGAGAGTGGGTTTAGGTGACTAGTGTTCAGGGTCGTAGAGCTGGTATGTGTCCAGGGAGGACTTGACCGTGGTCTTCCTGACTTTAAGGTCAGTTTTCTATCCACTACTCCACACTGATTCTAGATACAGAGATATCTTTCAAGAGGAAGAAGCTCCCAAGGATAAAATTCTGATGACACAGAGATAAATTATTCCAGTGATGAAGAAAAGGAGGAATCTCTCCAAAGTGATTTGATATCGTGGCAGGGGGATTTCATTGTCCCAACTCGACTTTGGTGATCAACTCAAATTTTTAAAAGTATATTTACAGAAGATGGAAGCAAGGTCACGTGTCCGTGTACATATGTATGTATGTGTGTATATGTATATATCTATATGTATCTGTATATGTGTAGTACATCAACTCATAAAACTGCCAGTCTAGGAATAGTAAGATCTGTTCATTTTCATCATTCACACTGATGAAATTGTTGTAAAGTTGTGGAATGTTAGAGTCAAATCCAAACAAATCTCAGCTATGCCCCTAAGGTTGAACATCCTCCCTTTTGATTTTTAATTCCTTCCATCCTTTAAACATGCTGAAACTGAGATGCTTAGATCTCTATGGCCTTTACATTTGTTATCTTCCAGGCTCTCTGTCATGACAATTTACCTATTCTCATCTGTCATCCTTAGTATTCATCTGAGAATTGAAGGGGTAGGGTGGGGTGCAGTGTTTCATAAGGAAAACTACTTTATAGACTTTCTCCACTTCTTTGATCTACAGTTAGATTGTTGCCAAGGCCTTAATGCAAACAATAGCTATATTTACCTATTACCTGCCAGAAAGGCACCTTCCAGTACAAACTTACAGCTAATTTGCATATCTTCCTTTCTCTCCTCTCCACTCATGGATGGTCAGATATTGGCTGCTTGTGTTTCCTACCACTTTGCTCTTCCATGTTCTTCAGTAAATCCCTGACTGATATATAACATGTCTCAAATGCCTCCAAATGATCAAAGGACTGAAGAAGCTGAGTTATTATGAAAATATATGACTTATTATTAAAAATTAATAACACTCTGATGAGTAGACTGAAACATGACTAGCATCATACTTGTCTCAAAAAATGGTGTTAAGTGAGGTAAATAATTCTAGAGTTGTGTTTTGAGATTGTTTAAAAAAAGTCTGAGTGACCTCAAAGTCAAAAAGGCAACATGGTGCACAATGAATAAATCTGAATTCAAGTCTTGCCTCTGACACATACTAGCTAAGTGACCATTGGCATAGCACTTACCTTTTGGTGCTCCAGGCAAATTTCTAAAAGCTACAAATTATAGATGAATTGCTGATCTGCTTTGGTGGACAGAATTTTTATATTATGAATTCTATACTCCAGTGATATTGCAGGTACACATACATAGCTATGAAGTTATAGGCTGATTAACAAAGTGTTAACAAGTAGCATTTATTAAGGGTGTTTTGTTTTACTACATTGCAAGAATACTCTAAAAAGGCAGAAAAAGAAAAAAATGTTTGTAAATATTTAAAAAGGCTTTTAAAAAGCCACTATGAAAATGTGGAAAACCTCTAGTTAGGAGGTTTCCATTTGGCATGAAATAAAACTGGATAAGATGATTTAAAAAATAACCAACAGCTAATTCCCAGCATAGACTAAGACAAACACGTCAGTGCCTTTCTCTGGGAATCACTTCTAAGATTGACATTCAATATATCAATGAATGTTTAAAGTATACAGTGAGGTAGATAAGTATATCAATGACAGTTAATTGAGTCAGAACAAAGAAAGATTTTTGAAGAATCTCAAAGGAATGTAATAAAATTAAGTAGCTAAGAAATAGAACTTATTGAACTTAGCCATTTTTTCTATCACTGGTTATTTTGTCAAGTTAATGGTAGTAGCAAGTGAGATAGTAAGGAATCTCTACATTTTCCAATCAATATACAAGAATTGGTTGAGGGCTTCCTATGTGCCTAGAATGGTGCTAAGCAAGCTCTAACTTTAATATGTGCAAATTGATTCTGCAAAGACACTATAACTATCAATTCATGTTTTGGTTTCAAAATTGATGATAAAAATTATCAAGGCTATTTTCTTCTCTTGTAACTTTTCGTACAGTACGTGAGCCACATGCATCCAAAAATTAAAAGCAAAAAGTATAAAATGTATAGCAGACATGAATTAAATATGTGTTTTACTCCAACATGATAATTTTAACAAGTCAGAATACAAATTAGCCAGTGGTTCTCTTTTCTGAACAGAAGCTGTTCTCTAGCTCAGAAACTGCTCCTCTACAAGGTAAGATGCTAAGAGCCATGAGGTCAGTTTCCACTTTCCTGTAAGATTGTAGCTACAAAAGGTGATATCTCCTGGAATAAATAGGAATTTATTTACTAGTTGCCAGTCCAGCCAAAGTCTTCATCTTTTCCTGAAGTGATCTGGTGTCTTAACTGCATTAAATGGCTGGTTTTGATATCATAGAATATTTGGCATGTCTGACGAAAGAGCTGTATTCAACTACTGATCCAATGACCCATCATAGCATAGATATGGCCCTAGGTTCTCATAGACTATTGTGGCACTTTGGAACACTATCATATGTGCTTATATAGACTATACCTGTCCTTTGGAGCAGAACATCTGGCATGTTCGATTGAGCTGAAAAGACTTTGGGCTTGTCATTGGACTGAATCTGTCATCTTAACCTACCTATGTTTATATTCAGAGAGGTACATCAGCAGGCCACAAGGTTATGACGTGGAATAAGGGAAGTGTCACAGTATGTCAGAAAAGGGGAGAGCGGAAAGAGCCTTGGCTCTGAAGTCAGAGGACCTGGATTCAAATCCTGCCTCTATTATTTACTATTTTTGTAATCTTGGGTAAGCCATGTAACCTTCCTGGTCAGTTTCCTAATCTGGAAAAGGTGGAGTCTGACTCAGTGGCTTCTGAGGACTTTTCCAATTCCACATATATGGCCTCAGAAAACTAACTACAAAAGGAGTGAGATCTGCATTGGTAGAGGGAGTATCAATATTAACAAAATTGCTTAACTTCTTTGGGCCTCATTTTACTCATCTCTAAAAAGGAGGAGCTTGAATTAGATCATTTCCTAAGTTACTTCTTGCTCTATATCCTATGATCCAATAATCATATATAGTAGACCCTATGAATCATTCTGTTATTCTGGATGTTGCTTGAATGTGTTGCCACGATTATGGGAGGGAAGCCAATAAGGGGCTGTCAAAGAAATGCGACTGTGTGGGACGCCCTCTGAAATGCTGCTGGCAGTGACTCAGAAAGGATGTTTGTAATCACCTCTCCTTTAAAGTAGTATTTCTCCTGCTCCAATGAAAAGTAACACTTTTTGCTTTCTCCTCAACTGTTCTGCATAGCTACTATACTAACATTTCTTGGGTAGTAACAGGTGCTGAGCTACTAATTTATAATAATTAAAACGAAGTTCGCAAGTAAAAACTGAAGAATAGGGGGCGGAGCCAAGATGGTGGCTGGAAAGCAGGGACTAGCATGAGCTCCCTGCCAAGTCCCTCCAAAAACCTATAAAAAATGGCTCTGAACCAATTCTAGAACTGCAGAACCCACAAAATAGCAATAAGGAAGCAGGGCTCTAGCCCAGGACAGCCTGGATGGTTTCTGGGTAAGGTCTATCCCACACTGAGCTGGGAGTGGAGGGGAGCAGAGCTGAGCAGAGCAGAGCCCAGAGTGGGTGGCAGGGACAGACCAGAGCGGGAGCCGGGCAGAGCGTGACCTAGCACCCTGAATCAGTAAGCTGAGGCAGTTACCAGACTTCTTAACCCACAAACACCAAGGACAACAGAGTAGGTTAGTGGGAGAAGCTGCTGGGGACTGGGACAGAGTTTGTGGTTCGGCCACTGCCCTGGGGGCAGCGGAAGTGGGGCAGCTTTAGACCTACAGCTGCAGTTGCTTCTGGCCCCGGGCCAACCTGGTGGGAGGAATTAAGTGGCAGATCAGAGCAGGAGTGAAGAGCCTGCTGAAGATGTAAGTCCATTCTAGGGTTGGGGGTTCTTGGGGAAGGAGGAGTGCTGGTGGGGCAGAGCTGGTGCATCCCCCCAGGCTTGGAACATAGAACTCTTTAGTGTACAAGCAGTCATACCCTACTGAAAAAACTCAAGGGTCAAGTAAGTTGGCTGGGAACATGGCCAGGCAGTAAAAACGCACCCAGATTCAGTCTCAGGCTCTGGTTCAAGTAACTTCTTATTGCAAAACTTGTTTTAAATATATATATTAATAGTCAAAAACTTTTCTGGTGAATGAACTTGCCCAAAAATGAAGCCGATTAAAATCTTTCAATGGATTAATTATACCCTAAATCATTTCACAGGTCTTAAGATCATTAGTGATTATCTGAACATATTTTATTATCTGGAAAACAGGCTTTTTGAAATATTAGAGAATCAAATTTTACAATAACAGAAATGTTTCATGTTCCTAATATGACTGTTAGGATGGGGGTGGGGAGGAGTAAATAATATGGAAATTATATTAAATAGTGCAAATAGGGGCAGTCCACAAAAGTTTTATCAGGACTTCATACTTGACTGGGCAGCTAAGTCGCACAGTGTACAGAGTGCCAGGCCTGGAGTCAGGCTTTTCTTCCTGAGTTCAAATCTGGCCTCAGATACTTAGTACCTATGTGACCCTAGGCAAGTCACTTCATCCTGTTTGCCTCAGTTTCCTCATCTATAAAATGAGCTGGAGAAGGAAATGGCTAACTGTTTCAGTATCTTTGCTAAGAAAACCCCAAATGGGGTCATGGAGAATTGGACATAACTGAACAGAAACAACAAAAGAATTCTGTATTGTAGTTACTGTATTTATTTCATATTTTCCTAGTAGACTTTAAGCTCTATGAGGGTAGGGATGCTGATTTTTAAATTTCATATCTCCCCCAGCTCCTGGTACAGTACTCAGCACCGAGAAGGCATTTTAATAAATGCTTGTTGAACCAATTAAAGATTTTCATTCTATTGTTTAACTTATAGATCCAATACTGAGACATTTCCTCATTGTCTCTAAGGGGATAAGACACATCTTATCATTATAACAATTTTCAAATATAAGCAGAATTGTTAAAAGTATAAACATTTTATACAAGTATAAAATATATGCTTACACTTTATGTAAGTATAAAGTTATAAAAACTCTCCAAATGGAAATAGGGTCAGCAAATACTTTCCCTTTTAGAATTTTAACAAAAGTCAAAATTCTCAGATTTTTTAACACACGCAGTATATAATATACTAGGAGTACGGAGAAGTGAGCTCAACTGCTGGATTTTGTGATGCAATGGGCATGTAATCAGAAGCCCAGGTGAAAAGTACTCCTATAAATGAGTATACAGAGTTGTACTCTAATGCACATATTCATATCTATGCAGGGAGAACTACGCTCCTGTTATCAAATAGAATAATTTACATGTGAGTTCAGAATTACCTGGATTGCTCCTCAGAGAAGCATCTGATGCTTCTTAGGTGATACTTTACCATATTTGAAATCATGAATGTGCAATGTCAAAGTAACATCTGTGCTAGCCACCTTTCTGGTTTCCGTACATTTGCTAGAAGGAAATCACCAGTTGTACAGTAGCGGTTTTTTTGTGACCCAGAAACCTACATATGCAATGCAATTCACAGTATTCTTTTTTTTTTTTATTTACATCTTTAGTTTTCAGCATTAATTTTCACATGCGTTTGAATTACAGATTTTTCTCCCCATTTCCACCCCCCTCCACTCCAAGATGGCGTACACTCTGGTTGCCCCGTTCCCCAGTCTGCCCTCCTCTCTGTCCCCCCATTCCCCTTCCAT
>CM053622.1:219023111-219053967 GCA_028646595.1 Phalanger gymnotis | reverse complement strand
CCATCTTGGCTCCGCCCAATTCACAGTATTCTTAAAAGAAGATACAACTCCTATAAGATTTCATCTGATTTAAGTAATGACATTTTTCCCAGAGTAGGTATTGTATATCTTAAAGAAAATGTGAGCTACCTAGTTACATTTTCAACATACAAACAAAAAAATCATTAATGATTTTTAATTGTCTTAATACCTTAAAGCACAGCCATTGTGCTATATGATCTCTATGAACTGCCCTGACAACCCTTGCTGGCCACTCTGTATGTGTGTGCCACTGGACAGAAAGGGAATAAAGGAAGAAATAGTGGTTTGCTCAATATAAATCTATTACCACTTCTAAAAGAGGAATTTGAAGCACAGATCTCACTTAAGGTGATCAATACCATCTTTGTTTATGGATAATACAATTATCTATATGTTATATGTTATACATGTTTTGTTTTGTTTTAACTAGGAGGGATATAAGAAACCATGTAGCTCAGCTTTCTATTTTTATAGATGAGGGAAAAGACACAAAGAGTTTCAATGACTTGCTTGAGGTAGCCTCCAAAACCTAGTACTCCTGATCCTTATATTAGGGCCCTTTTGATTTTGCTAGTGCCTCTTCTCATCTCTAGTCCTCAGTTTCCTCATTTATATTGTGAGGTAATTGGATCAGGTGATATCTTAAGTCCCTGTGTTAGAAAAGTCTATGATTTTCACGTAATGGGCACTCTGGAAATGTTTACTGAATGAACTGGTTTTTATTTAACAGTGTAGTAATTGAGAGCTCTCCTTACATACTGGTTCTACAAGTATTTATAGAACCTTTGAAAGGAAAATATTCTTATAATATTGTGACATATTGAATATTTACAGTTTATATGTTTTGTTACACATTACCTTTTCCAATGCTTATGGAATCCTTTCAACATTTTAAATTCTTGCAAATTATTCCAAATAGATATCCAATGAAGTGTTTCCCCCTTTATGCTGTATTTACAAAATGAGACGTCCTACTTGCAAATTTAAATCTTAGCCTAAATGTGGATGCTGAAATTCACATTTACATAATCTATGCGCAATAGGACCAGGACATTCTTGTAACATTAGTCAGTTGGTCTACTGTGCTGGCTGCATTTTAATTTGTAATCTTTGTTTGGGAGGCATATGATTTTGATGGGTAACCAGATGCAGACTAAGAAGCAGACAAGAAAAGACCTAACAATGGGGCTTCTAAATCTGGATACTATAAATTCAAGTTTCCCAGGTTCAAGCCACCCACAGCCATCTGGAAATATATTGTATTTTTTAAATGAAGAATGGAAATCAAGTAAATATTTTGAATTTAGTTATTTGCAAGACTTGAAATTTGTTATTTTATATTTGTACAAGTATAAACTACAATTGCTTAATTTTAAATGAATGATACATAATCTTAAATTTTAAAATTTATAGAAGGATAAAAGGTTATAGCTCACTATTCATTGATTGGTTACTTTTGTTAAATTTATTGAGTGTCTGCATCCTGTTTTATGCTAAAGGCATTGAACAGTTGATACACTCTAAACAGTATACTCCAAAATATTAGTATTTTCAGTCAACTAACAGTGTTGATTAAGTACGTAATACATCCCAGGCACAATGTTAAGCACTGTAGATACAAAGAAAGGGAAAAGAAAAAAAAAGAAAAAGAAAAAAGTGGTTTCTACCCCTCAAGGATCTTACATTCTAATGAGGGAGACAATATACAAACAACTACATACAGACAAAATTTATACATCATAAATGGTAGCTAAACTCAGAAGCAACCTACTAGCAGTTGGGAGAACAAGGAAATGCTTCTTGGGATTTGAATTGAGTCTTGAAAGATGCCAAGAGACAGAGGGTAAGGAAGAAGTACATTCTGGGAATGGGAGACAGCAGTGAAAAACCAGAGTTGGGATGTTGTGTCATGTGGAAGGAACAGCAAATAGTGTAACTGTATCATAGAGTAGAAGAAATGAAGTAGAATGTAATAAGACTGGAAAGCCAAAGAGAAATTATGTTGAGAAGGGTCAAACAAAATATTTGATGTTTGAACCTGGAAGTAATAGGGAGCCACCAGAGTTTATTGAGCAGGGTAGTAACCTGGTTAGATCTGTACTTTAGGAAGGTCTCTGTGGCAGCTGAGTAGAGGATCTCTGGAGTGGGGAGATATTTGAAGCAGGGAGAAGAACCAGAAGGCTATTACACTAGACCAAGCATAAGGTGATGAGAGCCTTTGCCAGAGTGGCAGCTGTGAGTGGAGAGAAGGGGATTTTTAATGAGAGATTTTATGAAGATAGAAATGACAGAACTTGGTAGCAGGTTGGGTATATGAGGTGAGTACAAATGAAGATTGATAGGCCACGTCCATCTTCTCTATATTGTCTAGATTAACACCCATGGCTAGAAATGTACTTTGTTCTCATCTCTGCTTTCCATAATGCTTGTTTTCCTTCAAGGCTCAGCTTAGATGCCACCTCCCTGAACCCTTCCCTAATCAAACAAGCTCAAAGCCTGCTTCTTCCTCAAATTTTGTTTGAAGAGTCTCTCTAGATTTTTTTTGGTCTCAGCACTCCCTTCTTCATATCATTCTTACCTCTATATGTGTTGTATTCCAAACTAGTAGAATGTAACCCCTTTCGAGATAAGGACTTACCTAATTGTTATCTCTGTATCACTAGCACTATACTTTAAAAATAACAGATGAGAGAGTGGTAGGAAGATATCTTTATTTGGAGCCTAGAATTAACCAATCTATACACAATTACTAAATGCTTACCATGTGCCAGGCACTGGATAACCAATATCTAAAACAATCTCCCCTCTCAAGGAGTTTACATTCTATAGGGAAGAACAAAAGGGCAGCTAGGTGTTTCAGTGGATAGAACACTGGGCTTGGAATTAGGAAGATGATCTTCCTGAATTCAAATATGGCTTCTCACACTTACTAGCTGTATGACCCTGGACAAGTCACTTAGCCCTGTTTGCCTCCATTTCCTCATCAGTAAAATGAGCTGGAGAAGGAAATGGCAAACAACTCCAGTATCTTTGCCAAGAAAACTCCAAATGGAGTCATGGAGAATTGGACAGAACTGAAAATGACTAAACAAAACAGGGATGGACAAAATGTACACATATAAATATGTAAAAATTTATTAAATAAATCCCAGCTTTGCTACTACCTACTTTCGTAAGCCCCACAGTGATTTTCCTATGGAGCACATCTCTGACCATCTCACTCCCAACTCAGTAAATTGTGGTTGTTCCCTATCATCTCTAGTATCAAATTCAAACTGTTTGGTTTAGCATTTACAGCCTGGCTCCTAATTAACTTCCCTGGTATTATATATTACTCCCTTTCATGTACTTTTTGGTCCAGTTGAACAGACTCTTTTTCTGTTCTTCCCAAATAACATTCCATTTTCCAGTTTCGTGCCTTTGAATAAATTGTCTCCTATGCCTGATACTCCCTCTTTGCCCCAGCCTCTTAAAAATCTTTGCTTTTCTTCAAAATTCAGACTAAGTGCTACCTTCTAAATGAAGGTTTACCTGAACCACCCGTAACTACCATGGCCTCTTCTTGCCACATTTCCTTGTCTTTCCTTTATATATACTTAGACGTGTGTGTGTGTTCTCTCTTCCTAGCAGAATTACCTCGTTGGGGTCAGAGTCTACTTCATTTCTATCTTTGGTGCCTGATATAGTGTCTCACACATAGGAGACAGTTAATAAATGATGTTGGCTAATTGATTTGCCATGGGCAAATCACCTAACCTTTCTGGGACTTAGTTTCTCATCTATGAAATGAGAGGTTTGGATTAGATGGTGTCTAAGATCTCAGCTCCAATGCTATGATCCTTAAGGTTTGCTCAGTTGAAAAGCTTGATTTACGGCTTTAGCAATGTGACAAGTTAAATAGACATAATCCCTATTCTCAAGGAACTTTGATTCTAAAGTATACAAGGAGAATACAGAGCTGTGCATGATTGCTATTCACTACATATCAAGTGAAAACACCTAAGAATTATGAGGTAGAAAAATATTTTTAAAAGTTTTATTGTGTACTGTTTGATCATGAGGTAAGGCAGTTATTTTCTTCATAAGAGAGTTGACAAGCCTTCCTATCTTGAAAATCATTTATTTGACCTTGTTATTCCCTACCTTATTTTTCTTCTTATTTTCACTGCCATGCATCCTTTTTACATTTTTTTATTATGAACTTGAAAAATATCAACAAACACAAACATTTCCACATACAAAGGATGACAGAAAAAGAAACTTGTATATGAATTCAGGAGTTTTTATTAAGTGAAGGTTTTATAAATGATCTGAGAACACTGAAATATTTACCATGGATCTCTATTAGCTGCAACGTAGGGGTGTGTATGTGTGTGTGTGTGTGTGTTTTGATAGTTTAGCCCATAGCTCTGAGCATCCTTATCTCAAGTCCCACTAATAAATCAGGTTTCTAAAGCTTGGTTCGATCTTATATAAGGGTTATAAGGTATCACTGAGGGGTCAGGGATGGTTCTCTAATACTGCCAGCTTGGGCCCCCACCTGGGTGATTCCCCCTAAGATTATCAGCTGAAAATCAATTTATTCATCCAGCATGGGTAAGTAACTTTTAGTAAGGGTTGTTTACTAAATTAATACATTAGAACAAATAGTACTAAATATCCCCCCAAAAGTCTGTAACATAGTCTCCCACAAATACAGAAAAGTGTGTCCAAGTTTTCGGACTACATGTAGCAAAGGGTTCCTAGTTATCAGAAGTCCTTTTCTTCCATTTGTGGGGTGCTCAAGAGGGTCCCCTAAAGCATGATGAATCTACTTCCATCTCTCCTTGGTACCTGATGTGGATGCTACTGCCAGCTAGCCCAAGGATGCTGCCTAGGACACCAAAAGGAAGATGAGAAGTTTGAAACTTCGAAGCTCACAAGGTCCTACTTCAGTCAAGGGAGGTGGGGGAAGGAAACCTGGCCAAGGACAAAGCTAAGGCTTCTGCTTTCCCTCTTTCTACCAGGAAATTCCTCTCAGGTGAGGGGGGAGTGCTAGATACTCATACTTTCTCAAATTTCTGGGAATCAATCCCTTTTCAACTTCCTTGATAATTTATAGATGATCTTTGAGACAGAGGCAAATTCCTAGGCCGATTCAAACACAATTCTTGTGCTGCATCATTCTTGTTTAAATGCCTTTAGCACTTTGTGCAAGGCCTATGGGCCAAGTTAACAGGTCCACCAGCAGTTATTAAACTCACAACGGGCCAAGTAATGTACTAAACACCGCAATTATGATTGATTGAGACATGGTCTCATCTAGTTAAAGTATAAAGGCTAAAATGAGTTGGAGTGATTTAGACCCCACCCTTACAAAAGTATATATTAAATTTAGTAGTAACACTACCACTACCAAAAAATGGCTCCATTTCCTTACCATCTAATCCCTCCTTCAGCTTCTAGAGTAAGTACCCAGACACTGTGAAAGAAATTGAAATCAGGATACTATGTGGAAGGTTCAACCTCATTAAGAAGCCAGAAAACTCTTTCCTCATAGATAGCAAGTGTAAGTTTTGAAGAAAGATAGAGTGCGGTGAAGAAGAAGGAAGATCACTTTGGATTCCTTCAATCTTACAAGAGAGGAGGAGGGGGAGGAAGAGGAAGAGGAGGAAGAGGAGAAGAAGTTCCTTGTCGTTCCACATGAAGAAGGAGAAGATGAAATTCTTTGTCATTCCACATGAAGGAGGAGGAGGAGGAGGAGGAGGAGAAGTAAGAGGAGGAGGAGGAAGAAGAGAAAAGGGAGGAGGAGGAGGAGGGGAAGAGAGGAAGATATGAAGGGGGAAGAGGAAGAGAGGAAGAGGAAGAGGAAGAAGAAGAAGAAGAGGAAGAAGAGGAGGAGGAAGAAGAAAAGAAGAAAAAAAAGAAGAAAAGAGGAGGAGGAGGAGAAGAAGAAGAAGAAGAAGAAGAAGAAGAAGAAGAAGAAGAAGCAGCTTATCATTCCATATCATGCAGGAGGGGATGTGTATTCAAGGCAGACAATCAAAAGTAAGAGAATGCCAGATAGCTATGTGACTATATGAGCCCTGAGACTGGTAAATACCTCTGATCTGAAAGTGTTAACACCAATCCTGGCCTGTGATGATGCCACTGTATTAGTTAGCTTAGATACCATTAGTTGGTTAGATACCATTGTATTAGTTCTCTAACCAGTGTAATGAATATCTTGACATGGAAGGCAGTGAAGTATGTGACTCTCCATGTTCTAGTACCGCAAGAAGGCAAGTTCCTAACTACTGGTCAGAAACACCAAAACCCCATTTGCCATAAATGATTCTATGCTGATAATTATTCCAATCATTAAGGCAAGCAAACCACAAGTGTATGTGAAATGTTCTGAGAAGATGCATACTGGCCATAGTCTTCTATTATCTTCCATTTCCCTTCCATTTCCATCTTTTCTACACCTCTTCTTCACCCTAATTGAGACCCTAATTCCCTCCACTCATCAGTACTTGCTCAAGCCTTTCTCACCCTAGCTCTGACTTTTCTTTCTTCCTTCTCTAACTTCGACTCAAAACTCCATTTCAACTCTATACTGCCCCCTCATTCTCTTGTCCTATCACAATTTTTACCTTGACAAACCTCAGCCCTGGGCTGCTCCCACTATCAGCCACTTTTACAGGTACGAACAAACTGCTGAAGGAAGTCTCCCAGAAATACTGACTGGGCATATCACGAATTCATGTTATCCAACTTTAACTGTGCCCTCTCTCCTACAAGACAAGCCTTTTTATTTCCTAAAGGATTCCCTATCTCACTCCCTGTAGAAGCTATTTCAAATCTTCTCTTCCTTCCTCAAGAATCCTGCTCCTCCTTCTCCCCCATATCTCTTAGCTGAGGAACTTTCCTCTCTATTGAAAAAAGGCCACTTGAAATAGGCTTCTTCTTTCCCCATTCTCTTCATCTCTCACACACACTCCCTTGGTGTACTTTCTAATTCTCCCCTTTTCTGTAGACTGTGACTAAGAGGTAGCTCTTCTCCTTGTCAAGGCCAACCCCTCTATATTTTCAACTGATCCCTTTCTTTTTCATCTTCTCTAGCAGATTGCATTCTCAATCATTTTTCTCTCAAAATTTTCAGTCTCTCCTTATCAAGTAGTTCCTTCCTTACTGCCTTCAAACATGCTCAAGTCTCTTCCAACCTTATAAAGCCTTCAATAGACCTTCAAGCTACGGCCCTATATCTCTACTTCCTGTCTCAGCTGTACTTGGTGCCTCCCTTTTCTCTCCTCTCACTTATTCTTTAACCCCTGGCAGATGTTGCCTCTGAGACACTGAGATCTGAGAAAGACTCTAGCTTAAAAAGGCCAAGGTCTCCCACTGCATCCTGGGCCATCGCCAGTTGTCCTGACCTATGCTTTGCCACTAGACTCCAATGACTCTGGAGGAGAGAATGGGGCTGATGACTTTGCATGGCTCTGCCTCACTTAAATCCAATTCACTTGCAAGTCAATAATCACCCTCCTGATGTCATTGGTCCTCTTTGAGAATGAAGGATGAACAACAACAACCCTTTGCAATCAGGCTTCTGAATTCATCACTCAGTTGAAACTGCTCCACCATGAAAGTTACCAGTGATCTCTTAGTTGACAAGTGGGATGGTCTTCTTTCAGGTCTATTCTTCTCAACCTATGTGCTTCATTTGGCACTATCAACCACTCTTTCCTCCCACTCTAGTCCATCCTGTATAGTACTGCCAAAGTAATTTTCCTTAAATGTATATCTGACCATGTGACTCCCCTACCCATCCAACTCTTGTGGTTTCCTATTCCTTCTTCTAAGATAAAATATAAACCCCTTTAAAAAGCTAAAGCTTTTTAAAGATCTACACAACCTGACCCCAACCTGCTTTTCAGCTTCATTTGATTTTATTCCTATTTCTGCACTTGGTGACCAGCCAAAGTCACTTTCAGTTTTCTTCACACACTCCAGTCCACTCACCTCAGTCTCTGCCTTTTCAGTTGCCAACCCCCATGCCTGGAATTCATTCCCTTTTTACCTCAACCTCAAAGAATCTCTCTCTTCATTTAAAAGGCAGCTCAGGCATCATTTTCTGCAGGAAGCCTTTCCTGACCACCCAACCACTAGTGCCCTCCCACCTAAACTATTTTGTATTTAACAATTTTGTATATATTAATATTATTAACTTTGTATTTATGTTGTCCGTATGTGTATATGTAGCCATCCCTTCCATTAGAATGTATGCTCATTGTAGTAAGGACTGTTTTATTTATTGTACTTATATATCCATTGCCTAACATAGTCTCTGGCATATAATAGGTGCTTAATAAATTTTTGGTTGATTAGTTGATTTCATTATGTGATAATCCTACAACACAACAAAACTGGAAATAGTATAAGTTAGGTGGCATATTGGATAGAGCACTGGATTGGGAGTCAGGAAGACCTGAGTTCAAATCCTGTCTTAGACGCTTAATAGCTTTGTTGCCCTCGTCAAGTGACTTAACCTCCACCTTCCTCAATTTTTTTGCCTTTAAAATGGGGATAATAACACATATCTTACAAGGCTGTCGTGAGGATATAATGAAATAATGTATACAAACCTTAAAGCCCTATACAAATGCTAGCAGCAGCTACTGTTACTACTACTACTACTACTACTGCTACTACTACTACTACTACTACCACCACCACCACCACCACCACCACCACCACCACCACTACTACTACTACTACTACTACTACTACTACTACTACTACTACTACTACTACTACTACTACTACTACTACTACTGCTACAACTACTACAGAAGCCTCACACTGTTTTTATCCCTTACCCCCAGTGACATAACAATGTATTGCTAATCAATCCAGGGCAAAAATAAGTTAATACTTAAACCAGATGAAATATGAGGAGCTACTAATTAATTATTAAAGAGGGAAAAGCTGAAAAAAATCAAGGTTGTTGACAATCTTGGCCTAGTGCAAACTCTATTAATCTCTTAACAAAATAGATGATAAAAGCAATAATTGATGTCTCAGCTAATTTAAAGAGGAGTTGGGGATACTTAGACAGGATATTTTAAAATCTCTCTTTTTTAGCTTCATGGCATTAATTAAACCAGCAGACCAATTATAACAAAACAGAATAATTTTTTAAAAGCTAGAATTTGCTCTGACATTATGAACAATAACATTCTCTTGCAGTATTTGACAGAAACAATAAAAATGTTTCAGGACCTGCACACAAGAGAATGTGGCAGTTGTTGCTATGGTGAAAAAAAAAAATAGAAGGAAGGGTAGAGTTATCAAGAAATACTCCTAAAGATAAGAATCAAGCACTACCATGGCAGAAGCATTGGAAGATGACATAAATATCTAGTTAATATGCTCAGTGGAAAACTTGGATGCTATAGTGTCCCATTAAAGGCAATAGAAAGAAAATTCACGAAAGGGAATCTGAAAAACAAAAATATATTAGAAATTCCAAATTCCCTTAATGATCAATTGAAAGTTAAAAGTCAAATAAGGTAAGGCAAATACAGAGTCAAGGCAGCACAAAGAACAAAATAAGCAATTCAACAGCAATCAAAACTTCAGTACAGAAGCTTGTGCAACAAAGAAATTATGGGAGAGACCCCTCCTCTCCCTTCCAAAGGAGAATGCAGAAAATTTCTGGTCATATATAAGCTCATAGGAAGTTCAAAATGACTAAAATACAATTTAGGCCAAATGAGAAATAGAAAGCTAGTGCACCATAAATATGATGAATAAGAGAATATTTGTATCAAAGAAGGTGACTCAAATCTATAGCTTCTATACAAAACCTGAAAATGGAAGAGCTGGAAAAGATCCATTTTTATTGGCTGAAATGCTTCAATGTGATGCATATTTTACTGACGAAGCACTTTACCCGCTTTTTCTCCACACATGTCCATTCTCACTGTTCTTAACTAAAAGCATGACATGTCTGATACCCAAAAATGAGAATAGCAGTGAACTTTCCAAATATAGAACAATTATATGTTTCTGTACTTTATACAATTCACTCACAGCTTGTATCAATGAAAAACAAAAAGCTATAAATGCTTGCAATAAAACAATGTGTTGATTTAGGAGGAAAAAGAGTTTGCCAAAAATTACTAGAGAAAGAAAAAAACAACAATTTATTTATTTATTAATTATTGACAAAGTCACCTAAAAGCATTATAATATCTATTCCACCTTTATTGCCAGGTCTTTGACTCAGTTCTTCACACATGGCTTATTCACATATGGCAAATATGTAGAACTGGTCTAAATAAAGTACAAATGCTAAGGAATTTGATAGCCACATGAAAAACTATCTCTATTTAAAACAGGCCACCAATACAATAAAGTAAAAAAAAATATGAAAGGAGGCATCTTTCAAGGAGAAAGTTTAAGCTCTTTGTAATTCTACCTAGCCTTAAATACATTATCATTTCTTTTAAACAGAACTGAGTTTTCCTTCCTGCTTCTGGCTGACAATGTGTATCATCTCAGCAGTTGAGTACATTGAGGCTCATGAAGTCCTGGCTGCTTCCTTTTCTCTTTAAGATTTTCTTTTTTTAAATTATGAATATAATAGTCATCAATCAGCATAAACTTCCCACTATGCAAACAAGATAAAAAAGATAATTACATGTGAAACTTCAAATTTATGTTTATGTATATATACATACACATGTATATATATATATGTGTTATATATATGTACATACACATACATATACACACACATGCACACACACACACACACACACACACACACACATATAAATTCTTTTGTAGAATCTTTTAGTCCCTGGCTATTTCTTAAGCATAAAGCTATGAAGGAGGAATTTGTGATTGTATAGTCAAGACACTTACTGGCATCCTTAAATTCAAAGTTCTATGGAAAGAAAACCTTTAATACATATGCAAAACTACTGTTAAAGTATATTTTCTGAATTGTAAAATGGACTATAATAGATTTCAATGGAAAGTATCCTAACAAAAATTCACATAATATTAACATTACATAGAGTCCATTACTCTAAGGCAACTATAGATACATGAGCATTTCCTTTTCACAGCTCCTAATAAATGTGGAGCAATGATCCTGGAGTAAAACAGATATCAATTCACTGAATATTAGTTAAGTCTGAAATAAAGGTACATGCTAGGATATTTATAAATTGTTATCTAAATTTTTTTTCCTGGATGGAACCTATAAAATGACTAATCCAGGTGGTTTTATACAATAGTTCCGCTCCAAGGATGGAATCAAAAGGCCCTCCGTGGGTAACATTCACATGAATTCAACCAACAAAATGGTGACCAGGAAGCAAATAAATGGATGAGTTATGGAGATTTTTTTATGGAAGTAGAGAGGTTTTTGAAACAATTCAAGACTACTTTATCACCACCAGAAATTACAAATGAATTATCTTTAGGGAGTTTGAATTTATTAATCAATACAAATTTTATATAGTCATGGGAGAAACTGTGTAACATATCACTTCAGGCCGCAATAATTTAGCACCTACCAAATGCTTAGCAAGATATGATCTGGTACCTAGAAGTATACATCAGAAGTTCATTCTTTATAAAATAGCATGACAATTTCCCCATACTACAACTGTAGACCTCAAAATATCCTTAAAAATTCAACAAATTAACTGTACTGGAACTGGACCATTTAACTCACAGAATGACTCACAATCCCCTGTCACATTGATTTTTAAAATTTTTAAATTTATTAGATGTTACAAAACTAAATACTCAAAATCTTCAAGCAATGTGGAATGAAAATCTTTCAAAATATAGACCTAACAGAACAAATCAATATCAGATGTGGACAGGTTAAGGTACCTTCAGTTATTACCATCCTATTCCTACTGGAATTGCTCTGAAGATTATTTCAGTGCTTCTTTAGAAGATGAACTGACACCCAAACACTTCCGTGTGTTTTTTTTAAAAGCATTTACTTTATCCACCTGTGTAATATTAGTCTTCAGTCATTAAAACACAAGAGCAATATAGCAACTTATCCAGGATGATTTCTATTTGAACTCCATTTTAAAAGATAAGAAGATGAACAACAACAGAATTTGAAATGACAAATTATAGGGCACTGTCATCAAGAAGTGACAGAAAAGTCATAAATACTGGGTTCAAGTCCAATACATACACTGAATTGCCCATTTACTCCAGGAAAGAGGATCCCTTAATAGGAATTTCTTTTACTAAATTAAATTAGAGGTTTAGTTCAGCTATAGGATTTAGAACTAGAAAAGATCTTAGAATTTATCTAGCCCAACCTCCTCCTTGTACAGATAAGGATTAATAACAATCACTCAGCATTTCACAAAGCATTACCTTCACAAGGACCTTATGTGGTAAGTTGTATATGTATTTGTATCAGTCAGGCAATAATAACAACGTAGATGATAATTGTCAAAATGCCTATGTAGTTCTGTATCGCAAAGTATACGAGATTCTCCACATAGAAGGTGGAAGAAGTGAACCATTTATTCAGACACCAGAAAACCAGATCCCACAAACCATTTATCCAATCTATCAGAGCAGTCAAACACTCCATACATATTATTACAACGTGGAGCCTCGACATCCCAAAACCTCTCTGACCTCTTGCTGGGGTCTTCCCAAAAACAAACTCACAGTACACCTAAGTCACAATCTATTCAGCTCTAACTATCATGGCAGCCATCAGCAGCCATTAGCAGCCATAACCGTTCTCTCTCTCTCTTTCTCTCTCTCTGTCCACTTCCTGTGACATAACTTCCTTTTCCTGTCAGGAAGCTCCTCCCACCACATGTGACTTAAGCTTCCTGTGACATAAGCAGGTCACATGGCCTATGAATGGTGGAAAAGCTCTTCAGATCTAAATTGCTACTATAGCACCATTATCCTTATTTTAGAGATAAACAAACAGGTTCAAGAGAAGTAAATCCTCTCAGACCCCTACTTAAGTTATCTGACTCTGGGTAAGTAGCTCAATCTTGTTTTGTGCCTCATTTAATAATAGGATTTATCTCACAGAGTTGTTGTCAAGACTAAATGAGATAACCTGCATAATGTGCTTTATGAACATTGGAATACAATATAAATGCTGCTATTATTATTATTATTATTATTATTATCATTTTTATTAAATCAGTTGCCAAAGGCCACACAAGTAAATATCTGTGAACCCAAGCCTTCTGACTACAAGTCTAGTATTCTTTCCACCACATCCATTGTTGGGGAACTTGAAAAGAGGGATTTCATATTTTGAGATCTTCCTCCTGTTTATGTAGTTGCTACTGGTGAATTTGGCAGACTGAGCCAAAGGTTAGTTCTCCTAAAATTTGGACTCATAGATCTATACTGGTCTCCATGATTCACAATAGTCTCGCTTTTGACTTCTTTTGTGGTCCATGTCTTATCCTGTTTCACACATTTCTCTTCCTTACCTCTACCCTCAATTCCCATGGTGACATCTGGGTTCCACAATTTCTTTTTATTCATTATTTAACTGTGCCTTGGGGATCTCCAGTTTAATCAGCCTCCTTTCAGTCTAATCATTTCTATCCTTGCTGTTTCAACCATCCATTCTTAATGCTTAACTCTTAGCCAATTAGCATGTAAAAACATAGCAATTACATAAAATATACAATAGCTGAGTTCTATCTTCAGCAAAGAGAATATTCAAGAAGGCATATTATACAAAAGGGAAGTCCCCCCCCATACTGAAAAAATTTTGAAGTACAGATATCATTAAATTAAATAATAAGTGTTGAGACCGTGTTTTCACGATTTTATTAAAAACCATTTTTAGATAAATACAAATTTTTGTTTCTTTGTTTTTAAATCAAGCCCCTGAACTGAGCTGTTCTCTGCACTTGGGCGAGCTCTAATTTGTGGCAGTTTCTCTAATGGAGCATAAACTCCTTGAGAGCAAGGACTGTGTTTATGTTACTATCTCCAGTGTCTAGCATAGTTTCTGGCACAATTTGGATCTGTTGCCATGGATGGAGCAGGCAAGGTACAGGAGAGACAGACAGTATCATGTGACAGACAGATCAAACTACTATCAAAACCACTTCAACCACTGCCCTGCTACAAATACCAGTGAAGATAGCTAGGTTCCTAAAGCCCAAAGTCCTGGTAATAGCACAGCCTCCAAGATGACCGACCGTATTGCCAGCCCAGCTCATACAGAGGAGTAACCCTGTGAGGAAGATCCCTGCCAGCAGCCCCGCCACTGATGACACCAACTGCTTATCAACTGTCACTGACAGGAAGACAATGTCAAGAGCCAAAGAGCTAGTGGCTCCCCACCCCCAGACCACCAAATAGGCCAGAGATGCAACAACCCCCATCTCCTCAGCTGCTTTATAAATCCTGCAGATGTAGAAAAGAAAGTTTTAACCTCCAATCCCTGGCATTGTCAAATGGTTCACCATCAGAAAAGAATTTGGTTCTATCAATGGAAATGGCCTCAAAGGAGAAATATTACTTTTTTCTATTTGTATATCACCAGTGCTTGCTAATTGCTCATTCATTCATCCATTCACAGTAGGCGCTCAATAAATGTTGGTTCACTTAATGAATGAGTGAATTAAATCAACAAATAAACGAATGAATTTGCTGATGATCCCATGAGGTGTACTATCTATAAAATCTTTGTTGTTATTTAGTTGTTTCTGTTGTGTCTGCCTCTTTGTGATCCCATTTGTGGTTTTCTCAGCAGAGATACTGGAGTGGTTTCCTGTTTCCTTCTCTGGGTCATTTTACAAATGAGGAAACTGGGGCAAAGAAGGTGAAGTGACTTGCCCAGGGTTACATAGCTAGTAAGTGTCTTGAGGTGATATTTGAATTCAGGAAGATGAGTCTTCCTGACTCCAGGCCCAGCACTCTATCTACTGTGCCACCTAGCTGCCCTCATCTATAAGATAAATAAATGTATTTCTGGCATGCTCATTGAATCATATTTTTGCCATATTTTCCCAGGGACCTAAGAACAAGTGGACGCCACATTCCTTCCTCTATAGCTGTATTTGTTTTTACTTTAGGAACTTCAGCGGAGAAGGTAACTCTGGAGGGCATACATAGCATAGGGTTGCCAAAGACTCCATAGCTGCTTGGAGGTTGCCTCTTTGGCCTGTCTCTTAGCAGAGTTTTAAAGTAGGATCACAGCATTTTTCATTCAATTCCTCCCAGAGACTGCTTCTCATCCTAATCATACAAGGGTGTGAATGGAGTAGTGTCTACGGTGGCAGTGGAAGCCATGGCAATTTGTCCAAGTTAAGACTGGAGCAAGGGTAGTGGCCTTCAACATGCTCCAAATGAAAAAGTTCTGCTACATCCTTAAGATGAAGGGATAGCATTAGCAGAAGGAGCAAGCAGACAACTCCCATTCATCCAGATGTAATTCTGTAGGTGTGTGAGATCCATTAAAAAGAAGTGTAATCCCCAGATTGTTAATCATTAGACAACACAAAAAGCATAATATTTTAGATTCGATAATGACAAACAATATTGACTGGAAAACACGAAGCTCTATGACAAAGCAAACATGCCCCAGCCTGACCAACTCAAAGGCCAGCCCCTCCCACTCTACTTACAACAGATATACCTGGCTGGAGAGCAACATAAAGGTTCTTTGCAGGGAACTAGGAGTGGCAGTGGTATTGAACAGAGTGGATGTATTAACTAGGGAATGGACAAATTGTGGAAGTTGAAAACAGGCAAGGTGATCAGATATGAATTAAGGCTAAAGGGAAGTAATATTGGCCCATGAGAGATTTGCAGAAAGTTGTGACAACACCTTTTTTTTTCAGCTAATATATAATGAGTTTCTGTAAATGTGTTATCTTTTGGAGATTAAGGTTTTTTTTTTGTTGGACAGTTCTAGGGCCTTGACCACTTACTAATATTATTAATATTTTATTGTCCTACAAAAGATGGGCCATCCTTTTGTATCTGAGATGACACAGGCTCATAGAAAGAAAATTAAAGTCTCAAAAAGAATGAGAGGCTTCCTAGCAAGACTGAGATCTAGAACTAAGTATTTAGAGTCCCATCTCTGGTAGCTTTGTTCCTTTACTGCCAAAACAACTAATCAATTTAAATAAAACCATCAGTCATATATTTTGAATGACTGAGCTTATTAAAAACTGTAGTCATGATGGGAAGGAAAGGAGAACACAAGGGGAATCAGCATTTATATATACACTTCCTTTGTACTAGACACTGTGCTATGCACTTTTGACAAATGTTATCTCTTTTGATCCCCCCAAAATCGCCTAGGTAAATGCTGTTATTGTTTCTATTTTACCATTGGAAAAACTGAGATAAACAAGAGGTTAAGTGACTAATCCAGGGTCACACAGCTAGTAAGCATGTGGGGCTGGATTGGATTCAAGTCTTCTTGACTCCAGATGCAGCTCTTCTTCCATTACACTACAAGCAGTTTCTTACTAGCACAAATTGACAAGAAAAGGAGGTTACCCAACTAACCAGTTAGCTTTTCGTGAGTTCAAATCAGCCCTCGGACACTTACTAGCTGTGTGACCCTGGGCAAGTCTCTTAACTTAGCTGTTTGCCTCAGTTCTTCATCTGTAAAATGAGCTGGAGAAGGAAATAGCAAACTACTCCAGTATCTCTTCCAAAAAACACCATATGGAGTCACGAAAAGTCAGACATGACTGAAGAAATTCAACAACAAACCAGATAGAACGTGAGGATTTGTCTCTAGTGTCACCCAGTATTTTCTTGTATCTGCTAATTCAATATGTTCAGTCATAGATTTGCAGTGAAGTAGATTGTATATGGTACATCTAAATGGTTCTTCATAAATTAGATTTTATTCCTTCAACTACAGTAAAATTTTTTATGTGCTAGGAATGTAATATTTGGCCATTTTAATAATAAATTAGTGTACCTTGTAATAAAGACAAATCAGAAATTATTGATTTTTTTTTGTTAGAGGGAGGTAAATTTCTAATTCTGTTTGAAAATTATTAGATCATCTTGGGCAAATGTTTATACCTACCACAATTATTCTTCAATCTCTTTCCCTACATCAATTCAGTTCAGTTCAATTCAATACATATTTACTAAGCAATTACTATGAGCAATGAAATGTGGTAAGCTCGTGTGGTACAACAGTTGAAAATAAAATAAAATATAATCTGACTTCCAGGTGATCAACAAAATGAAAGACTAGACATTTTCTCTGATACTTAAGACCTTTCAAACTTCTCCAAAATGGAAATTATGTGCCAAAGATAAAGCAACTCCAGCTGTCTCCGTGGTCTAGGACACCTGGAATCCAAAAGAAAGTCAAAACCAGAACAAACAAAATATGAACTGATACCTATTCTGAGCTCACACAGTACCTCCTCTTTGTCCTGCCCCCGCCCCGCCCCGCCCCATTACTGTTTGGGCAGCAAGGCTGAACTAGCTGGCCCAGGAACCTGACCTACACACAGACTTTCAACAAAACACACCTCCACACCTTTACCCCTCTCCCTTTCTGGTGCCATGGAGATATGGGCTCTAGGATGTGGAAGTTTCCTAGGGCCTCAACGGTATTCTGTGCTACAAAACATCTCTACAAGAATGTGGAGGAATAGAGGGAATGGTGTAGGACACATATCTGGGCTTGAAATAGATCTCAGTCCCATGCTTCTCCCACCCCCCAAGCCTCAGAGACCCAAACTCCAAATGATAGAAATTACTTCTGGCTACAGTGGCATCATTGTGGCTGCACCTTTAACTTCTAAGTCATAGAACTGAGGAATAGAGGGAATGGCATAGGACATTGTATGGGGGTGGGGAGAGAGGCACTCCACTAAAGCTGAAGGAAAGAGCCCAGCATCCAACTGAAGCCAGTTCTATTCCCCTCATCCCCACTCCACAGAGTCATTTGGGGCAGAGACCTAGGCTGATGAACTATGAGTTGCCCAGTGTGGGAGGAAGCTGAAATGTTTTGAGATCCAGCCTTCAGGGACACCACCATCATATGGGAGGGAGTCAGAAAGGGAACAATAAGGAAAAATAAGGGGGAGAAAAAGATAAATTACCAAAGATCTCAGGAAGCAAAACATCTCAAAGACCTCAAACATAAATGTTTAAATTAACAGGGAAAACACGAACAGAAAGAAATATGGCCTCTAGATCTAGTAAATGAGTTCAGGCATCCAAAATAATGTAAAACAAAAGAAAATGATCCAAAATTTGATAAGACAGAAGACCCTATGCAATTTTAGGAGAACATAGAACTACAATACACTACTGCTGAGTGGTTTAAAAGAAAAATGAGAATTATTGGAGCAGAATTTATAACTTGAACAGCAAAAAATCATGGCAACTAAGTGGTGCAGAGAATAGAGTACTGGCTTTGGAAGTCAGGAGGACCTGAGTTCAAATTTGCATTCAGACACTTACTAATCTGACTAGGATCACCCTGGGCAAGTCACTTAACCTTATTTTACTTTAGTTCCTCATCTGTAAAATGTGATAGAGAAGGAAATAGCAAACCATTAAAGTGTCTTTGCCAATAAAACCCCAAATGGGGTGATGGAGAGTCAGACACAACTGAAATGACTCAACAACAATAATAAATAACATAAATAATAATAAATAAATAACATAAATAATAATAAATAAATAATAATAAAAATAAATAATAAATAAATAACAAAGCATATCTATCTGTCCGTCTATCTATCTATCCATCCATCCATCCATATGTTGTCCTCCATACCCCAAAGCCCTAGGGGGTTATTTTCTTTTTTGTCTTTGTATCTCTAGTGCACAGAAACAGGGAAGTTTGGAGGGAAATGATTCTTATTTTAGTTTGATATATCCAGTTGGAGATTCTAATAACACATCCAGGTGAAGATATCTACACAGACAATTAGTACTGCGAGTCTGGAGTTCTGGAGGGAGATTAGGCCTGGATATATAGATTTAGAAGTTACCTGTAAAAACATGGTAATTAAGCCCATGAGAGCAGATGAAAACCAAGAAAACATCAGGGTGGGAGGTAGAGGAAAGGAGGGAGGGAAAGAGGGAGGGGGAAAGAGGAGAGAGAGAGAGAGAGATTGAGATTGAACGATGCTTGGGTAATAACCACATTTAGTTGATATGAGATTGAAGAATCCAGCAAAAAGAAAATAAGAAATGATTAGGTAGGAAAAGAACCAAGATAGAGCAGTGTCAAGAACATGTGAGGGTATTTTTAAGGAGGAAGGATTTCATCCAGAGGGTCAAAAGACATTAAGTAGAATGAGGATAAAAGACCATTTAATTTAGGAGTTGAGTTCCTTGGTAATCTTAGCAAGAACAATTTAAATACAGTGGTGGGATCAGAAGCCAGATAGGAAAGAGTAAGAAGTAAATTGGGATGTGAGGAAGTAGAGCATAGGAATGTAGTCGACCCTTTCTAATAATAATAGTTTGCCTGTTAAAATGGAAAAGAGATAGTATGACAGCTTGAGATGATGGCAGAGCCAAATGAAAGTTTTCAAGAAAGTTTCAAAGAATTTCAAGAATTCAAGTTGGGCATGTTTATAGGTAGCAGGTAAGGTGGGAGTGGAAAGGGAGACGTTGAACATGAGAGAAAAGGGAAATGATCTAAGGGGCAAAACTCCAGAGGAGATGGGATCAAAAGCACAGGTAGAGGGGGCAATGGCTTGGGCAAGGGCCATCTTTTCCTCAGAGACTGGAGTAAAGGCCTCATTTAATCTGTTTGCTCAACTGTAAAATGGGTTGAAAATTTCTCTTGATGGGATAATTATAGGGAAAATCATTTGTAAATCATGAATTGATACATAAATTTGAGTTATTATTTTTAATATCATTATTACTATCCTACATTGGTTCTCAGAGACTAATGAAAATTTTGGTGGGCTTGTAAATATAGAATGAAAAGATTCTAGATTTGTAAAAAACCTTAATGCACTAACCCAATTTACTGCCAAACACATGAATCCCCTCTGCAACATCTTTGACATCATCCAGGCTTTGCTTAAACACAGTCAGTGAAACTTACTGTCCCAAGAGGCAGCCCATTAAGCGGCCAACTTTAATTATTAGTAAATCCTTCCCTATAATGAGCTAAAATCTGCCTCCCACATTTTCAAGGGATATTTTATAATTCTTGTCACTTAAGACTTTTTTTTTAAATAAAGGCTACAACCTGAAAATATGTCATATAAATTATCATCATTCTGAAACAAGGCATTACACTTTAAAAATATTAGTGAAAAAATACTTTGCTGAGCTTGAACATTTATCAGTTTTAGCTTTAAAGCAGTAAGTGAAAATGTGATACTTGTTTCTAAACTTTTCATACACTCCTCTAAATATCTGTTCTATTTTAGGTGTTTCAATTTTACTTACATTAATTAGAACCAGAAAGATTATTCGCCCCAAATGCTTAAGTAAAACTCTTTTAGTTTCACATCTTAGGCATTGTGATTTAATACTTTAAAATATATTATGCCCCAGAGAACATGTAATACAGTATAACACTTGAATTTGCAAGCATCAGAACCAGGCAGAAAACCTGCCAGATTTGCTGGATGCCTTCCAGTGCCATCTGAAATATAGGGAGTAGGAAGGTTAAGCTAACCTTTCAGATGGCATAAGAAGGGGGTCCAGCAGGTCTGGCTTTTCTCCACAGCTTTCACATTCTGCGTGTTTAAACATTAGGTCGTACTGATCCTGGGAGCATAAACAGAGATGTTAACATTTGGTTCCTTATGTCTTCATACATCACTTAATAATGGAATTTATTTCCAGTTGGCTCATCATTCTTTTTTGAAGGAGTGGGGTGGGTGGGAGGATGGTAAGAAGAGCTGGAAATAGATTTTACCATGGGACAAGGCATGGATAATACACTTAGATAGTAGGCAGTATGAAAGTAGTAGTTTTGACTGTTAGGAGGAAGACCAGATCAAGGATATCTTGTTTCTCTCTGTAAGACCCCATAAAAATATTTAAGGTTGAGAATCTGGATGCATTGAAATAAACACTTTAATTGATAACATAACATTTCCTGTATATTAAGACAGAAATCTAATCTCTAAAGCTCTAATTAAAAAATTCATGGCTCCAAGAAATATTCAGGTCTTAACTGACTGAATGTTCATTTTAAATTATTAATCTGCTTTGGCAAAAAATTTGCATTTTGATCTTGTTTTTTTTTTCCAGTAAAAGATATTGCCTCAATATTGGATCAGCAATTGTAATTTCAATAATTTGCATCAACAATTTGTAATTTTATTTTTGATACCAATTCATCAATATCTTCATAAGCGACTAGAAAATGAACAAAGCACTCTAAACTCACAAAAATGCAATCATGTTAGCCATCTTCTTTATTCATTAGTAATCAAAGTGAGACTGACCCCTGTAAAAAGTGCTGGAAACTCATCTATTCCATAGGTATGGGAGACTCAGAAGTAGACACTGTACATCCCAGAAGTAGACACTGTATATCCCTAAAACACTGAGAGCTCATATATGAAGTTAAGCTGGTGATTTTATGTCTCATTATCTGTCAAAAATGAACAAAAGGGCTTCCTTCTGTCAAGTCTCCAGATGTCTTAAAACGGAGTGGGGTGTTAACAGTAGCCACTAGCCTAGCAACCAACTGAAACCCCTCCCTGTTTGAGACTGCATTTACAGGTTAACAGTACACCTGAAAAGGTTCTTCTGTCGAAGTAAACAAATACAAGTATAGTTCTGGTGGGCACCTAAGAGTACCGAAAAATTCACGTAATTCAAGCAGTGAGGATGGGGTGAGGAGGGTGCACTTCCTTTCAGTCACCTCTTTCCAGCAACGGCTCTGTATGCACCCCCGCCCCAATCCCCCACGCCCACCCCAGGCTGCCTGGCTGTGAGGATGCTGCCCGAGGCCGGGAGCCACGTGCCCCAGTGCCCACGCAGGCCTGGCTGCGCGGGTCATGGCCGTGTGCATGTCGGAAAAGAAAGGAAGGGAGGGACGTTGGGTCCAGTGCAGATGGAGAGGTTAGGGGAGGGGGTAAGGACAGCAGGGGCTAGTGTGTGTGCAAGCACAGAGCAGTCACCCACGTGGCTCTCCTTGTCCCCCATCCCCGGGAGGCCGCTGCTGCAGGAGTGCATGGGGGGCAGCCAGCTCCTTCCCCTCCCTGCCCACCCCTCGCCCCGGAGGAGCCTCCTGGGCTCAGCCTCCGGGGAGAGGAGGGAGGAAGGAGGACGCCAGCCCGCTTCCATCTCGGCCCACCGGGACAGGGCACTGCGGGCGGAGCAGCTGTGCTTGGCGGCTGCCTGGCAGGGCTGGGCCCGCGGCTTCCCAGACCCCCCCGCCCCCAGTGCGTGGGCCCAGGGCACATTGGCTGCAAGGCGGGGGAGGAAGAGGAGGAGAGGTGAGCGCCTGCTCTCCGCCTCCCTCCCTCGTTGCCCTGGTAACGGAGCTACACCTCCTGGACCTTTAGCCAGAGAAGCCTGGACTCCCTAGCTCCCGGAGCGCGCGGCATACGCAGCCGCCGGGCCTGTTTCTGATTGGTGGAGGTCGGAATCGGAGGGGGGAGGGGCAAGAGAGGGCGGTCAGGGAGAGGGATCGAACCCCCTCGCGCCACTGGAGCGCGTCCTTTCCACCCCTCCCCCGCCCCCGGAGTGCAGAGGCCCAGTGTGTTCCCATGGAGACTGCCTGGGCTGCACCTGTATGGGCTGCAGTAGGAGAGGGCCCGGGAGCAACAGCAACCTGAGCCCTCGGCGCTACGCCGAGTAACAGTCAAGTGGCAGCTGCCCTTCTGGCCTTCTGCAAACAAGCCCTTAGAGGGGAGGGGGTGGGGCAGAGACCGACCGACAGAGACCGGGGAGAGAGAGAGAGAGGGAAGGCGGAAAAAGAGAAAAGGAGAGACAGGAGAAAGAAGGGAGAGAGCAAAAGGTCAAAACGCTCCTTCGTGGCTCTCCTTCCACCTCCCTTTAAAAAGCTATTTGACCAGAATTCAACATTCTAGTATTTTCCACAGTAAACATTTTAAAGGATACAAAAGAATCATCCTGCCACACCTCTTCTTTTTTTGAAGGCAGAAGGATGCCAGCCTTGGCTCAACCGTATTGTAGCTTCCCAGGGTTGGGGTGGAGTTTTAAAATACTGGCTGCATCACTGTGGGTGTCAAGTCCACACAGTTCACTGGCAAGACGTCCAAGACAATGGCTGTTCATTATATTTGAATATCACTGACCTTGATGCTTAGATCTAATGTGCTTAGGAAAATCTTCCTTCCCCAATCCAGGGCTAAAATTACTGAGGCTGTTTACATCCCCAAACCTATTTCCCTTGCCATGATTTTTCCAGGACTCCACCCTACTGCTTTTAAAAGCAGAGCTTTTACTTTGTGAAAGATAAGGCACCTTGTCTGTTCCTTTGCTCTTAGGGAAGGAAGTTGAATGCAGGAGATACACTTTTGGGGCATTTAACTTAGTTATTAAGCACCTGCTGTATGTAGACGCTATGGGAAAGAAGAGAGGAAAAAAACCCATTATTTCTTGCTTTCGTCCCTTTTCTCTCCTTTGAGCTGCAATTGTCAGTCTCAATTTCTAACTGCCTGATACACATTTACCGCTTAGATGTCTTACCATAGCCACATCATGATGTGCATAAATCATAATTTCCATTTGTTTGCCTTTTTCCTCCACTTTTTCATATTTCCACCACACCACCACAATAATGACTCCTTATCACTTAATTGAAAAAACCATTAGGGGTTGTAGACATGCCTATGGATGGTCTCGACAGGGAACTTGAAGTTGCCTGTGCTCAGTGTGTACCATGAAGACCATGCTGGGAAAGGCAATGTCTAAGTAATTGACATCTTTGTTGGTGCCTGGATACCTTAAGTTCACTTGGGACAATACAGAGTCACCTGGTATATCTGACAGTTCAATGGGCAAGATAGGACGATTTTCACAATATAATAGGGAGGGGGGACAATAGCCAATGTCTCCTTAAAGTGTTTTTCTTCCAACATTTTGGCAATGCCAAGGTTGGTGAAGATGTAGCAGGCATAAATTAGTCCATACAGCATCTTGGCTGTCTGCTTGGTCAGGTCACTCTGGTGGGATTGTCATTCCACTGTTCATCAGGTTCTAAGTGGAATGGCATTTTTAATTCCTTCTTATAGTAGAGCACCTGTGAATACAATCATTATACACCACAATTTGCCTCAGAAAAAATTTGTTGCCATGAAGCCCAAAGAACTATGCAGTCCAAGACATTTCCTCTGAGCTACTCATTTTCATATCACTAGGCAGGGACTGGGGAGTGTGTTAGCAAGGCAATAATAATATAGATGATAATTGTTAATATGCCAGTGTAGCTCTGTATCACAAAATATAAGAGACTCTCCGTATAGAAGGCAGAAGAAGCAAACCATTTATTCAGACACCGGAGAACCAGGTCCCAAAACCAATAAGTCCGACCCATCCAAGCAGCAAGCAAATTCCAGAACCAGTAAGTCCACTTTATCATAACAGCAAAGAATCTAAAACACGACATCACAGCAGGAAACCAAGTCATCCCATGACCTTCCCTCCCCCCTGCTGGGGCCTTGCCACCAACAGCAACTCGCAGCACAGCTAGCACACATCTGCTTTCTCCCTCAGTTCTAACTGCTCTCTCAGCATTTCCTGTGACATGCTCCACTTTCCCTCTCAGCAAGCTCCTCCTACCACATGTGACTTAGGCTTCCTGTGACTTAAGCAGGTCACATGGGCCTATTAATGTGTGGGAAAGATCTTCAAATCTAAATTGTCGTTACAGGAATGGAGAGGAGGAAGTTGCTAACTCAGACTTTGAAATCAGGAGTCAATTTCCCCTCTTGGTGTTGAGGGTGCCATCCAGGTTTATGATCTCCACGTCATTTTCACACTCTCTTTTGCTGCCCACAGCTGCTTGATGGAACAGTGGGTAGAGTGCTGAGACTGGAGTCAGGAAGCCGGGAGCTCAAGTTTGACCTCAGATACTTACTAAGTGACCCTGGGCAAGTCATTTAGCCCTGTTTGCCTCAGTTTCCCCATATATAAAATGATTTGGAGAGGAAATGGCAAATGTCTTTCCCAAGAAAACTCCAAATAGGGTGAGGAAGAGTCAGATATGACTGAAAACTTCTAAACAACAAAAATGATGGCCCACATAAATGAGTTGCCAAATCCTCTTGACACTACTTCATTGATGTCCCTGGCATAAATTTCCTTCTTACTACCTGTAATAGTAATTAAGGTGGGACTTTTTGCTATTGACCTTTAATGATTCTGGCCTTTATTTGAATGGGGCAAAGTGGGATGTTTTTGTATTTCTCAGCACTGAGACAATTGAGACATTGATTTGTATCTGATGTGATCCTGGAGGTGGGGAAAGTTTCCACGCCTAGCCTGGGTGAGGTCTGGGCCCTAGGGGCCCTGCACGGGATATATAGGCACAGAGGTTGGCTTTCTCTCTGGGAGCTCTGAGCCACAGCAGGAGTGGCGCATGACTCTGGGCCAGCTGTTGTAATGAGCACCCTGGCTGAACACTCAGATGTTGATAATTACAAATTGTATTTGGTCTGTAATTCAGGGTACTGGTTTTTTTCCCCTGAATTAAGCAAATGATATTTGTATGCTGGATTAAAGTAAGATTGTTAACCCCCTAATGTTACTTTCCTTAGTAAAGCAGATCAAAAAGACCTGGGCTTTTGTAGCATTCTGTGTGCTGGTTGTTGTTGGTTTTATACCCCCACAGCAGCTGCTAGCTATATTGTTGATACATTACCACTAGAACCATCATGACAGTTGAAGACCTTATTAATTCTTGCCTAGATCTTTATTGATTAAGCATCCTTATAAGTAAAAAATTTGAGATTTCACCTTATATATATATATATATATGTGTATATATATACATACATATATATGTGTATATATATATATACACATACATATATATATATATATATATATACTATTGTACATGGCTCTAAAGTTTAGTTTGCTTAGTTTTGAATGACTATCATAACTGAAAAGGATACCCTCTCAAAGATAAATGAATCCAAATGGAAAAAAATGCATCATTAGCTATGGTCATAAAATCATGATATTCATTTTTCAGTCCCATTCACCAATTATGCAGAGCTTTTTATAGAAATGTGGCTAGTAAATTGCTCTCTCCCCTGATGCCAGTCAATTTTTCTTGTAAACTAGCTTGAAGGTATTATATTTTTATATTTTTAACAAGTGGGTTAAAAATCCAATGAAACTCATTTGGAAGATTTTAAATAGACTAGAAAATTCTGTTTCCCAGTTTTTACAATATGCAGATATGAGAGTTTTTGTACATGACATTCATAATTTTTGGCAACAAAATCAATAAAAATATTTCCAATATCTTTTCTCAAAATGTTCCCTCCATAGAACAAATTTCTTTTGAGAAGCAGTTTCTTTTTCATTCACTGTTAAAACTTCACCTTTATCTCAACAGGACAAAATAAGTGGGTTTTTTTTGAAGATGTCTGCTATGTAACATGCTGCTGACTGCTACCTGTCCTCACAGAAAAGGTCAGGAAATTTGGAATACTTGCCTTTTTGTGAAATAAAAATTCGTAACTCATTTTTAAGCTCAATAACTCTTTAAAGTACTTTGTCATGTGATAACCATTTATATTCTGTGGGGCACAAAAGATATCCATAGTCACTCCCCATCTCATTATATTGATGAATTGCTCCTTGCACAGTGACTCTAAGCTAGAGTGTTAGTAAGAATGTTTATTTTACTTAAAAACAAGATTCCTGTGTATGCCCTGGAGGATAAATAATAATTGTTTGTTAGTTATCAATTATTCAGTTAATTTGATCTATGTAGCTAGCCAAGCCAGTGAATTTCAATACTAGAAAATCATTCCCACTGAAAATGGAACCAGATATGCAGTTATTCAGCAATTGTTGCCCCAGAGCATAGTCAGCCAAAGGGTGACAGTAGCTACACGGTGATCTCAGGAGCAAAGTGTTTATATTACAGGGGGGTCCAGTTTCCCCAAAGCACCTGTGCAGATAATAGGTACCTGGATCTGTTCTAATTGCCCTTGGAGATAGACACATGTTTGAAAAATAAAGAAGTGAGAGTCTGGACAGAGAGATTACAGAGTGAGAGACTGTTGAGCAGTGATGTGTGAAGGGAGTGATGGGGTTGTTTTTGAGATACATGGTTTGATTATCTATGGTGGCAAAGGTCAGATGAGACCAATCTTCTGACTGGGTGGGCCTGCACACTTATGGATTCTATGTACCCCCTGGAGTATGTGTATCTCACTTTGGAAAACACTGTAGTATCTTCCTAATAGTTTTCTATCACTCTTCTCTAATCCATTCATTTAATTCCACAAATCCTCGCATATAATAGGCACTGTGCTAATTACTGGAGATATAAAGACAAGAATGGAAAAGAAAAAAAAATCAAAACATTCCCTGCCCAGAAGGAGATAACATTCTGTTACTGGGAAAATATACCATGTAAATAAGTAAAAACAAGATCATATGAAGAGGAAGACAGCTCTGATAACTAGGAAAGCCTTTCAGAAGTAGGTGGCATCTGAATCGAGCTTAATCCTGAAGGAGGCTTAAGAGTGAAAAGAGAATGCCTTTGAAGTGTGGCAGGCAACCTTTGCAAAAGCAAGAGGTGGGAGATGTGGTTCTGGTTTTGGAGACTTACAGGTAGACCACTTTTGTGAAAAGAAAGAAAAGAAAAAGGGAAAAAGTGAAATGAAGTGTAAAAAGGTATGCCAGAGCCAGATTTGTGAAAGGGTCTAAATGCCAAGCTGAGGAGTGTGTGTTTAATTCTAAAGCTGCTAAATGTTCTTGAAGAGAGGAATGATGAGAATAGACCTAGACTTTAGGATGATTAGTTTGGCAGCTGTGGGGAGGATTGATTAGAAAATGGACTAAGGGAGATCAGTTAGGAGGCTATTAGAGAGGTAATGAAGACTTGAACCATGATAGTGCACATGTGTGTGGAGAAAAGGCAATGGATTTGACAGATGCGAAAGTTGTCATGGAGGTAAAGTCAACAAGATCATTCTTCATACTTTTTTTAGGAGGGGAGAAGGCAGGGCAATTGGGGTTAAATAACTTGCCCAAGCTCACACAGCTAGTAAGTATGTCAAGTGTCTGAGGCTGAATTTGAACTCAGGTCCTCCTGACTCCAGGGCTAGTGCTTTACTCACTGAGCCACCCAGCTGCCCCTCTTCATACTTTTGTCAAAGTATTCAGCCTAGTTCTTAAGTTCACAAATCTGATTGTCATTCTCCTGTCTAAAAAGGTGCAATGACCCTATATTATATACAAGATAAAATACAAATTGACATTCCTTCAAGGCCCCGTATGGTGTGGCTCCAGCCTATGTAATGACAGTGAAATATGGGTACTTTGCTTGCCTAGGATTTGGGGAACCAGAGCGAATGAAGCCACTTACTTAGTGAAGTGTGAGTGAGTTTGGAGACCGCTTAGTCTTAAATCTACTGCCCTGGCCCTTGCCACAGATCTCATTAATGTTGTTAGAGGAATTCTGTCTCATGTCACAGAACCATCTGAGGAAACCACAAAGCCTCAGTTTTGTGCATCCTGCTGAGCTCTTTCCTTCATTCTCAATCCTGGGAAGTCTCTCAGAACTGCTGGCATGTGTAGAGTTATTGCCTGAATGTACTACACTATTTCCTTTTGAACATCTCAAGCTCAAATATTTGAGCATCTATTTGCCAAGCCTCTCTCTGCCTTCCAAGATGGAGGACACCAGACCTCACTGGGATCCTAGCACTCTATATGCAATGCAAGTTGAGTGTTGTTATGGTAATTAGGGTGGGACTTTTTTTTTTACTGTTTTATCTTTTGGAATGCTGAGGTTATCAAGTACCTTTGATGAGTTTTGCTTTCCAAATGTAATGGCAAGCAAAATGGACTTTTTGTTGTCTTTGTTTTGGAGTGCTTCTCAGGTCTAAGGAATCTTTGAGTCAGGAGTCTTTGATGACCTGCTTATGTCAAGGGGAGGCCTAGTTCACATGGGTTTGAGTTGCGGTTGTGATGCCCTCTGACCCTGAAGAAGTGAATGCAAACTCAGAGGTTAGCATTTTGCCTTTGGGGGCTCACTCATTGAAAAAGTGTTGGTAATGAGACTCTGAGTAGCTGTTGAAAGCCTCCCACCCCCGCACCTGACTTTGAAAACCCAAATGTTGGTTCTTCTCTCTGCTAACTATGTAACTATTGTGATTTGATCAGACAGATAAAAGCCTGTCTGTTGATCTGTTTGTAATTTCTGTTTGTATTTGCTCTGAAGTTCAGGGTGCTGGCTTTTCCCCCTGAACTAAGTGAATGGTATATGTGTGTTTAATTAAAGTAAGATTGTTAACCCCTTAAAGTTGCTTTCCTTAGAAAAGCAGATCAAAGAACCTGTGCTGGCATCTCTTCTGTGTGCTCTTGTTGGTCATTCATCCCCACAGTAGCTGCTAGCAATATTGTTTTTTTTAAATTTATTTAAGTTTACAACACTTAGTTATGCAGGTTTTTGAGTTCCAAATTTTCTTCCCCTTCCTCCCCTCTCCCCTCCTCCCAAGATGTCATGGAATCTGACATATGTTCTACATATATCTTCGAATTAAACATATTTACACAATAAACAAGTCATAAAGAAGAACCATAATCAATGGAGTAAATCATGAGAAAGAAGAAACAAAAACAACAACAAAAAAAAGATACAGAAAAAGGAGAGCAGATAGTTTCCTTCAATCTGCATTCATACTCCATAGTTCTTTATCTGGATATAGATAGCTCTTTCCATCATGAGACCTTTGGGGCTATCTTTGAACCTTGTATTGCTGAGAAAAGCCAAGTCTATCAAAGTTAGTCATCACAGAATAAATGTCTGTGGTTGTGCACAGTGTTCCCCTAGTTCTGCTCCTCTCACTCAGCATCATATCTTGTAGTTCTTTCCAGGTTATTATGAATTCCGTATCTTCCCTACTTCTTACAGCACAATAATATTCCATTACATTTGTATACCACAACTCATTTAGCCATTCCCCAATTTATAGGCATCCCCTTGATTTCCAGTTCTTTCCTACCACAAAAAGAGCTGCTGTGAATGTTTTTGTATATACAGGTCCCTTTCCCCCTTGTGTGATCTCTTTAGGATACAGCCCTAGAAGTGGTATTGCTGGGTCAAAGGCTATACACATTTTTATAGCCCTTTGGGCATAGTTCCAAACTGCTCTCCAGAATGGCTGGATCTGTTCACAACTCTACCAGCAATGTAACAATGTTCCAATTTTCCCACATCCTCTCCAGCATTTATCATTTTCCTGTTTTGTCATGTTAGCCAACCTAACAGGAGAGATGTGGTACCTAAGAGTTATTTTGATTTGCATTTCTCTGATCAATAGTGTTTTAGAGCATTTTTTCATATGCCTATAGATATCTTTAATTTTTTCCTCTGAAAACTGCCTGTTCATATTCTTTGACCATTTCTCAATTGGGGAATGATTTGTATTCCTATAAATTTGGCTCAGTTCTCTATATATTTTAGATATGAGGCCTTTATCAGAGACATTAAAGTTGTAAATAGTTTCTCCCAATTTTCTGCTTCCTGCCTAATCTTTGTTGCATTGACTTTGTTTATACAAAAATTTTTCAATGTAACATGATCAAAATTGGCCTTTTTGCATTTTTTAATGCTCTTTATCTCTTATTGGGTCATGAATTCTTCCCTTTCCCATAAATTTGATAGGTAAACTATTCCTTGCTC
>CM053622.1:218982782-219023011 GCA_028646595.1 Phalanger gymnotis | reverse complement strand
ATTTTCCCAGCAGTTTTTGTGAAATAGTGAATTCTTAGCCCAGAAGCTGAATTCTTTGGGTTTATCAAAGAGTAGATTGCTATAGTCATTGACTACTGCGTCTTATGTACCTAACCTATTCCACTGATCCACCACTCTGTTTCTTAGCCAGTACCAGGTAGTTTTGATGACTGCTGCTTTGTAGTACAGTTTAATACCTGGTATGGCTAGGCCACCTTCCCTAGCATTTCTTTTCATTAATTCCCCTGATATTCTGGACCTTTTGTTCTTCCAGATTAATTCTGTTATTATTTTATCCAGCTCTGTAAAATAATTTTTGGTAGTTCAATTGGTATGACACTGAATAAGTAAATTAATTTAGATAAAAATTGTCATTTTTATTATATTAGCTTGGCCTAACCATGAGCAACTGATATTTTTCCATTTGTTTAGATCTGACTTTATTTGTGTGAAAAGCGTTTCATAATTGTGTTCATATAGGCCCTGGGTTTGTCTTGGCAGGTAGACTCCCAAATACTTTATGGTATCTACAGTAACTTTAAATGGAATTTCTCTTCCTATTTATTGCTAGCAACATTGTTGTTATAGGTGTACATGATCTTCACCTTATGCCAGCCTCCCCCCACCCCCAACGCTGGGATGAGGCAAACAAATAAGTGTCACCTGTGAATTTAGCTAGGCACTTAAGGACATGATCACCAGATATTTTTGACCTAGAGGCCCAACTTTTCTTATTGCTTCCAACCCTTCTCCAACCCTCAACTTGTTCCCTGGCATTTGGAGTGATCATAGGTTGAGCTGAACAGAGCCATCGTAGGACCCTGAATGGTGGCAGTCCCAGTCAAATGGTACTGCTCTCTGTCATCTATGGTTAGTAAACATCCCCCTTCTTCCTTCTTTTATCCCTGTGATTCAGAGTTACAATAACAAAAACCGTCACTAATAACCACTTTTCTGTAATTTCAATAAATCCGTTTCAGCCTTCATCCACCCCAGTCTTTATTCTCCTTTGCCCTCTTTTTCCTTTGTACCTTGTAGATCCCCCATTATTCCATTAAGAAGCTACCTTTCACCCTTTACTTTGTCTCCTACTTTTCTGGGTTTTTGTTGTTTGTTTTTTATTTGTTTTTGTACTCACAGAATCTGGTTCACTGTGGAAGATAAAACATGTGGCTTGTATTTTCAGTGCTCCCTCTTTAGTGCCCCTGACACACTGGGCCAGGAGAAGAAACAGACACATTCCTTGCTCCTTGTGGTCACTTCCAGACTGACCAGTTGCCATTGCCAGCTAACAACCTTTCTTCCTTTTAGATTTATTCCATCTATCAATAACCCTACTAGCCTTTGCATTCTCTATCCTCATAATTTTCTTCAAGACTACCTTGATAATCTGATTCAATTCAGCAAACATTTATTAAACATCTGCTATCTATGAGGCACTGGGGTAGGTATTACAGTAGAGGGCTTCATTCTTTCACTATTGATGTTCCTCTGAACATCCTGGCCTCCTAGTTCATCAGCCAAAGTTCTGTGACTTACTTCTTTACTCTAGTCAACTAAAAGGGTAGTTATACTGTAGAATTCATTTTCCCTTGCTCTATTTCAATGATACTGAGTTTTAAAATTCCCCGTTGGGTTGATAGCCTCTTGTTCTTTTACCCTTCCTTCTGCTTCCCTCCTAAACTTGTCTTCCGCACCATCACCACGGCTTCCAGTGGAGAGACATCCTGTTTACCCATTTCCTTACCCCTGTTCTGGCCTCACCTTTCTCCCATCACAGTCTTTACTTCTCAGTTAATCGGTTAATTCCTTTATCGTTGAATCCCTTGCCAAATCACAGTTCCCTTCTTGCCAAACTCCAACTCTGGTTTACCTTCAACATTTGCCTTTACTACTACTCTACGTAACAAGGGTCCACTACAAATTGGTGATATTTCACTGTTGGTCATCAATCCTTTTATTCTTCTCTGAATGACTCTTTATAACATTCAGGTGCTATGTCCTATGATACCTTTGATGACATCTCCTAGCTAAAAGTGTTCTCTCTCGGCTTAAAAAAGTCGGATTGTTCTATTTGACTTCTCTTATGCACTTAACCATTTTCTAACTTGCATTATAGTTATTGGTGTACATCTCATTTCCCTGCTGCTATATTGCTATCTCTTTTAGGGCAGATTAGAATTTTTTTCATCTTTATATTCCCAATACTTGGCACAATGCCTCAAATGTAGTAGGCAGTTCAGAAATAGGCATTAAACTGAATTAAGTAGAATCTAATAGGGGGAATCATATAAACATTACTCAACTCTCATATAAAAATAATATGTGAATACAAAATATAAGTACAAAATGTTATTTAAAAATTGGATGTGGGAGAACTCATCTCTGGGGGGTAATCAAGGAGGACTTCAGAGAGATAGTGTTTTTTTCCTGAATCTTGAGAGATGAGTAGGTGATATCAAGGGAGAAATCCCAGGCATAGGGAACACCATAAGCAAAGATACCCTGGTAGAAAAGTGGAAGATATGTCCAAGGGTAGCAAATATTCAGTTTTGGTGGAGTATAAAAGATGTGAAGGAGAGTAGGATGAAATGTAACTGGGAAGATAGGTGTAATCAGCCATGTATCCTAGAAGGAGGGGTGGAGTGTGTTGTTAAGCAAAATTGTCTCATTAGCATGGCTTTTGTTTCTTTTGAGTGGAAGTGCTTTCAGCTGTTAAGTGCTAAGCCCCAGGCCCAGGGCCCTGTCAGGTGTGAAACCTGTGTGGGTGTGGATTGGTGACTTAGGAGGGGCCAGCTGGGGAACCAATGGTCTTTGGTCATTGAGGCTTGAGAACGCCGGAAGCTCGAGAGGAGGGGTGAGCTGGGAGACAACTTCGGCGGCGGCGGAAGGTGTGGAAGCCGGAAGCTGCAGAAGCAGAAAGCTGCGGAAGCCAGAAGCTGCGGAGGCAGGAAGCTGCGGAAGCAGGGCTTACCCGAGTGTGAGCAGGAACTCGAGGCCAGTGAAAATGATTTGGCTAAATACTATCTTGTTTTTCTGTGGCCTCCTGGTTGCTCTTGTGAGATGGGCTTTCTGGGCCTGGAGTCTTTTTGTCAAGATGTTGGAATGGGGAGGCTGGTTCAAGTTCTTGCTGCGGTGGGGCCTAAATAAATTTCTTGTTGTTTTCTCCTTAGAGAATCTCTCATACCTTGCGATTTCGGACCATTCAAACATATACATGATTATATTTGAGATCATAAATTCAGCCTTCCTACTACAATAGGTTAACGCCATATTTTGAGGATGTTGAATATAAAGTTAAGCTATTTAGAGCTTATTTAGCCACTGAGGAGAGAAGAATTTAAGATTCTGTAACAGACGGTGGTATGATCAGAGGCTTACTTTAGATTGTAAGGTCCTTGAAGGCAGGAATCGTATCTAAACATTTGCTTTCCTTAACAGAAGTGCTGCTGGGTCTAGGGGGATAAAGTTGTCCTTTGTCATTGAGGGGCCTCAGCTCTGAGATCATACCCATGGACCCAGGTACAGAACATGGGGGGGTCTGTCCTAGAATGAAGGGGGTCAAGCTTTTTCCCATTGTCTCTGACTCTTCCTCCCATCTCCACCCCAGAGTCCTGGGGAAAAACACTTAAAGCTTAGGCTTAGTTCACGTATAGGGACTCCCCAAAATGGAGGAGAAAGGTACTTAACATACAATGTCAGGTATAGGACTGCTATGCATTTTGTTAATACAAAAGAAACGCTTAAAACACAAAAGACCCATAAGCACGCATTGACAGAAACTTAAAACAGGATATAGTAATTCATAATTCCTATTATACTCTCCTGGGAGGTTAATAATTTAGATATAAAGTACTTAGTAGGGCAGCTAGGTGGTACAGGAAAAGAGGAGACCTCAGGAGGATCTGAGTTCAAATCTGGCCTCTACTAGTTATGTGACCGTGGGCAAACCTGGTTGCCTCAGTTCCTCATCTGTAAAATGAGCCAGAGAAGGAAATGGTAAACTACACTAGTATCTTTCCCAAGAAAACCCCAAATGGGGTCATGGAGAATTGAACACAACTGATTTGAATAGACACTTTACTTTCATTTCGACTGAACTGTCCAAACAACTCCCTCCAGGTCTTCTGGAAAGCCAGACCAAGGCTCTCTCACAATCGTCTTCTCCGAGAAGGGCATAGTTGCAAAAACCTCCTCCTACTGCCAGTCGTCTCTGACCGAGGGATCCAGAAGCTCCCAATCTCTTGAAGTTACAAGTCTGCCTTGAGGCCAGACAGATCAGTCTCAGGATAAATGTTTAATCAATTAAACTCAGGGAAACAACAACTAAGAGGTAGCCAAGGGCTAAGGTTCAAGCTCGGGCTTGTCATGGCAGCACATGGATACTCTGCTGTCATCACTTACTAGGAGGTGAGAGGAGCTCCTTTTACCCACACACCCACCTCACAGAGAATTCCACACAAAGTTTCACCCCACGCATTCCAGAGAAAGGATGGCGAAAAGAGTAGACATTCTCTCTTTAGTGGGCATGGCAGTATTTTCTCAAAGCTCGAAGTGCTTAGCACAGAGTTACAGGTCATATGGCTCCTTGGATGTGTCCCATGGCAGGATATAGTAATGATGGATCAGAGGGCTCACTCACATTGTTACCCCAGTTATGCACCTTTACTGAACCTGAAATGGATACATTGGATGACACATTTTAGGCAGAAATACTGGATCAAATATAATAAAATGAAATTTAATAGACCTCTTTAAAAATACTATACTTGGGTTCAAAGAAAACCCCTACACAAGTATAGGTTAGAAAATAATTCATATGAAAAAAGCAGGAATTTTATTGACTTACAAGTTCAGGATCAGCCAATTGTGTGATGTAGCTGCAACAAAAACTAATTACATCTTAGGTATATTCACAGAAGTACAGTATCCAGAATGAGAGAGATTATAGTAGCCTTCTACCTTGCTTTGACAAGACTATACTTGGTGTTTTTTGTTCAGTTTAGAGCATCATGTTTTAGGAAAAAAACTGGGAAGCATAGGAATGCAGTCAAGATAATTCTTAAAATCATGACATATAAAGATTGGTAGAAGAAATTGTGGAACTTAACCTGAAGACTAATGGACAAAGTGATACTGTCTTCATGTGAAAAAGGGATGGACTTTTTCTCCTTGGTCTCAGACTGTAAGCAATTAGTGAAAGTTATAGAGAGGCAAGTTTGGACTCTTAAATTTTTCCTAACAGATTAAAATAAACATTTTCTGTGCTATGTAAAAACCAAAAAACAAACAGAATGGACTGATCTACAAATGAGGAATTCCTCATCATTGAATGTATTCAAGTGGAGTATAGATGGCCATTTTGTGATGGCATGTTATAACAATGATTTCTGCTCAGTTATACATTAAACCTTTGATGTGCTTTCTAGATAAGATTTTATGATTCTGTGATTATACGGCTAATTCATGTAAGGTGGACTAGTAGGAAGCGAGAGTGGAATCAAGGAGACTTATTAAGCAACCATCATAGCATTAGCAGCTCACATTTGTGCAGTGCTTTAAGGATCTTAAAGTATTTTCCTCACTGCAACCTTTGGAGTAGGAAAGGCAAAGGCAAAGGAATAAGCAATTATTAAGCACCTACTATTTGCCAGGTATTTTGATAAGTACTTTATAAATATCTCATTCAGTATAGAAGTATTATCCCTATTTTATAGATGAGAGAACTGATTGATTTTCGGAGAGTTTAAGTTGCTGGAGAGGCAGACCATGGAAAGAACAATGAATATGGAGTCATTGAACCTGGATTCAAATCCCATCTCTACCACTTGCTGCCTGTGTGACCTTGGGCAAATTATTTAAGTTCTTATGCTTCAGTTTTCTTATTTGCAAAATGAGAAAGTCTAAGGTCCCTTCCACTAATCTATGATCTTCTTACCTTTCCATAGTTGTTGAATACCATATTGCCTTCTCAGTATATTAGGTGAAAGAAGTTGTGGTAATAGGAATGTAGAGGTAGGTGTGCCTGCCAGTGGGTCTGTACTGAGAGATAGTTTACTGTAATGGAAAGAACAGTAACGGTGGAGCCAAAATGGTGGAGAGATAGGAAGCAATGCAGCTGAGCTCCTTTATTCTAACTCCTCTGATCTAGATCTAGGAAATACATTAGTCTGAATCCTAATGGGGAAATCCAGAAAAACAATCACACTGAATCCTTTTGTCTAGCCCTTGACTAGTCAGTCACGGAGGTCTTTGGACACTGCAGAGGCAGTCAAGGCAGGAATCCACTGCCCTCAGAGTACTCCAGCACCCCGGGAGGGGGTGTACACCAGGGCAAGAAGAGATCTCAGACCTATATGGGTCTTCCTCCAACTCTGGGGTCAGGTACCAGCTGGCAACTTTGTCACCACTGCTCAGTCCCAAGTTGCAGGGTGGATGTGAGAAGGGAATCCTGGAAGGGCGGTGACCTGCAGTTCCCGAGAAGAGAGGACAAAGGAGGAAGCTGCCAGCAGCAGCAGCAGCAGCAGCAGCAGCAGCAGCAGCAGCAGCAGCAGCAGCAGCAGCAGCAGCAGCAGCAGCAGCAGCAGCAGCAGCAGCTCAGACTTCTGACTCTAAGCAGAATCTCATTTCCAAGGTCTAGCTCACCCTTCAGAAGAATAACCAGGACAGGAGCCCATGGGACCGCCATGTCAAAGGGGAGCCTACAGTTCTGCCACTCTGAGCCAACAGAGCTTTCCAGCTGGCTGATATAGATGGAGTCCAATAGGATTCTACTATTATTCTGACTGAAACCCAGGTCAGGAACTTGCAGAGCTCAGACCAGGGAGACAGTAATCAGACTTTGCCCTGGATCAGACCACTCTAGGATCACTAAAAGCTTTCAGGTCCCCAACATGTCCCTGAGATCCTGTAATAGTACAACACTCAATACCCCACTAAAAGCAGCAACAGGACAGGCCCAGACCCTCCCTCCAGAGGAACCTAACATCAAGTTGCTGGAAGCCTGAGCAAACAAACAAACAAAAGAACCCCATTATAATGAGCTATGTATTATTGCAGGGATACTCAAGACACAAATGCAGAAAAAACAATGACTCCAAAATATCTATAGCATTGTCTCAGATAGAAATACAGCTTGGGCACAAATTCAGCTAGAATTCCTGGAAAAGATTAAGCAGGAATTAAATTTTTTTTTAAATAAGTGAAATGAGAGTGCTTGAGGAAAAGTTGGAAAAGAAATGGGAACTATGGAAGAAAGATTTGCAAAGGGAATTAACATCTTGGCACAAGAAGTACAAAACTTAATGAAAGCGACTAAGGCCCCCAAATTCTAATGGAGCAAATAAAAGCAAATGATTCCATGAGAAAACAAGAAATAATTTTAAAATTTTATTTTTAATTTATGGAATAAAACAAGCATTTCCATAGCATAGTACACTAAAAAACGTTATTGCAAACAAAACTGTAAATCTGCTTTGTACAACTTGCTATTTCTTTCAAATATACAATAAAATTGACATGTAAATTTCTTTTTTTTTCTCCCCTCTACTCCCTGCCCTAGAGATGGCTGCCATTAGACACAAATAGGCATATATGTGTGTACATATATACATTTATGTTTTATATATATATGTAAAATTATTCTATACATACTTCTATTAGTTCTTTCTCTGGAAGCAGATAGTGTCTTTCTTCATATTTCCTTTATAGTTAATTTGGGTAGTTATAATAATCAAAATAATTTCCTTGCTCAAAGTTATTCTTAAAACAGTATTGCTATTACTGAGTACAATGTTCTTTTGGTTCTGCTCATGCAAGAAATATTTTTTAAAGCCAAAAGGCTAAAAAAATAGAAGAAAATATAAAGTATCTCATAATGAAAACTAACCTGGAAAATAAATCAAGGAGAAAAAAATAAGAATTATTGAATGCCATGACCAAAAATGGAGCCCAGCTATCATACTTTAAAAAATTTTTAAATAAAACTGTCCCAAACTCTTAGGACCAGAGAGCAAAGTGGAAATAGGAAGAGCCCACAGGTCACCTTCTAGAAAAAAAAAATAAACGAAAACTCCTAGGAACATCATAGCCAAAATCCAGAGCGTCTAGGTCAAATAAAAAATATTGCAAACAGCAAGAACGAATGAATTGAAGTACTGTGGAGTCACAATCAGAATCACACATGATTTAGCAGCCACCATTTTAGTAAGTGGAGAACTCAGATTATGACATTAATTAAGGCAAAATATATGGATTTGTAGCCAAGAAAGCTTACTCAGCAAAACTAAGTATAATTCTACAGGAGCAAAAATGGATCTTTAATGAAACAGAGGACTTCCAAGTATCCCTGATGAAAAGACCAGAGCTGTGGAGAAACTTTGGAGTACAAACACAGGAATGAAGGAAATCATAAAAAGGTAAACATGAATGAACAGTGATAAAGTACTAAACAAAGATAAACGCCTAATATTCAAATTTGGGAAGAAGATACCGTCCTCTATGAATTATATCATCATCAGGGTTCTTAGAGAGAATTCAAGTAGACAAGGTCTGGAAGTGGTCCTGCCAGGACCTGATGATCTCTAAGAAGAGAATGAAAAGAGAGGAGAAGAATACACTGGGGTAGGGGGTAAGGGAAAGAAAGCTTAGGGGAAATTATCTCACATAATGAGGGTGCATAAGTAGACATCTATACAAATAAGGAAGTACAGGGGATTGACAGAGACTTGAACTTCATTCTTTTGAACTGGTCAAAAGAAGGAAGAATATACACATGGAGTTGGGTACAGGTATGCATTTCATTCAACTTCAAAATAGGATAGAAAGGAGGGTAGGGGGAGGGGGAATTAAAAGGAAGGTAGATTAAAGGAGGGATTAGTCTTAAGCAAAACAAATTTTAAGAATATACAAAAGTATTTATAGCTCTTTTGAGATGGCAAAGAATGGAAGTTTGAGAGGGTGGCCATAAATTGGGGAATAAATGAACAAGTTATGGTATTTGGAAGTGATGGAATACTATTGTCTTAAACTCCTATCAGTGAAATGACTGACCGTGCCGCTTACCTTCTTATAATGAGGTGAAGGACTCAGTGCAGAATGAGACAAATATTTTTTAAGCCATGGCCAGTGTGGACACTTGTTTTATTGACTAGACATATGTGTAATGGGTTTTAGTTTTGTGTGTGTGTGTGTGTGTGTGTGTGTGTGTGTGTGTGTGTGTGTGTGTATTCTTGATGTATATGGGGATTCTGGGACGGGGGTGGGGAGGGGAGAATGAGAAGGTCAGTCTTGGCTTATTAAAACATAATGTATATATTTATATTTTTAAAGAAAACTTGGGAATTTTGATCAACAAAACCAATCACAATTCCTAAGGACAATTGATGAAACATACTGCTTCTCTCCTGAAAGAGAGGTGATGGATTCAGAATGCAGATTGAGACATATATTTTTGGCAGAAATAGCCAAAGAGATATGTACTTAGAACAGGAGTTTTGTTTTTCTTGCTTTCTCAAGGTGGGGATGGGGGTGGGAGTATAAGTGGGAAGAACAGAAGGCTGATCTGTTTGAAAATAAAATTTAATTAAAAAAAAAGAAAGAAAAAAAGAACTCAATAGTGGAAGTCTAAAGACCAGAGCTAGCAGAGCTGTAGCTGGGAAGGTTTTCATGAGGGCAAAACAGTTGAATAGAGTAATTTGTCCAAGGTCCCATAGCTAATAAATCCTAGAATTAGAATTTGACCAAAGTCTTTTGCATCTAAATACTGTGAATGAAGGGATAAAAAAGCATTTATTAATGGGCTAGGCATTATGCTAAGCAATGGGGATACAAATACAAAAAGCAAAATAGTCCCACCCATCAAGAAGGATGGGACTATTTTCATTCAGTAGAGGAAGACAACATATATAGGGGAGTGATGGCCATGGAAGGAAGTGTTGGTCTGGAAAGTTAGAATGATTATGAGTGAAGAAATAGGGCAATCTATTGGTACATTCTTGCTAGAAATAGTGTCATTGATTTAAGTACTGTTCCCAGAGCTAGAGGTAGAAAATATGAGGTCAAAAGGTAGATGCAGGGGGCCATAGTATCAACGTGGAAGAGGAGTAATATGATGGGCTGGACTAGTTATAGTGAATGTTTACCAATCAGAAACCCAGGGCCCCAAGGCAAGAGTTGGAGTGTAAGGTTGGAGGTGGAGGCTGGAGTACAGGATATTACGATAAAGACACGGGTCTTCAATGGACTACTATGCCACAATGATTTATTTCCCAAATTTGGAATTTGGAACTCAGAGAGTTGAAGTGATGGGACTAGCATTTCACATCTAATAAGTGGCAGAACCAAAATGGTAGCTATTTTCAACTGCAGTTAATCCTCAGCTTTTGTGGTGGTAATGTTCCTAGAAAACATCATGAAAGTCAAAAATGTCACTGTTGATACACTGAACCTATGGGAAATGGGGGGGGGTTCAGTTCCCATGATGACCAAAAACTGAAATCTTTTACTACAGATTGATGAATACATATAATTCTTTATAACAAAGCATTAATTCTGATAATATGTACTTTTCCTGACACAGTTACCATGAAGTAACCCATAAAATATAATACACAAAATACAATCAGTAACATGCAAAACATTTTTACTCACTGGTAATTCTCTGGAATTCTGCAACCTTTTGTGCTAACACATCAATTTAAAAATTGACTTCAGACAATACTCACTTTTCATAACATGTGAATTCTATAGTACAATAAATACTATAGAGCAAATAAAATTCTTAAAACTTAAACTTTTTTTGACCTAAATTTTGCCTTCTACTGTGTGGCATTGTGAGGGTATTGTACTATATACCATACTTCCATAAACCTCTCTACCATGACCACCCTCTGAAAACCAAAGGAGAGGTTACTGGGACTTTAGTCACTGCTGTTGGAAGATGCCAAAACTGGCAAGGTCTCAACATCACCTCTGACGCTCTGTCCTTCAGTGGTGGATGGCATTGGAGATCATGAAGGACACATCAGCTTGAAATAATCTGTCAGCCACCTCTGCTTCCTGGGCCATTTGAGATCTTTAAGGGCCCCTGACCAGTAGTGGCTGCAGACATTCCTGCTTGTGGCTAGTACCTTTATTTTCTCATTAAGCTGCTTGGGCCTTGCCCAAGGGAGTATAATTGCAGTACGAATCTTTGTTTTAAAGGCAATGAAAATATAGAGCAAATGCAGGGTGAGCTCTTTACAGTGATAGGGTGAACAAGACCAGTGAAGCACTTGGTAGGATACCAGCCACGCCACAAACTTGCACGTTTCATGCCTCTCCTCTTTTCTTCTACCGCATAACTGAGAATCGTCACGGGAATGCTTGAAGTTGTGAAAGTAAAATGTGGCAATGTTGAGCATTAACTGTATTTGAAGTGCTGCCATAAAGAAATAGGATAATACTAGCTCAACTTGGTTTTCTAGACAGCTAGATGGTATAGTGGATAAAGCACCAGGACTGGAGTCAGGGGGACCTGAGTTCAAATTTGGCATCAGATACTTAGCTGTGTGACCCTGGGCAAGTGATTTACCCTCTGTCACAATTTCCTCCTTTACCAAATGGGAATTGTAACAGCACTTGACTACCAGAGTTGTAAGGATCAAATGAGATTGTGTTTGTAAAGTGCTTAGCATAGTGCTGACACATAGTGGATGTTTAATGAATGGCTATTCCATCCTATCTCCCCACCTCACACCCCAAGAGAACAGAACTCAGAGTAAGCAATAGAAGTCTAAAAGTCACAGAGTCAGATTGAGGCTTGGCATACAGAAATAAACATCCTCATTATAGCTGCCTCAAAGTAGGGTATACTCTCTTGGGAGATGTGGTGTTCCCCCTCTTTGAAGGCCTTCAAGCAAAGTCTGGACCATCACTCGTAGGGAATGTTGTAACAGGTGTTCTTGCTCATGCTGAACTGGATGGACTCTGAGATTCCCTTCAATCCTGAGATTTCATACTTATCCTTCTGCCACCAGAAGAAGTCTTTAATGGAGAAACAAGAGTAAGAATGTCAAAGGGAGATATGAAAAAGGAATAGAAACAAGAAGGTCAAGGGGATGAGGTGATAGGTAGGGATCAAGGGAAAAGCAGCAACGACAGTCAAACTGTACCTGTATAGTCCCCTTTGGTAGAGGGTAGCCCAAATCCTATCTATATAAGGGCTGAGAGGGAGAGAGAAGGAAGCCCTAAGAGAAAGGAGGCAAGGTGATGGGAACTTGGGGAAATACAGCCTGGGAGCAGCGAGCATTGAGGCAAGAGGACCTTGAGGCAAGCTTTGTAGATAGCAATTGCCTTGAGGATGGGGTAACTGTGTATAGGAAGCATTACCCCAGATGTTAGTAGTTGGGGCAAAGTGCCGAGAGCCTGATGCTGTAGTTCTGACCCCATGCCTGCCACTCGCTAGCTATATAGCTTGTATATTGTTGTAGCTATGTAACTTGGGTAAGTTGTTTTAACCTACTTAAAATCTCAATTTCTGTATCTCTAAAACAAGAATAATGCTATTTTTATATAGCTACCCAACAGTATTGCTGTAAATATCACATGTAATCTTTTTTCTCAATTTTTAAAACTTTTTATTTAATGTTTTAAGTTCCAAATTCTGTCCTTCCTTCCCTTCTTCCTCTCTAGCCCTCACTTAGAAGCTAAGTAAGAAGATGTAGGTTATACATGCAAATGTATAAGAAGACTCAAATGAAAGAAAAAACGAAAGAAAGTGAAAAAAATAGCATGCTTCAGTCTGTGTTCAATCAATATCATTTTTCTTTTCTGGATGTGGATAGTATGCTTCATCATTAGTCATTTGGGATTGTCTTATATCGTTGTATTGCTGAAGATAGCTTAGTTACTCACAGCTCTTCATCAAACAACATTGCTGGTACTGTGTACAACGTTCTCCTGGTTCTGTTCACTTCACTACTCCTCAGTTCATGTAAGTCTTTCCAGGTTTTTCTGAAATCATCCTGCTTGTCATTTTTGATAATATTCTATTACAATCATATAAATGATATTCCATTACAATCATATACCACAGCTTGTTTAGCTGTTCCCCAATGGATGGGCATTCCTTTGATTTCAAATTCTTAGCCACCACAAAAAGAGCTGCTATAAATATTTTTGTACATGTGGATCCTTTTCTTTTTTGGGGGATGTCTTTGGGATATAGACCTAGCAGTGAATATGTGATCATTTGTAGGAAACGCTGTAGTTATAAAGAGCTATATAAATTTTGGCTCTTATTTTTATTATAACTAAATCATGAAAGTACTTGGGAAGAAATATTCTTGGTGATTATAGTATTAGTATGAAATCTAGAGCATCCTCTATGAAATGTGACTAGTCATGACCTCTTATCAGCTTTCTTTTCTATATGTTATGCAGATGGTATAGGTTTCATTTTCTGAAAGGACTTCTAGCAGCTTTGGAGACAGTTAAATCATGAGTTATGCATAGATCAGCAAAGAAAACAACCTTTTGCAACTGAGTTTAATGGTCGCCATTGAGAAAATTCCAACAGTACTGGGGAGCTTCATTCATTTCCTAAAGCTTATAGTTGGGTTCAAAGTTCCATCCAGTGATATTTCTGTGCTCATGTCTTTTTAAAGCCACTAAAATAAATTTCGATAAGGCAAAAGTATAAATCAAAGATTATATTACGTTCTCTTTCCCCACAAAATTCTGCCTCCCGGTGTCTTTCTCATCTCTTCCCTTCCTTCCCTCTTTGTTACTTCATCATTGTAGCCTTTCATGGACCTTAAGTCTGGTGACCTCTGACAACCAGTTTTTAAGGGGAAAGTGAAAGGCCAATGGAAATCGAGATGGTGATATCCCCCCTTCATGGCTTCTTGGCACACCAGGCCCATATTCTATTCAGGTCTTCAGTTATAATATGTAATAAACTATACCCCTAAGCTTACCTTCTTGTTCCTTAGGCAATTCCTGATTACCTTTAGATTACAATTGTCATATAATCCAAATAGGGGAAGCCTTTATTAAATTCCTATAGAAAGTAAATATTTGATTTCTTGGATTTGAGTCTTGGTTCCATTATTTACTAGTTATTCTTCCCCAAGGAAGAGATGAGGGAGGATGAGGAAAAGTCCATCAGATTTAGAAATTAAGAGATCATTCCTAACTCTAAAGGACATTTTGCTTCTGTTTCTTCCTCTGTTAATCTTTTTTGGAAAATGTGTTCTGTTATGCTCTTTGCTTCTGGTTTTTAGATTTCTACACATGAATCCCACCTAAACAAACAAACAAAATAGGAAATAGAACAGGCATTTGGAAAATAGATAACAAACCTGTCAAAGAGAGATGATACAGTAGTTATGGGAGACCTCAACATTATCTAACCATCTCTTGAAGTTCTCCCTCTCTCCCTCCCTCTCTCTCTGTCTCTGTCTATATCTGTGTCTGTCTGTCTGTCTATCTGTCTGTGTATCTGTCTCTCTCTGTGTCTCTCTCTGTCTCTGTCTCTCTCTCTCTTTCTCTCCCTCTTCTTCTCCCTCTCCCTTTCTCCTTCTTCTAAAAAAAAAAGTAGTATGACCAATAATCTATTGACTTGCCTTAATGAAAACATCCTTCAAAGGGTGAAGAAACCAATACGTAGAAATTCTATGAGATCTTATTCTCACTAGCAAGAAGGAGCTTGATTACTGGTTTGGAGATAGAGTATACATTGAGAAGTGACCACCCCATCCTAGAGTTTGTGATATAGCAGAAGAAAAGATGAGCAGAGTTTAACAGGGATCCTAGGTTTTCAGAAGACAGATTCTAAAGGTCGTAGAGGAATGTGGTTTAGTCTCACAGACTAAAACTCGTTAGGGGAAGTCAGCCCAGGACAAATAGAAAATTCTCTAGAATGACATTTCAGAAACACAAAGAGAAACAATATTAAGAAGAAGGAAAAACAGGAGTTGCCTGACGGGACCAATGTAGATGCATAGGTGACTCACTTAACAAATTAGATTTTTTAAAAGATATTGTAAGAATATTGAATGATGAAGGGTCCTGTAAAATGGAGTCAGGTGATCCAAAGCTCAAACTGAATTGCAGTTAATGAGGGAAGAAGAGGAAGAAGAAAGTGTATATATCCTGTCAGATTGGCTAATATGAGAAAAAAAGATGATAAGTGGTGGAGAAGATGTGGCAAAATTGGGACACCAATACATTGTTGGAGTTATGAAATGATCAAACTGTTCTGGAGAGCAATTTGGAACTCTGCCCAAAGGGCCATAAACTGTGTATACGCTTTGATACAGCAATACTACTTCTAGGTCTGTAACCCAAAGAGATCATAAAAAAGGGAAAATGACCCACATGTACAAAAATACTTATAGCAGCTCTAGTGCAGTGGCAAAGAATTGGAAACTGAGGAGATGCCCATCAATTGGGGAATGGCCGAATAAGTTGTGGTATGTAAATGTAATGGAATACTATTATTCTATAAGAATCAATGAGCAGGCAGATTTCAGAAAAACCTGGAAAGACTTATATAACCTGAGCAGAACCAAGATAACATTGTACACAGTAACAGTACACATTGTACACAGTAACACTGTGCGATGACCAGTTTTAATAGACTTAGCTCTTCTCAGCAATGCAGTGATCTAAGACAATCCCAAAAGACTCATGATGGAAAAAATGCTATCCACATCCAGAGAAAACTATGGAATCTGAATGCAAATTGAAACATACTATTTCTCTCTTTTTTTGTTTTTTTCTTTCTCATAATTTTCCCTTTTTGTTCTGATTTTTCTTTCACAACACCACTAATGTGGAAATATGTTTAATATGATTGTACATGTGTAACAAATTGCATGCTCGCTTGGGGAGGGGAGAAGGGAAGGAGGGAGGAATCTTATAAAAGTAAATGTTGAAAATTGTCTTTACATGTAATTGGAAAAAATAAAATACCATTAGGGTGTGTGGGGGGAGAAAGTGTGTGTGTGTAACTATATTTGGATAAAGAGGAAGATCATAAAAGGAATAAGGGTGGAAGGACAATAGTGTTCCTATTTTTCTACCAAGGATAATAACTTGAATTAAAAATGACCAAACAAAAATGGCTAAAAGGATGTTGATACCGAAGATGATAAGGAAGGGCTTTATTAACCTTGTGATCATAATTTCAAGAGATTGAGGGAAGGAAACATACTCAAAAAACATACTTGCCATAGGTAACTGTGGGAGTAAGGTTTGGAGGTGTGATTTGAATCCAAGACTCCTGATTACAAAGCCAGTACTCTTTCTACCATAACACACTACCACCACTGGTGGATTTAACTCACCTGGTCCCAGGAGAATTATACACTTGGGATAAGGAGAGCTGGTAAATGTGATTGGTGAGCCACTGTCAGGGATATTTGAAATATGAAAAAAAATAGAAAAGTACCATAGGAGGACAAAAGGACAAATATTTCATTTTTAATAAGAAAAGTATAGAGTTTGAAAACTATAGACTGAGTTTGACTTTATTTCCTGAAAAGTTTAGAATAGACCATGAAACCAATGGTTATTAATAAACATCTAGGAAAGGAAATGTTAATTACAAAGAACTAGCATGGTTTGGTCAAGAACAGGTCATGCCAGGCATACTTTATTTCCTTTTTTTGACAATGTTACTAAATTATTAAATCAGATGATTGATGATATAGTTTCATATTGTTTGGTTGGTATAGATGGTATAGTTGATATGGTTTGCCTAGATTTAGCAGAGCATTCAAAAATATCTCATACTATTCTTGTGGGAAAGATGGAGAAGTACAGATTAAATAATACACATATTCAGAAATGGTTCAATGTGCAAACTTAAAGAGTAATTGATAAAAAATGTTAAATAGTACAGGACCAACCAGAGATCCTTGGAAATTCCACTAGAGACCTCCTCCCAGGCTAAAATTGAACCCCCTCCCACCCAGTTCCTGCTGGCACTGGCACATTGGGACCCAAAAGAGCAATGATTTACTTCCCTCGGGGTTCTAGGATTAACTCTGAGAGAAATTCGAGTTTCTGGTACTCATTAGTTTCTGTCCATTATGATTTCTAATATCAATCAAGCTTCTGGAATTGGTTATTTTTTTATAAAAGGTATATTTATTGAGAAATTATAGCAAGAATAGGATTCTCAAAGCAATCCCCCTAAATTGGGGGTGGGAGAACAGTCTCCCTTGCTCGAACAAAGTTACTGAGAAGAATGGGCTCGAACCTAGAAAACACATATGGCCAAAGGGTAAACTCGTAGCTCTTAGTTACTGAAAGTCTTTTTCTATCTTCTTTGGGTCTTTGTGAAAATCTCTGTGATTGTAGCTCTCTGTGGTACCTTTAAAAATCCTGAAGCTGCTCTTCCTCATTGTTTCTGGCTTGTCCCAGTGTGCCTCTCAGTTACTACCACCATGTATCATGCCATCAGACTCTTCTGCTCAGGAGAAACTTCCACAATTCTAGTGTGTACTTTAGATCATCTGACCTTTCAAAGTATACCTAGTCAATAGCCACGGAGGGAGGGAGAGGAGAGAAGCTTAATCCTTGTGTTTCTCTGCGTTGGCTATGGGCACTTCCTTCTGAGAGTCATTCTCTATGGATTTGACCACCACCTGTCTCTCTCCTGCTGGAGTACAAATTGGTTTTGATTGTTTTACTTAGATCCAGCCAGATGTGTGTCTGATTTTCTTCAATTAATCCCAAAATATTTCTTTTGTGGCATCATCCACTTTTAGCCAATGATCAATCAGTCAAAAAGCATTTATTAAGCGCTCATTAATCCAGGTATTATGCCAACACAGTTTACTACTCTCAAATTGATAAAGGAATTGTCCTTACCTAATTTATACCTTTGATAGGTTGATTTATTCAATTGACAAATCTTGTCCTTCCATAATTATTGGGATGGAATGGATCTCCGCCCTTACATAAGAATCGAGACTGGGATACTTAGTGTGAAAAAGAGAAGACTCAGGGAGAACATGATAACTTTCCTTAAGTATTTGTACAACTGTCATATGGAAGAGGGATTACACAAATTCTGTTTGTTACCGAAAGGCAAAATTAAGAGCAATGGGAGGAGGTTGCAAAGACTTAAATTTAGGCTTGCTACAAGGATAAACTTACTAACTCTTATGGTTGTCTAAAAGTGTATCAAGCTGCCTTTGGAAATTGTGTTCTCCCTTATTAGGGTTTTTTCAAGGAGAGACTGAATGACAAATTGTGTGATATGTTACAGTGGGAATTCTTCTTAGGTTTGTATTGGACTAAATGCTGCCTTTCTCCACTGCTTATCCTGTTGCTAAAATTTCAATTTAGCTAGAGTGTTTATTTTATGAATTAATATTCCTTCATTTTTCTGTATTCATATACTGTATATATTTTCTGTATGTATTTATTATATATATTTTATTGATTCATTTTGTCTTTGATGACATATGATCATATGTCATGATCAAATGATCATGTAGTTGTTTTTGTTATCTCTATTGTTTCCATAATGTTAATAGATTGCAGTCATTTTTTGGAAAAGAAAGGATATGAACCCTTCCTGCTCCAATTTGAACTTTTCCTTGTGACAAAGAATACCAATTACTAAAAACATTTATATAGTAACTGAATCTGAGTAAGTATTTAGCATTCTGTTTTAACAGTCTTCCACTTCTCTGTCATGATGAAGGATTAATATCTTGGTATTTGTTCTTCAGGACTTTAATTTCATTTACTCAAAGTCGTGATCTTTTCATTTACATTAATGTCTGTTTTTATTTTGGTTCTGTTTATTTCAATCTGCATCAATTTATACATATTTTCTTATGTTTCTCAAAATTTCTTATGTTCTTAATTTCTTGCTGTGAAGCAATGCACCATTATGTTACTGTAGATTTTTTTCAGTCATTCCTGGGTTAATTTGTTTCCAGTTCTTTGGCATCAGAAAAGGTGCCACTATGAATATTTTGGAATATATTGGATCTTTAATTATATCTTTGATTTCCTTGGCATATGCTCTCAGTCATTAATGGGATCTCTTGGTCAAAGGGTAGAGACAATTTAGTTGCATTTGTTGTCTAATTTTAAATTGATACGTAGCATGGATAGATCAGTTTAAAGTTCCACTAACAGTATGTTAGTGTACCTATTTTCCCACAGCTGTTCCAACGTTGTCCATTTTGGTAATTTGATGTCATTGGTCTTAGAAAATGAAGGATAGAGAAACAACTAGATTCTAACAAAGCATTGACTAAATTACCCAGATCCAGTTCCTCAAAATCTATATAATACTTAACCCCTTGCAGTCCAGTGCCTTTCCCTATAACTGTTCTAAAATAGCTCTCTTAAAGCCTGCTCATGACCACATTGCTAATTCCAATGATCATATTTTTTCCCTGTCCTTATCTTCCTGTACCTGTCTATGGCATTTCATACTGTGGATCCCTCCTCCTTTCCCCACCCTGAATTCCAAGTAACTCATGTCTGTTGGTTACTTCTCTGACCATTCCTTCTCTGTTTCTTTTCTTTTTTCTTCTTCTGTTTCCAACTTCCTGCTTGTGAGTATATGTCAAGATTATAACCCATGTATTCTTTTCTCTCTACTTGTTCTCACCTGTTCTCCTGGCTTCAATTTTAACTTTATGCAGATGACTCCAAAATTGATATTTCTATCCAAAACTTCTCACTCTTCTTTAGCCCTTTATTTCTAATTGCTGGATAACTTAATCTGGATATCTTTCCACTACCTCAAACTCAACACATCTAAAATACTTTATTCTCTGCTTTCTCTTCCTATATCCCATTGGTTGCCAAGTCCTGTCCTTTCTACCTCTAAAACATCTCATATATACACCCTTCCTCTTCTCTGACATTGCCACCACCCTCATGCCTAGACTATTGCAAAATCATGCTGGTTTGTTTCCCTGCCTCAGGTCTCTCTCATCTAGTCTGTTCTTCAAGTTGTCACAATGATCTTTCTAATGTGCTGTTCTGACCATGTCACTCCCCTATTCAATAAAATCTTCCAGGATATTATCTCCAGGATCAAATGTAAAATCTTCTGTTTGACTTTTAAAGCCCTTCCTAACTGGGCTCCTTCCTACCTTACTGGTCTCTTTAACATCTCACTCCCTCCTGCTTACTCTGAGATGCACGGACACTAGCCTCTTTACTGTTCTTGGACATAAAATTCCATCTACCAACTCCATCACTTTTCACAGGCTGCCCTCCATGTCTGAAACTCTCTCTCCATTTCCATCTCCTAACTCCCTGGCTTCTTTCCAGACTCATTTAAAGTCCCACCTTTTGCATTTCTGTTCAATCTCAGCACCTTTCCTCTAAGATTATCTCCCAATTATTCTGTATATATCTTATTCTATATAGTTGTTTATAGGTTGTCTCCGCCTTTAGACTATGAGCTCCTTGAGGGCAGGGACTGTCTTTTACCTCTTTTTGTATCTCTGAGCACTTAGGATAGTCCCTGGTAATTATTAAATGTTTATTAATTGATTGATAATGTAGTACTTTTAAACTTCTGGAATTATAGAAAGTTGCTTTTTTATATCAAGTTTAATTTTTCTTTTTCACAGCCTCTATCCATAGCTTTTACTTCTGCCATCTGGGGTGAAATAAAACAGCTTCCACACCTTTTCCAGTGAGAGCTCTTCAGATACTTAAAGATAGGCATAATATTTGCCTAAATCTTCTTTTCTGAAAGTTAAATAGCTGATCCTAATAAGACATCAAATCAAGGCTATTGTTGGAAGGCCTTATATTCATCCTCCTCTAGAAAATTTAGCATATTAAAATGTGTCACACAGTAAAACACCAGAGAAGGATGCAGTACACTGTCATCTCCCTAGTCTTGAACATTATCCTTTCTTAATGCACCCTGGTATCACAGTAGCTTTTTGAGCAGCTGTATCACACTGATGACTCTTGTTCAGCCGGTCCTTCCCCTCATTAGTTTGTTAAATTCCTAAAATTAGGCTTGGGGTAATATATATTTTATATCTATATTTCATATTCCCAGCATTTAGTAGAGTGGTTAAAACATAATAGTTGCTTAAGAAATGATTTTTTTTCAATTAATGAATGAATGATTTGGGAGCTTAAAGATTCCATTTCTAGTTTTTGTGCTTTGGGCAACTAGCTCAGTGATCTTGGGTCACTTATAATTCTCTGGACGTCATTTTTGTCATAAGCAAATAGGATTGTTCAGTTCAACCTAGTTCAGTTTCCTTCAAAACCAAACATTTACTAATCATTTCATATGCGCAAGTCACTGTGTTAGGAACTGAGGATACAAAAAAAGGAATTAGTCCTTGTCTTCAAGGAACTTGTATTCCACTGGAGATAGGGAGGTTTATATGTTATATACATGAACAAATACAAACTAAATGCAGTTATACAAATTCATTTCAAGGGGGAGAAAGCACTAATATATAATGGCATAAGATTGATTGCTAAGGTTCTTTCCAGCTCTACAATGCTATACTTTTTAAGCAGTTGTGTTAATAGTTGATTGTTCTCAGGTCTATCTTGTTATAAAGCAGAAAAGGTGCAAGACCCATGTCCTTCATATGATGTTTGACCATTTTAAAATTAGTAATCACATAGACTTTGTAGACAGCTTCAGAATGGCCTTGAATTTTCCACAGTGAGCTGTTTCCTTGCTTTATTTTGCATTATTTTTGTTAAAATAGCCTCTTGCCATAGTATATGGGCATTTTAGTGATGGTTACTATTAAAATTCACCTATTAATAGAATAGATTTTTTTAATTCTAGTCTTTAGAAGAATAGTGGAGGAACATGCCATGAGATAGAAACTCTTGTCTCAGAAGGTGTGAACTACAAAGCTGTGACCGATCTGGGAGAATCTGCCGTCAGTATGAAGAGGATTTCATAAGCAGCAGATGAAAGACAGGACAAACAGCATAGATTTTTGGGAAAAGCAAAACCGGGAAGAGGCTTTTGAGGTATTGAATCATAGAGAAAGCAAGATTCTTAAAAGAAAGTTGTGTTCTAAAAATTATTATATTTCTCAGCCTGGCCTAGATTTCTTATATCTTTTAACAAATGTAGGTGGAACAAATTTCATTTATTCTCACAGCTTTCTTAAAACTTAATCAGATTTATGGTCGGAAGATATTTTATTATCCCAGGAATTATTCTAAGGCAATTAAAAATATTGTTGCCCTTTGATTTTTGCATCACCAACATTTTCTCTTCCATATGGAACCTTTCCTTAGAATAAAGAAAAACAATTAAGCAAAGCCTACGAAGACAGGGATTTTACCTGACAGTATAGCCCATTGCAAGCCCATAGGCCTCTTCTCTCTGTTGAGAGGAAGAAAGTATATTTCCTTATTATTTTTCCAAAACTGAAATTGATTCTTTTTCCTCTTACAGTCTCATCTGAGTTAGACTGCATTTTAATGTTGTTATTCTTTATATATTGTAATCACCATGTATATTGTTCTCTTGGTTTGCTCTCATTTCATGTGCTACATCTTTCTCTGTCTTCTTCATATTTGCCATTTCTTATGATGAAGTAATATTATATTATGTTCATATACCACAATTTATTCAGCCATTTCCCAACCTATGGGCACCCATTTTTTCAGAGTTCCTAGTTATTTTTTTCTTACTAATATAGAGATGCTGTGAATATTTTATTATGTTTGGGACCTTTCTGTCATTGACCTGAAATCACTGGGTCAATTTGTTAACTTTTTTTGCTGTAACTACAAATAGTTGGCTTAATCTATAATTCCACCAACAGTTTACTATTGTGCTTATCTTCCCACAGACATTTCCAACACTGAACTAACTTTTTAAAAAAATTAACATCTTTTTCAACTTTTTGTGTGTGAGGTGGACCTCAAAATTATTTAAATTTTCATCACTTTTATTAATGACTTTGGGTGATTTTTAATGAAAATTACCAACAACCATTAAAGACAATTGTTCTAAATCACCAATAATAAAATAAGTTAAAATTAAAGTAACTCTAGGGCAAATTTAAAGACTTTTAAAAATAGGCTTTATTAAAGTTATGAAATAGGAAATTCGTTTCTTCCCTGCCTTAAGATTTTGTATTTGCAAATTGTAGTGAAATATGGCTTCAGAACAGCCAAACCAAAGACCTTCCCACCCTGCCCTGCCCCTCCCCACCAATCCTCAATCAATTTCTCCATTGTTTGAGTAATTTTCTGGTGTTACCCACTATCTTCTGGGGAAAGAGGACTCCTTTTGAAGGCTGTACCTATACATTTGTTATACTTTTCTCAGCACTTTTCTTGCAGTGTATATCCCTTCTCTTATTGTGTCCAATCCAGGACATATTATCAACTGATAAAAGTATACAAGTCATTCTACCCTAGAATAACATACCACACTCTGAGTAAAAAAATGGGTAAATTTATGTGCGGTAAATTCATGATTTCATGTTCCTAACTTCAGTTCATCATGGATGCATACACATATCTTACTTTTATTTTCAATTCTACTCGATAGTTTGAAATGGATCTCAAATCTCCAATTTTTTTTGATAACTTGAGAAGTAAAGCCTTTACTCTACGCTCCATGCTCTTATTCCCTTTGTAACTACTTTAGCCCCAACAGGAGCTGTCTATAGAAACTCATCTCCCCTCTTTTGTCAAGTTTTCCCTGGGTTACATTCCCAAAGAAGACAGAATAGTAATGATAATTAATAATGTTTGTCTAGTGCTTTAAGGCTTGCAAAACACCTTTTCAATATTGTCTCATTTTTCCTTCCTCACACTAACTTTGGGAGTTAGATGCTATTATTATCCCTATTTAACAGAAAAGGAAACTGAGACAGACAGAGGGTAAGTTGCTTGCCTAGGATCATCCAGCTAGCGTCTAAGGCAGGAGGTGATCTCTGGTCTTCCAGACTCTAGGTCAAACACTCTATCCAATGAACTACCAGCTGCCTCATTGTTGTAGATGAAGTGCTAGATCTGGTACCAAGAAGACTGGGTTCAAATCTAGCCTCTTATGCTTAAAGATATGTGAACTTGGGCAAATTAATCAACCTCTCTGAGACTCAGTTTATTCATTTGTAAAATGGAGAAAATAATTCCTATGTTATCTCTCACAGGGTTGCTGTGAGGTTCAGATGACATAATGTACATAAAGCAAAGTTTACAAAAGTGTATGTCAGTTACCATTGAAATGTCTAAGTCAAATTTCCATTTCCCACCCCTCCCCACTCAACACATTCACTCTTCCTTGCAGTGAAATGTAAACCCCTTGGATGTTTTATTTTTGCATTCCTTGCAGTTAACACATACTAGGTGCTTATTAAATTATTATGTTGCATTAAGGATTCATTGCTCTAAAAGTTTTCTTAAATTTTCTGAACCTAGTTTGTCCAGAGTGATGTCTTTGTTACTGCCTCCCTCTGTCTTTTCCCTTCACACGTGTAGCCTCAACGCTGACTACTTTCTTACCCTATTGCCAGTGAGTCTTATCTTCAGGTAATCATTATTTATTTTCTTGCCTCTTCTTAAAATATTAGTATAGATATTAATGTTTCTAAGCTCCAAATTATATTTTCCATTCTAGCCCTTAATTAAATGTATTAATTTTCAACATATATGAATTTGGGGGAATGAGTGAATGCACTGTCCTTCTGAGTTATAGTCAGTTCTCAAAGCATATAGATAACAGGAGTTATTGCCAATGATTTCAGTTTTTTTTTTCTCCTAGAGTAATTACAAAGTGATTAACAAATATGAAAATTAATGGGTTTTGTTTTGATTTTTTTTTTGTTTGTTAGTGTCTTTCTACTTATGTCTACCCTAGGGTAAAGGCACCAAGAATCAGGGAAATAGTGACATGTAGAGAGTCAAGGAGCCTAGATAATTTACCAACTGGTTAATTGTTCTCAGTGTCCACAGGTGATTTGTACTGTCACTCAGCAGTAGCCACATGTTTCAACTCAGCAGTGAAAGGTTCTTCAGTCTCAAGATATCAGACAACTAAAGCTCATTTCGCTTAGGATTGAACATATGGTCAAGCACTATTTGTCCAGGTTTCATTTTGTTGGGATTGGCCTCTTAGTAACATGGACTTTGTTTATGTTGAAGAGAAAGGATGACTTTGCTAAGTAATTATAACTGTCCATTCAATGAAGAAGCAGAGAACTAGAATTCAGTATTCTGTTGTCACCTATGGTGAGAAAAAAAAATATATATATATATATATATATATATATATATGAAATGAATGGCCAAATCAAAAATAATAAATGATGATGTATTTACTGTTAATAAAAATTTATTTATGTCAGGTCAAAGAATTAATATTGTCCTTTGGATGTGTTTTTTGACCTGTCCTTGAAAAAAAATTCTTTGTTTATACTACCTAGGAAAAACAGGATTTGTTTTTTGTTTTCCTTTCATCTTAAAGAATGTCAACAACTCTAGCTCTGAAGAATAAAATGTTGGATAAGGAATCCTGGGGACTAAAGCTTTTTAATAATGGCTATAATTATACATTTTTTCACGTAATAATCATGCGTCCTTTTAGTAATTAATGTCAGAATGTTAGAGCTTGAAATGACCTCAGAGACAATGTAGTCCAACTTCCTTGTTTTATACATAAATAAAATGAGACAAAGAAGGAGGTGACTTCCCAAGTTACACAGGTAAAAACTAACAGAGATAAATAAGAGTTGTCTTTCCCAAATCTGTCACCAATTGCACTTTTACCTCTCATACTCCCCTCCTCCACCAGTACAGCAAGTTTGATGACTTGACCTTATTTATAAATCGTTACCTTTTCCCATATTCTTGTCTTTGTTCCTGACTGGAATGACTTTCAATGAATTTCCCTATATTAAATCCTACCTGTAATTCTATCCTAAATGAAATGTCACTTTCTCCATGAAGCCTGTCCTGACCACCCCACCCCAAAATGAGCTCTTGCTCTGTATGCAGAAGCAACCACTATCTCTTGTGTGGTTGATAGTTTAATTCACATTATTTTCCTGTTCTAACAGAACAAATCTACTTGTTGATGCTCCTGACTTCACATAATTAATCTTTTAAAGGATGGAGAAAGATGACTAATGGTTGTGGGAGGTCTAGATGCAAGCATCATCTACCATGTAGCTGTGGAGAGACCTTAATCTACTCTAGCTAAGGGTAGTGGGATGGTATGGGGTGGTGCCTTCATGGAGTCCTGAAATTAGTCTTCTTTTTTAATGTAAGTCTTTAGTATTTTCTGCTTTGTGTGCTTCCTCACCTTTTTTTCCTCTCTTTCTCCCTTCCTCCTTTCCTTCCTAATTGGCAACCTTTAGTATCTATTTGATTTCTAGACCTTTTACTGAAATTGCTCAGCAGCGTATCAATTATAGTAATTGTAGTGGTGATTTTCATGATTAGCACACATGTCTTTTTTTCTAATAACTGAACTGAAGTTATGTCAGGTACTAACTAATTTTGTTCATTGATCCTGAACAAGTAGATCTAAATAGACGGTGCTGTCATGTACCATCCTTCTATTGAATTCCCTCATTGACTTTTAAAGAAAAATATAAAGCATCAAAGGTTTTTGATAAATGTCATATTAAAAAATTCTTTTTTTTCTGTATGACAAATGCTAAGAAACTTTCCTTCACTGCTCTCACTAATGACTTGTTACGTTGGATGGAATAATTTGTCATTCTCTGCATCCGTTTTTTTCTTCACAAGTGACATTTCATATTGTGATGTAAATTATCCCAACCTGTCACCTCGGCAGAACCATTACTGGTTTGAGGGGAATGGGGCTTCCAACAGTTGGGAGAGGGTGGGTGGTATGTGCTTCCTTCCTGAAGCAGCCCTGTTTGTGAGGCTCTCTGCTGCTATGAATGACTATATAGCGTTACTGCCCCTAGTACCCTGGTGTTATGCAGCCTTTTTAGGTATCCCCTCTTCCCTAAGTCCCTCAAGAACTATAAGTTGAACTCTCTTAAGAATGGGCCATCTCTTCTCCCAGCGTAACTGTATCCAGAGTCAGAATTTCCTCCGTCCTTGTGGCTCCACATCAACCTGATTTGCCCTAGGCTTATTTCTAGCTATGACTTTGTAACCTGATCCATTTTTCAGGAAGAGTTCAGAACAGAGCGGGAAGTAAGGAAATCTGGATCACTTTAGATCTTATGGTTTAATGATCTTATTGTGAGTTAATCTTTCCTCCATTATTTGACTTCCTTATGGTATTTAAACTATATCTTGCCTTTCAAACAGATTCTATACTGAGAGGCAGAATGATGTAATTTAAAGAGTGCTGGATTTAGACTGAGGAAGACCTGGGTTCAAATTCTGCTTCTTCCACTTAAGAACTGTGTACCCATGGACAAGTCACATAACCTCTCAAAGCCTCAGTTTCTTCATCTATAAAATGGGGTAATAGAACATGGAATACACAAGAGATGGATTAATTGCAACACCCAAAGTGTATTAAAATATTTTAGATACTTTAAATGCTAAATAAATGTCAATTATTATTCACAAGGAGATGCATGACAGAACTTTAGAATGAATAATTTTGTTTTATCACAAGATGTTAATATTCTTAAGATGTTTTATACTGATTATTTCACAAATAACAAGGTCTGATTGGTTGATGACATTAGATTTGTTTTTATGTACATGTCCTAATTTCCCAATGCACAAGTTCCTTGAATTGTATTTGAACAGAGTTGACCATACGACACTGATAAGTTTAGTCTTTGCAGACCAAGTTTCGTTTTCCTCAATGCCTCTTATATGTTCCAATTAGACCAGTTTAATTAATAAAACATAGCTTGAAAAGAGAATTTCCGATAGACACAATATGTCCATTTGAATGGTTATTAATAACGCTAGCACCAACACGTTACATTCACAGTGGAGAAAATAATTTATCATGGAATCATGACCTATATTCATGCTCTTATTTAATATTTTGTCTGGTTAATCAGGTCTTTTCTATTTAAGGGTATATATCATAAGAGACTCTTTAAACCACAGTGTATCTTCATTCTGTTCATTCTCTCCATCACTACCATAGTTTAAGCCTTTATTACCTCTCTATTTTACTATTACAGTAGACTCCTAATTGCTCTGTCTCTAGTTTCTCCTTCTTTGCTCCAATTTATCCTGCACAGCGCCTCCAAGTTACTCTTTCTATGGCACAGTTTTTTCATGCCATTTCCCTGTTCAAAACCCTTCAATAACTCAACATTGCTTGCTAGATAAAGTCCAAATTCCTTAGCTTAGCATCCAAGGTCCCTACCAGTTGGTCCCAACCTAACTTTCTAGATTTACTTTTCACGTGTATACCCTTTTCTTCACCCTAACTTGACTTCCCACTGTTCCCTGAAAATGCTTTATGATGACAAACTCACTTGTTCTATATGTCTTGTTTCTTCTACTAGATTGTAAGCGCTATGAGAACAAGAACTATGTCTTATTTATTGTTATATTCCCTGGAGCCCCTAGGATAACATTCTTTATATTTAATTGGACTATTTGTTGAGTTAATAAACAAATGTATAAAGTTTTTGAGGGCTTATCAAAATATATCTAATATTTAGTTACACTAATTAATTTATACCAAAAAACTTCCTCTGGCAATATTTAAAAGTTTTATAGTTGATTGTATACACAGCATGCAAAGAAATAAAATAAAAATAAAATGATGAGGTTCTATTTGATAAAAGTGGTAGCTGTATTGAATGACGAGGTGATTTTTTCACATCCTTAGCATTCTAAATGTAAGTGATAATAATGGTAGAGGTAGGAATTTTCATTTACTATATTAGGATGGTTAGCTTTATAGTTTAAAAATTGTCTAATCAGATATCCCTAAAGAAGATGCTTATCAGAAGTTATTTATTAATCTTGCATTCCTTTTCTGTTTTGTAGGATGGAGTAGGGGTAGATGAGAAGCTGTCTTTAAGAAGAGTAGCTGTGGTTGAAGATTTCTTTGACATTATCTATTCCATGCATGTGGAAACAGGACCTAATGGAGAACAAATCAGAAAACATGCTGGACAGAAGAGAACATACAAGGCAGTAAGTAAAAGAAAAAAGCATCTGAAAATATCCCATATATATTTATAAAGTATGCATTAAGTATTTAATACTTTGTATCCATCATAATATAGGTTATAGTCAAACGATATTCACAACTTTAGTTTAGCTATAAAATCTGTATTTTAGTTATGTGTCCTGTAGAACATACACTAATATAAGTATTATATTATGTACAGATGAAACCTGCTTATATTGCCCTGACATTCAGGCAAATATATTATCTTAATTTGGAAGCTTCAACAAAGGCTATAACCAATGCACAATGAGCATTACCAGAGTCAGGTAACACTAGGATATATATCATTATTGGATATTATTTATATTTTAGAGTGAAAACTTTTATTGTCTTTACAATAAAAGCACATGTGAACAACATATTTAGTACTCTCTCAATTGAGCAGATAACCATTCTGTTATTGTGAAATTATAAATAATTTCTCTTATGTAATGATATTTTAGGTCTATCTAGACACTTTAATTCAATATTTTATTTAATTAAGCTATTTTGTTATGAAATTAGATTTAGCAAATTCACATCTTCCTATAAATATTTCACTGTCCTTTTTCAAAAGAGCTACTAAAGCATAAATCTGTGTGCTTCTAATGTGAAAAAATACATTCCATGGAAAAAGTAGTGGTTGATCCATAATTAATGAGCCTTTGTTTTTGGCTACTGTTATCTTCATTATTTTCAGCTATATTGATACATAATATCAGCCTGGATGCATTTTTTCTTTACAGATACAGAAAAAGTGTGAAATGTTCAAAGTTTCAAATACAGGTACTTATGTTTGAAAATTAGCTACTGAGCATAAGAAATAGCTTCTTTTCCATAACTATTTTTTGCTATATTGCTAGGATCATATCAAATCTTTAGAGTTGCATAATAACCCTCAATATATGTTGTATTTATTCTCTTATCCCCATAGTTTTGTTTCCTGGCTGTTTCCAAATTGCATGGTTTTTGAGCACTTTAGCAAGTTTTCTCACCTAATTCTGCTGATTAAACATCATTTTTACCTATCACTTTAGGAGATTTTCTATCATTACTAATGATAGTGGCTAATTTTTTTAAAAAAATATTTTGATATAAACTAATATTCACTGAACACACTAATTTTCACTTATCCTTTAGGTTTGAATCCCTGGTCATCATCGGAAAAGAGTAAATGCATTTATCTACTAATCTCACTAACTATGCATTCTTTTATGGTATTTCACTTGTATGAAACAGATTTGTGAATTTTCAGTTTCAGTGAGATTTTTCATCAATGGGATGCCATAAATTAAACTAAAAACCTGCCATTTTGGGTTTTTTTTGCACAGTGGTATGTTATCCAGTATATAATAAGTACTAAAAGCAATTTTTACAGTTAGTCTTTGAGACACCCTCATTAAAAACTTTTTATTGTTGAAGAAATGTGACTTAATAATATAGGCCAACATCTTTCTCTCCTTATGTAATTCTATATTAGCTTTCTTACAGGATTATATGGAATGGAGAGAATCTGATCCATAGTCCATCCAAAACATCCATTTAAATTACTTTGTTATAATATTTGATTTTATATGAACTGTGTAAGAATATTGTTTCCATTATTTTATTGGAGAAACAATTTGAGGAGTGTAAGAAGCATCTCAAGCTTGGTGTATTCCTTGATGAGAATGGATCTTGAACCCAGTTCAAACCTGAATCCCTCCCAATGGTCTCCCTTTATTTCTGTGCCTTTCCAGCATGCATTTATTCCTCCCTGTAGCTAGTACTATCATCTTTCTAACATTGTCAAGGTTCCTATTCCTTTGCTGTCTGGTAAATTTATATTATGTCTCAGGAGTGTAGGTTTTATATTCCAAGTATCAATAATTAATCATAGAAAAATAGTTGCCTTTTCAAGAAAAATAATGTACATTCTATAAAGTGAAATGTTCACTTAATAGACAATAAAACTATACAATTTTTCATATAGCTGCTAAGGACTATAATGACTCAAACCTGTTAAGTATGTTATTTTCTCTAAAAATTATTGTCATTATAAAGGACGTTCATGGAGTATACTGGATAGCTAAAATTTCTTTTTAATTTCAGCACTGCAACTCCTATAGCATTCTTCATTATATTCATTATTTTCTTCTCTACTTCATTCTTCTTCCTCCTTCCACCTCAACCAATAAAATCAAATACTCTTAATCACAAGACTAATCACTAGTGTATTATGCTCATTCTTAGTATTATGGTCAATATAGTCTACACTTTTGCCTATCTAGTTTATGTCTTGTCACTGTGAAGGAAATGGTTTTTATGTTGGGCTAATATGGGGATACTATTTAGTTTTATATAGCTGCAAAATATCATTCCCTGAAATATCTAGGTGCTTGCACAGATTACACATATTTCACCATGATCTGAATTTAGGTACCTGCCTTCTATTTCACATAAACTTTTTCTGGAAATCTTAATAAAATGACACATTTTAGGAATATAAAAAGGCTATCTCATCCAACAGGATTACATTTTCGGTCTTGTTTCCTTCTCATATCTTCTTTTGCTTTTAATATGTATGTATGTATGTATGTATGCTACTTATATCATATAATGGTCAAATACAAAAACATATCACCTGTAATGCATACCAGTATAGCCATATCTTGATTATCTCCAGTCATGAAGGGGGAACAGGAGTGTGGACAGTCTAAAACTGAATTTAATAACTATAAACAGAAACAAAATATAACACCTGTTTAGAGGCTTAGAATATGTTTTTGTATCTGAAAGTGAATCTGGGAATTTTTATTGATTTAAGATTTTACTTCAAAGAAAATAGTAAAGCCATAGTATCAAAATCTATCCAAAGAGGACCTGTGACATTTTATAATTTCCCAGTCCTTATACTTACCAAATCTTCCCAGCCACCAAGTGGAAATAGACACCTCTACCAGCAAGCACCCCTAGCATACCCAGGATGGCCTGCCAGCACAGGTTCTTTGATATGCTTTTAAAGGAAAGATAGCTTTTTAAAGGGATCAATAATCTTCTTTTAATTACATTCATTAGTTCAGGGGAAAGATTAGCACCCTGAATGTGGAGAAAATACAAGCAGAGAAATTAGCACAAAGATCAATAGAAAGGGCTCCCGCTATCTGAGTAATAGAACCTACATATACCACCAGATGGGGTAGCATCAACAAAATCTGAGTAGTTGAGTGGCTCTTAACAAACGACTACTCAGAGTCCCATCCAGAGAATAAAAAGATCCTTCTCATAAGCAAACCCTCAATGCAAAATACCACCTCAGAGTATATATTCCCTTTTGGCTAATAGGCTCAGAGTCAGAAGGCATCACAACCCTCTTGACTCAGTGCCTAATTACCAAAACGCATGAAAGCCTCCCTGCAAGCAAGCTCTTCCTCCAATGGGCTCTAGGTGACTCAGGATGTATCACTGTGATACTGTGAGCTAGGCCAGAGCTCGAAGGGACAAGCCTATTAATGGATGAGAAAGATCTTCCTATTCCATTAATATTACAACCCCTTTCTCTTAGCTGTCTCTCTTCCCCATGCTTAATAGATCTGGTTCCTGCAAAACTCCCTCTAGAATTCATATTGTTTAAATATTTGAGTTTGAAAGAGTGTCCCTGTTGAATGCAAAGTAAAAGTAGGCAATAGCAGTAGAACAAAAAAGGGAGCTGTATGCCTTGTTTCCCTAGCAAAGAACAAGTAACTAAGCAGATTATCACAGGTGAAAATAATATTTGCCATTGATAAGCCACAAATATGAACAAATGTGAATGATAGTTCATATATTTGCTTATGTGCAAAACTGCTGATTAGGACACTGGTTCACTAACATAACAACTAACTACAGGGCATAGATGAACCAATGAAGCAGTTTAAATAGCTCTGTCAACTGCAGTCTTCTATGTTACCATGACTCAAAGCTTGAAAGATAAGGGTAGTGCCAAATATTAACCCCTCACTCTTAGTGTAGTCAGGTGCCTTTGGTCTCTTGGAAAGGTCCCAGTTGAGCCTAATTTCTGTTTATTTTCTAAGTGGAAATTTATATTTTCCCTGAATTGCTGAATAGGAAAGTAACAGTTCAAGTCTCTTTGTTCCTGGAAGCCTTTGCTGCCTTCCAGAAGAAACTGAAGTATGTACTGGGTTCAGCCTCTTCTCAATCCTCACTTAATGTGGAACGTGTTCTTAAAACAAAGTTTTCCCTCAAGAGGCAAGAGAGAGGGCAGTGAGGGGGAGTGGGTGACAGAAAAGAACATGGAAGATGAAAATGAGGGGGGGAAGGATACAAAGAAACAGAAAGAGGAAGGTATGGAATATGACATACTGAAAAGGACATATAAAAAAGGAAAGCAGGAGTTTCAAAAAAAAGAAATAAACGTTGATGAAAAGATGAGAAGTGGTAATATAGGAGAAAAGAATGCTTGAATGTGAATTCAGAAGAAAAATAGAATTTGGCTGTAATATTTTTGGGAGTTTTCATTTTAGGGTTTCTTTTTGAAGGTGCTAGAGTGAGAGCACATAGGTGTTCTACTGGTTAAGAGGCAATAAATTCTAACTATAGTGACAAATTGACAAGGTGGACCTACAGGGACCATTTTCAAAAATGTCTTCTTTCTCCATTAATCAGTTGATCATTAACCTTTATTAGAGGACCTATCATTCACTAGGCATTGTGCTAGTTTCTATCAGGCACCTCTCCAGTAAAGGTAGCATGCTGAAGTTTGATCAGTGGTTTATTGATCAAAGGAGACACCAGCTGGAAGCCTAGGATGGGAAAGAGAATGATTCAGCCTGTGCAATAGAGAGTGAGTGATCTTATGTGTGTGTGGGAGATAGCCAGAAAGCTGAAATGAGACAGAAGGAGTCAACCAGTGGGCAAGAGAGAGGCACATGGGGGAATCAGCTAATGCAAAATGTAAAGTCTTAGGATGAAGGATCTGAGGATCAAAATCAAATGATGAAAATGACAACAGATGTCAGAAAAGAATAACTGGGCATGAGAGGAGATGATAGGTAGGAAAGAGATAGACTGCTAAACTTGGAGTCTAGAAGACCTGGATTTGAATTCTGCCTTTGGCAGTTACTTCCTGTATTAGCCTAGGGAAGTCATTTAATCTTCTTGAGCCCTAGTTTTCTCCTATGTATAATGAGGACAAAAATAGCAACTACCTCTCAGGGTTGTTCTGAGTATCAAATGAGAAAATAAGAGTGCTTTGGAAATCATAAAGTGCTATATAAATGTGAAGCAATTAGGATTTTTGTTATTATTAAGATAGAGATATGGGGGGAAATGAGGAAAATCTTACCCTTGACCCTTTCCATAACTCTTCTGTATTGTCTAGATTGTGTAGTTGGAGAAAGAAGTGAAAAAAAAATTCACAGTTTGAGTGATCCTCATTCTGGGTCTTTTTTCCTGGGATCCTCTGTTGGTAAGAGAACTCTAGCTCTGTAAAGTAATGATTTGTAGTTTGACATGGCACAGAATAGGTAAATCAATTTAGGTAGTACTGTCACTTTTATTATATTGGCTTGGCATGCCAATGAGTAATCAATATTTCTCCATTTGTTTAGATGTCTTTGTGTGAACAGTGTTTTGTAATTGTGTGCATATAGTTTCTGTGTGTGTCTTGGCAAGTAGACTCCCAAGTATTTTACATTGTCTGAAATTATTTTAAAAGGAATGTTTCATCTGCTGGGTTTTGTTGGTAAAATATAGAGATACTAATGATTTGTGTAAGTTTGTTTTATATCCTACAACTTTGCTAAAGTTGTTAATTGTTTTGACTAATTATTTAGTTGATTCTCAAGCATTTTCTAAGTACATATCATTTTGGCAAGAGTGATAATTTTGTTTCCTCATTGCCAATGTTTACTCCTTTAATTTCTTTTTCTTATCACTATAGCTAGCATTTTGTAATACAGTATTGAAAAATAACATAATGGTGGAAATTCTTGCTTCACCCCTGATCTTATTGTAAAGGCTTCTAGTTTATCCCCATTACAGACAGTGCTTGCTCTTGGTTTTAAATAGATACTACTTATCATTTTAAGAAAAGTTCCATTTATTCCAGTATTTTTTTTTGGTGTTTTTAATAGAAATGGATATTATATCGTATTGAAAGTTTTTCTGCATTTATTTATATAATCATATAATTTTTGTTATTTTTATTGACATGGTCAATTATGCTTAAAGTTTTTCTGGTATTGAATCAGCCCTGCATCCGTATTATATATCCAGTTCAGTTATACTATGTGATCTTTGGGATATATTGCCGTAATGTCGCTGCCAGTGTTTTATTTAGAATTTTTGCATCAATATTCATTAAGGAAATTGGTGTATAGTTTTCTTTCTTTTGTAGTTTTGCTCTTCCTGGTTTAGGTATCAAAAACTATAAGTCATAGAAGGAATTTGGTAGTACTCTTTATCTACTTTTTCAAACAGCTTTTGTAATATTGGAATTAATTATTCATTAAATGTTTGGTAGAATTTGCTTGTAAATCCATCTAGTCGTGTTTTTTTTCCTTTAGGGAGCTCATTTATGGTTTGCTCAATTTCTATTTCTGAGATAGGTTATTTAAGTGTCATATTTCCTTCTTTTAATTTGGGAAATTTATATTTTTTAAATATTCATCTATTTTATTTAGACTATCAGTTTTATTTTCACATAGTGGGGCAAAATAACTCCTAGCAATTACTTTAATTTCATTTTCATTGATTATGTATTCAGTCTTTTCATTTTTGGTGCTGGCAATTTGGTTTTCTTTCGTTTTACAAAAGCAAATTAGCCAATGATTTTCTATTTTTTGGTATTTTAATAAAATCAGCTCAATTTTATTTATTACTTTTTACTGTTGATTTCATTAATCTCTCTTTTAATTTTCATGATTTTAACTTTCAGTATTTACTTGAGATTTTAAATTTATTTTTTTTTAGTTGTTGCATGCCCAATTCATTGATCTGCTCATTTTCTCTTTTATTAATATAAACATTTAGAGATATAAATTTTCCCCTAAGTACTGCTTTGGCTGTATTCCACAAATTTTGATGTATTGTCTCACTGTTGTCAATATCTTTAATGAAATTATTGCACGTTTCTATGATTTGTTTTTTGACCCTCTCATCATTTAGGATTAGGTTATTTAATTTATAATTAATTTTTAATCCAAATTTCAAACAGTCTGCATTGAATGTTATTTTTATTCTATTATGGTCCAGAAAGGGCAAATTTAATATTTCTCTCTTTCTGTATTTGTTTATCAGGTTTTTATACCCTAATACATGGTAATTTTTGTGAAGGTGTCATGTGCAGCTCAGAAAGGGTTATATTCCTTCCATTTCCATTCAGTTTTCTCCAGCAGTCTATCTTGTCTCAGTTTCCTAAAATTCTATTCACTTCTTTAACTTCTTTCTTATTTATTTTATGGTTAGATTTCTCTAGGTCTAAGAAGAGTAAATGGAGGTCCCCTACTAGTATAGTTTAACTGTCTATTTCCTCCTGAAACTCATTTAATTTTTTCTTCAAAACTTTGGATTCTATGCCATTTGGTGGGTATATTTTCAGTATTGATATTAATTCATTGTTTATGGTACTATTTTAGGCAAAATATAGTTTCTCTAGTTGTCTCTTTTCATTAGGTCTGTTTTTACTATTGCTTTGAGATCACAATTGCTGCCCCTGCCTTTTTTACTTCAGCTGAAGCATAATAAATTCTGTTCCTGTTTTTCATTTTAATTCTGTGTCTTGTTATGTTTCAATAGTGTCTCTTATAAGCAGCATATTGTTGAATTTTGGTTTCTAGTCCATTCTACTATTCTCTTTCATTTTGTGATTGAGTTCATCCCATTCACACTCACCATTATTACTGGTAACTGTATTTCCAACCATTTTATCCTCTTTTATTTATCCTTTTTTTAAACCCTATCCCTTCCTCAAAATTCTGTTTTAGTTCTGATCCCAAATTCCTTCAATCTATTTTCCCTCTTATTACCCCACCCCACCCTTTTCTCTTACCCCTTTCCCTACTTTCCTAATGGATAAGATGAATGTCTGTATCCAACTGTGTATGTGTGTGTGTGCGTACGTAACATATAGTGTTATAGGTAGATACATATGTGTATCTATATCTATCCATCCATCCATCCATCCATTTCTCTATCTATCAATCTACCTATCTATCCTACTCTGTTCTATTCTATCTTTGAACCCAGTTCAGATGAGGGAAATTCAAGTGTTTGCTCTCTCTTCCCCATTTTGCCCTCCATTTTAAACTCTTCCTATTTTACCTCTTTTATGTAAGAAATTTTCCTCATTCCTTCTCTCCCTTCTCCCTGTGCACCCCTCTTTCACATCTTTCTGCTTTTCTTTTGAGATCATCCCATCACAGTAGACTCACACTGTGCCCTCTGTCTAAATAGGCTCCTTCTAACTGCCCTAATGATGGTAAAGTTCTTAGAGATTCCATGTATAATCTTCCCATTTTAGAAAGGGAACAGTTTAACCTTAAGACCTTATGATTTTTCATTCTCTGTTACTTACAGCTGTCCATGCTCCCATCCTGCTTCTGTCCCTATGTGAATCTTGCAAGGTCCTGGGATCTTTGCAGCTTGAGCTAATTTCAATGTATTCTATATGAATACACAGAGGCAAGACTTTTGGTAGAGGTTATCAGTCTGTGTTTTTCCATGGAAAATGAGAAGGAAGTCAGATTCATCAATATTATCTTGTCTCCAGATTCTGTTAGAGAATGTCTTCCTCATTTCCCCTGCTGTCAGTACTGTGAAAAATAAACAATGGAGAGGTTACTGGATCACACTTACACCTACACATGTGAGGAAAAGCCCCAGGTGGTAGAATGATCAAAACATTCGACTGTCTTTGGCTTTTCTCTTCCCGAGTCTTTAGCTCTCCACCTTTACTTGATTCCCTTAGTTCTTTCTGAGAGTCTGAGCTGAAACAGCTTCTGTGACCTCCATGCCTGGCCTCCTAGCTATGTTGGCCAAATCCCTTTTCTCCTTGGATCAGATAAGACAAGTTTGGAATTTTTCAAAGGGGAAAGTTACAAGGAAACTAAAATGAAACAAGACAATCAAAAGCATAGAAACAAATGTTTGTTGTTGTTGTTAGTTTGTTTTTATAGATTCCTTTTCTAATATATAACCACAAGCTGGCTTGGCTGGAATATAGCTTCTTGGACAATTTGCCTGAGTCTTATTTTTACCTTTCTTAGGGATAGATCTTAGAATGAGGGGTTCGGCCACTTAGCCTAAAACAGATAAGTTATAAACACTAATAGGTCTATTGGGATTTTCAGTCTTTTCCCAAACCCTGTTCTGTTTCTTTGTTATAAATATTAGGGTTGTCCCTGGGGTTATCCTTGCTGACCCTAGAATTTATTGTGTTATTCCTTACATGAAAGCTGCTTCCTTCATCAGTTCTGCCCTCTCCACTACTCCCTTCACTAGAATTTTTATCACTTTGGATACATGGAAGTCTCACCTTCTTCCTTGAACATCCATTTTTTTCTTGTGTCGTTGACCAGAAGCATGTGCCCTAGATGGTTCCACATTTCAGCATGTATTTATCAAGGATCTACTCTATACAGTGCACTTCAGGAATACAGAGATGAGTAAGATGCACACAGTGTCTCCTTCATGGATCTCACAGTCTTGTCAAGGGATAAAACAAGTGTATAAATAATTGTAATAAAAGGCAAAATATATTCAAGTACTATAAGAGATAGAGCAACTAGGTAGTGCAGTGGATAGAGTGCAGGGTGTAGTCAGGAAGACTCATCTTCTTGAGTTCAAATGCAGCCTCAGACTTACTAACAATGTGACCCTGGGTAAGTCACTTAACCCTGTTTGCCTCAGTTTCCTCATCTGTAAAATGAGCCAGAAAAGAAAATGGCTAACCATTCCAGGATCCTTGCGAGAAAACCCCAAATAGGCTCATGAGCAGCTGTTATAATGACTGAATAACAACCAAACCAAACCATAAGAGGTATAAATAGGTGTTACAGAGATTCATAGGGAGAAGATCCAGTTTGAGGCCTCATAAAGAAAGTGTCAGCTAAGCTGGTCCTTGGAGGATGGGTAAAATTTTGACAATGACGTAAGGGGTGAAGGGATTTTTCCAAGCACTTGTTAGATTTCTGTGACACACCTTCTTCATCTGATATCAATCAAACAATCACTTATTAAGAGCCTACTTTGTATCAGACACTGAGCTGAGCATGGGGGAGGGGGGATGCTTTACCAGTCTTTACCTTCATGGTGTTTACAGTTTAATTGATGAATACCGTCAGGGCCTAATCTCTTTAGCAGGCCATAGGTGGCTTCTACTGTGACCATACTCTTCTTTGGAGCTTGCCTGTATTACAGAGGCAAGCATCATTCCTTCCTGCACCAAAGCTCCAATCCTCTGTTGCAGGGGTGGGGAACTTGCGGCCTCAAGGTCACCTGTGGTCCTCAAGCATAGCCCTTTGACTGAATCTAAACTGCACAGAAGGATGGATGTTTGGATTCAGTCAAAGGGCCACCACACTTGAGGACCAAGAGAACCACGTGTGGTCTCAAGGCTGCAGGTTCCCCACCCCTGCTCTGTTGGATAACTTTCTAAGTTCCTTTTTCATATTTGTAGAGCAGTAGTACCCCAGTGACTAGGAAGTCTGGAGCTCAGCGAAGCCTTTCCTTGCACTTCTGAGGTTATCTTTCTTTTCTTCATTCCTTAGTTACCCATCACAAAATAGCTCCGTATTACCGCCCCTCACATACTATATGTTCCCACCAAAGTGGCCTGCTTGTTGCTTCCTGCATATGGCATTCCATCTCTGTCTCTATGTCTTTGCCCAGGCCATACTTTGTTCCCCTTACACACTTCTGCCTCATGGAATACCTAGTTCCCTTTAGGGATCAGCTCCAATACTGCCTCTCACAAGAGGGCTTTGTGGATCTCCCCAGTTCTCCTCTTATCACCTAGTAAATTATTTTCTGTTTGCTTAATGTAGTGGAGAGAGAGTTGGTGTGTTGTAAGGCAAAAAATTGTCTCATTAGCACTTAGTTCAACAAGTGCCCTTGAAGAGTTTGGCTTTTGTCATTGAATCTTGCT
>CM053622.1:218939217-218982282 GCA_028646595.1 Phalanger gymnotis | reverse complement strand
CAAATATAATCATGTATATGTTTGAATGGTTTGAAATTGCAAGGTATGAGAGGTTCTCTAAGGAGAAAACAACAAGAAATTTATTTAGGCCCCACTGCAGCAGAACCGTGAACCAGCCTCCCCATTCCGACATCTTGACAAAAAGACTCCAGGCCCAGAAAGCCCACTTCACATGAGTAACCAGGAGGCCACAGAAAAACAAGATAGTATTTAGCCAAATCATTTTTACTGGCCTCAAGTTCCTGCTCGCACTCCTGGGTCTACACACGGGTAAGCCCTGCTTCCGCAGCTTCTGGCTTCCGCAGCAGCTTCGGCTGAAACTCTCTTGGCTCACCTTTTCTTGCAGCCAAGCCTCTGGCGTTCTCAAGCCCTGCCTCAATGACCAGAGACCATTGGTTCCCAAGTTGGCCCCTCTTAAGTCATTAATCTACACCCACACAGGTTTCACACCTGATAGGGCTTTGGGCCTGGGGCTTAGCACTTAACAGCTGAAAGTACTTCCACTCTAAAGGAACAAAAGCCATACTAAGGAGACAATTTTGCTTAACAACACACCCCCACAGAAGCTGCTAGCCAGATTGTTAAAACAGTTGGCCTCAGTGATAGGAAGAGCTGGATTCAAGTTCCTCGTCTTACATATACTAGATAGATGACATTGGGCAGGTGTTCTAAGCAACTCTCTAAGACTATATATAAGCTGCAGAAAAGGTACCGACCCACCTTGGTAGGGGAGACTTTCTCATCTGTTTCCTAAACTGAGGAAATCATAGTTCAAACCTCTATCCCTATATTTTGTGTTTATAGTATTTATTTGGGTATGTGTTGTTACACCTGGTAGGATAAAAACTCCCTGTGTGAAGGTACTGTTTCTTCTTTGTCTATGTATTCCCAGTACCTAGTACAATGCCTGGCACATTGTCAAGTAATAAATATCTGTTGAATTAAATTAAATTGAGGTCAAAATCAATAACAATTATATAATACTTAAGAGTGAAGAGGGATGGCTAGATCAGTATTCTCCAAACTTATCATGTATCCCTTTGAGTCATTTTTTTATAATTCACTCTTAAAATAAATGTATGTTTATTTTAAAATTATATACATATACTTTTTTATTATTTTTTAAAATATTTTAATTTATTTTTAGCTTTCAACATTCACTTCCATAAGCTTTTGAATTTTAAATTTTCTCCACCTCCTTCCACACCCCCTCCCCAAGATGGTATGCGATCTGATATAGCCTCTACATATACATTCATATTAAACATATTTTCACATTAGTCATGTTGTAAAGAAGAATTAGAACCAATGAGAGGAATCATGAGAAAGAAGAAACAAAATAAAGCAACAACAAAAAAAGGGAGCAAATAGGGTGCTTCAATTTACATTAAGACTCCATAGTTCTTTCTCTGGATGTGGATAGCATTTTCCATCATGAGTCTTTTGGAGTTGTCTTAGAGCCTTGCATTGCTGAGAAGAGCCAAGTCTGTGAAAGTTAGTCATCACATAATGTGGCTGTTACTGTGTATAGTGTTCTCTTGGTTCTGCTTCCCTCACTCAGCATCAGTTCATTCATGTCTTTCCAGGTTTTTCTGAAGTCCGTCTGCTCATCATTTCTTATAGCACAATAGTATTCCATTACATTCATATACCAGAACTTGTTCAGCCATTCCCCAATTGATGAGCACCCCCTCAGTTTTCAGTTCTTGGCCACCACAAAAAGAACTGCTATAAATATTTTTGTACATGTGGATCCTGTTCTGTTTTTTATGATCTCTTTGCAATACAGATCTACAAGTCGTATTGCTGGGTCAAAGCATATGAATAGTTTTATAGCCCTTTGAGCATAGTTCCAAATTGCTCTCCAAAATGGTTGAATCAGTTCATAACTCCACCAACAATGCATTATATACATATACTTCTGACTCTGTCCCACTGAAAAGAAGAAGGAAGGAGCAGTACACTTGTTCATAGGTCTTTGCTCTGGAGCAGAGAATGACTTACTGGCTGCCAGCCATAGGTTGAGGTAATCTGGTGAGGAAGGGAGACACAGAAAATGAGTATCTTTCAGGCTTAGGAAGAATTTCCCCAATGGCACTTGCACAGATACTTCTATTGGTACTTGTGTAATGTTTAGGTTATCAGTGTTTTGAGGGGCTAGTGTGGAAGAGGGGAAGTTGGGCGCTTGAGCATTTGAGGCAAAGAGCAGATTAGGGGAGTATGGGACCACAATCAGTGGAGTGATGTGGTTGTTTGGGAGACGAGCCCCATGACTGGCTCTTGTGGGAAGGAAGGGTGGGATGTGACTCATCTTTCCACCTTCAAATGATTTGATTGTATTCTTTTGGGAAGTTCATGTCCAGCTCCCCTTAGGTTTATACCATAACTTCAGTTTTGGAGACTACTAGGGTAGATAAGAATTAATATGAAAGAGAAGGGAACTTCAATGGACTATAGGATTAATAAAAATTAATAGCATGATAGAGCACTAAAATAAAAAATATATATATAATATATAATATAATATGTAATATGATATGTATAATCTATTTTATAAATATATGTGTATATATACGTATATATGTATATATAAATATACATATTTATATATATATATAATAATACATATGTATATATAAATATAATGAGAGTCCATACCAAAAGAAGTGAGTGGTATTCCTCCTGTATTCTACCTTGATCAGAAGACATTTGAGGTGTTGTGCTCAGTTCTGGGTGCCACATTTTTGGAATGACATTAGCAAGCTATAGTGTGTCCAGAGGAGGGTTAGTAGGATGGTGAAGTCACAGAAGAGGATGAAACTAAGGACATTTTGCTTGGGAGGAGTATAATAGCTGTCTTTCAGTCCTTCAAAGGCTGTTTGTCACATGGCCTGGTGCAAATGATTTGCTTTGTTCTCCTTGGCTCCACAGGGGAGAACTAGGAAAAAGTGGATAGAAGTCATACCAACACAAATGGAAAAACTTCCTATTAGAGCTGCCCAAGAGTGGAATGAGCTGCTTGAGACTTAGCCTTTCTCATCACTGGGAGTCTGTCGGTGGTGGAGGCTTATCAAGGAGAAGGAGGACTGAGAAAGAGCCATTGGATTTGGCTGCTGAAGAGATCATTGGTGACTTTGGAGAGAGCGGTTTCTGTGGGATGATCAGGTCAGAAGCCGGATTCTAAGCTTGACAGAGAGCACAGAATCTCAGAGACGATAGGGATCTCAAATGGCGTCTCGTCCAAACTCTACCTGAGCAAATAACTGAGCAAATTGAGGAAATTATTTGCTCAGATAAAGTTTGGACAGGGTGATATCTGACATCCTTCTCTTCTCTGAGATTCTGCGCTCTCAGTCACCGCTTACAATCCGGCTTCTGACCTTACAGAAGCTGCTCTCTCCAAAGTTATCACTGATCTCTTCAGCGGCCAAATCCAATGGCCCTTTCTTAGTCCTCATTCTCCTTGACTTCTCTGCAGCCTTTGACGTTGTCGATCACACTCCTCTTCTCGACACCCTCTTTAGTTTTGTTAGGATTCTGAGTTCTCTCCTAATTCTCCTCCTACCTATCTGGCTGCTCCTTCTTTGTTTCCTTTGCTGGATCATCATCCAGATCACGCCCTCTAATCCTAAGTGACCCTAAGGATTCCATCGTAGGTCCTCTTCTCTTCTCTCTACATTATTTCATCACTTGTTCACATCTTTAGCTCCCATGGATTTAATTATCATCTCTATGCTGATGATTTTCACATCTACCTGTCCTGCCCTAACCTCTCTGCTGACCTCCAATCTCACATCTCGAATGCCTTTCAGATATGAACTGGATGTCTAGTAGACATCTGAAACTCAACATGTCAAACTTTGAATTCATTTTTCCCTCTAAACCCTCCCCTCCTCACCTTCCCTGTTATTATAGAGAACAGCGCCCTCCTCCCAGTCTCCCAGGCTCACAACCTGGAAAGCATACTGGATTCCTCATTATCTTTCACTCCTATATTCAATCTGTTGTCAAGGCCTATCACTTTTGCCTCTGCAGCATCTCTCATGTACACCCCTCTTGATACTGTCACTACCCTGGTATAGGCCCTTATCACCTCATGCCTGGATTATTGCTAAAGATTGCTGATGAGTCTACTTGCCTCTCTCCTCACTCCAATCCGACCTCCATTCACCTACCAAAGTGGTTTTACTAAAAATGCAGGCTTGACCATGTCACTCCCCTGCACAGTAAACTCCAGTGGCTTTCTGTTGCCTCTAGGATCAAATACAAAATGCTCTGTTTGGTATTCAAAGCCCCATTCATAACCTAGCCCCTTCTTCCCTTTCCAGTCTTCTTATACCATGCTCCCTAGCATGTATATCCTTAAGTGCAATGACACCGGCTTCTTGGCTGTTCCCTTGACTCTGGGCATTTTCTCCGGCTGTCCCTGGACCTGGAATGCTCTCCCTCCTCAACTTTGCCTACAGACCATCCTGGCTTTCTTTAAGTCTTAGTTAACATCCTGTCTTCTACAAGAAGCCTTTCCCAAGCCCCTTTAATTCTAGTGCTTTCCCTTTGTTAATGATTTCCTATTTATTCTGAATATAGCTTCTTCCTACTTGTTTGCTGGTTATCTCCTCCATTAGCTTGTAAGCTCCTCGAGGGCAAGGACTGTCCTTTGCCTCCTTTTGTATCCACAGCCCTAAGCACAATGCCTCACACATAGGAGGTGCTAAATAAATGTTTACTGACTTACTAATTGCTTCAAAATATGCTCCATAGGAATGGTTCTGAAATTATGGTTGGCTTTATGGGGCAGTGCAATATAATAGATTTGCCCCTTCCTAACGTACAGATAAAGTACTGGACTTTAAACTAGAAAGACCTGAGTTTATGCCCTGCATCTGAAACATGGGTCAGCTAGGAGGTATGGTGAATAGAGGGCTGGGCCTGGAGTCAGGAAGACCAGAATTAATGTTCAGCCTCAGACACTTACTACTGTGTCACCCTGGGCAAGTCACTTAACCTCGTTTGCCTCAGTTTTCTCATCTGTAAGATGAGCTGGAGAAGGAAATGGCAAACCTCTCTAGCATCTTTGCCAAGAAAACCCCAGATGGGGTCACAAAGAGTCAGATATGACTGAAACAACTGAACAACAACGATAAAAAATCTGAAACATATTTGCTCAGTGTTGTCCTGGGCTGATCGCTTCATCTCTTAACGTTCTAGGCAACTTTCTAAGATTATATGTTGTAGAGAAGTAACTTGTTTTATTAGTAGTAGGAGTATCCTTATTCAGACATAGGTCCAATCTGTATCCCTAAAATACATTTAACTTTGACTTGGATGTGATATATTATATATCCCATTCATGTATTAATTTGTTGTTTCTCTCCTGTTGCCTGTATCTACTATCTAAGTATTCTGATCAGAGTTGCTCATTTTAGGGTTGCTACAAGGTCAAGGGTGGGTTTGTGGCTGTTTTATCTTGGTGGCCCAAAAGAGTCCACTGCCCAAACATACTTTTCTCCTGTCATTCTGCCTTACATTCTGCTATCATGAATTCATTACTTTGAATCAAAGCAATATCTGCTGGTGTTTTAAATACAAAAATGCCAACAGGAGGAACAACATATTAAACTATAAGTGAAAATAATAGTTTATTGTTGAATTTTTAAGATTTGAATTTTTTAGTAGTTTGTTGTTGAAAGAAGAAAACAAATTCATTTATATAATCTCTTACTTCCATAGTAACTAGCTGAGATGAAGGCCTAGAAGGAATGGGATTTTTGATAAAAAGCACTGAAAAAGGAGATTTTGGAGAAAGGGGCTGTGGGGGAGTACCAAGCTAGGAAATACATCAAAATGATGGATACCAAGGCAGCCCAGAATCAGCTAATCCTGAGGAAGCTCCAATTAAATATTTAGTTTATACACACACACACACACACACACACACACACACACACACACATACATATATGATACAAAATTAATTGTATACATAAATGCATAGTGGAAATTAATTGTATATAATTATTTTTTGAGTATACATATACCTTATACGTATATCATACATATTTCTTTTTGAAACATTCCTTTTACAAAGTCACTATTCAGATAAATATTGCATGCTATCTCCTTCCTTGGCAAGATAAATGATTAGGTAATATGCTACATACAAAGTGATAGCTACTACCGACGTAAGCCATACAACATGGGTACTCTCTTCTTCCCTCTCAACTCCTCAAAACAGCATGCAAAGATGTATCTAAGGCAGTAGGACTCAGTAGAACCATCTTGCAAAATATTTCTTGGGGGCTCAAAATTAAATTTTATGCTACTGCCTAGATGGGATCTCATTATGAGGCTTCCACTATTTTGACACCTACAACATAATGTTAAAAAATGCTGATGCATATGGTAATACAAAATGAGATCAAGAAAGTATTCTATAGAGGTGTTTCACATTTGTTTCAGAAAATACTTTGACACAATTTTTCCTAATGTGATAATTTTTGAGATGGAGCGGTTATATTGCTTTCTTTCTCTCCAGATGTTTACTTCCCCCCAAGCAACACATCACAGACTGATTTCTCTCGTCTCCATATTCCAGCCATGGGTATCATTTCTCTGAGTCTTGAGTCAAATTTACATACTTTGGGGATCTCTAGTTCAATTTGATTGTTTCCAGTACTTTTGCCATTGTGTAGCCATCCGAAGACATAGGTTTTATGCAAGTAGCACATTCTATGACCAGTAAAATATGAATCTCCTTAAGGACAAATGTATTTTTTGTTTAAATTAATCTTTGTATCCCAAGAACATAGCACAATGTCTTACCAACAGCAGACAAGCAATATATTATTTCTTAACTGAACAATTGCACACAACTATTAATACCCAAGTCATCTATTTCTCCATATCTGATATTAGATCTAGACATAAAGCACACAGCATTAAATTGCAGTTACAGGTTAGGACAAGCCTATCATGTTAAGTAACTGAATAAAGTGAAGATAATCAGACTGTGTGCTGTACCAGATGTGTAGAACTTCTCAGGGGGGAAAAGTAAAATTTGGTGTCACAAGAATTAAGTTTGTTAATGAAGCAGTATTAAAGCAGTGTAATATTGTGGTTCATTGATGTCAATCACTTCATTGTCCATGAAGGTCTGGATAGAGTCATCAAAGGGGAAAAAACATTTAAACCACAAGTCCTGTGATCCTCAGAAACTGGCTGTTGAGGACTTGAGAGACAAAAGAATATGTAGAGTTTAAAGCTATTAGAGTGAAGCCAGAGAAAGAAGTGGGTGAAAGCAAAACAACAACAAAAGTCTCATCAGCCAGCATACATTACAGTCAGCCTCAATTCATATATATATTTTGTTGGACAATATCCTTCCATTCCTCAGACTAGTCCCTGTCTGCAGGTTAAATATTTTGTGAAATTTCATTTGCTTTTCCTTTCCAGTTTAACTTGATGCTATCAAATGATGTGGTGTATTGTGTACCAGGTAATCTGAAAGAGCTAAAACTAGTGGGAATACTTTTGAAGAGCATGACCCCAGAACCATAGAACTGAAGGTAGCAGCAAAGATAACTTAGTCTGCTCCCCTCATTTTACAGATGAAGACACTGATGGCAAGAGTTTGAGTGACTTGCCTGTGGGCACACCACCAGTTAGTGGAAGGTTCATTGGAATTATATTCTTTTAGGTCATTCATTGAAGTTTTGAAATTAAAAAATAAAACCCTTTTGCATTATTTTGGAGTTCTATCTAAAAATACTCTCTTAGAGAATTAACACTCCAAAATGAATATGAAAAAAGCATCAGGATCCAATAGTTTAGTGAATCAGGATTTTAGGGATTAACAGGAAGGAAGCATAAAAGGTCTGAATTTAAAGGGTGTCAGAGTTGTTTTGTGTAAAGTGGTGTTTGAAGGAAGTGGTGTTCTGAGCTACGTTTTTGTATTAGCGGCAGGGATAATGGCCCTGCATATTTAAATTTTATATTTGTCATCCATGACACTGATAGTATACTTAGGTCCTTATGTCTTCAAACATTCATGATTTACCAGAGCTGAGTATGTTACCAATGAATAGCTATACAGTGATGACGAAGATGATGATGATGATGATGATATAGTTATTTAAGGTTGGCGAAGCATTTTACATATATTATTTTATGTTCATAGTAACTCTGGGAGATAGTTACTATTATAATCTATCTTTGACAGACAAAGAAACGGGAAGACAGAGGTTAGGTGACACACCTAGGGTTACACAGCTAGTGTTTGAAGTAAAATGTGAACTTTAGTCTTCCTGACTCTTATCAAATAAGCTACCCAGTTGCATAGCTGTATTCATTTTAGTAAAAAGAATGGATAATGATTTTTGGTTATGTAATCCACTTCTTTAGTAAGCATTTATATATTCTTAAGAGAATCTGTATAGTCAGTTATCTCTACACAATATATCAGGAAAAATTTATCCTACTTGTCATAATGAAGTAATTATAAACTTTCTCTTGTTAAGGACCTAATCACTTGTCTCTAATCAGAGCCATACTAAAGAGATATCAGACATCTAATATCACCCTTCTTATGAATCTAGTTTCTGTAATATGAGCTGTACATGGTTGTAATATAATTTGGAAATTATGATAACACAATATGAGCTTTTTCTAACGTAGCAAGTTTTAACAAAAGATATGTTGAAATATGTCTTTTAAAAATTAGAAGTTGTGTACAAATGTTATATTGTATTAACATTTACTACCATTTATTCTAAGCATGATTATTACCTTCAAGTCCATAAAGGACACATACCTCCCTGGACTCAGTGACAATGCAGAACTTACTACTACCTAAGAATATGCCATCTACCTACTTAGAGTATTCTGTCATGGCAAAAGCATGACCTTTTAGAATTGCATATTATAGCTGTGCAAGAATCATATGTTTTGCTCCAAAGCAGCCAAAAATTTTATCTTCTATGCTAACATTCAGCATGTGGAAAAGCAGACTTGCAGATGGAGGAGTCAATCCCTGAGGAGGCATTGACCTGATCTGTGTTATAATCCCAGGAACGGAGGTTCTGAGTAGCTGAACTTTGTGTGTGTGTATGTGTGTGTGTATGTGTGTGTGTGTGTGTGTGTGTGTGTGTGTGTGTGTGTGTGTGTGAGAGAGAGAGAGTAAGAGAGAGAGAGAGAGAGAGAGAGAGAGAGGGAGCATGTATGTGCACATCTCCCTCTCCTATGAACCATTGGAGTGGGAGTTAGAAGAACTGGGTTTGAATATTGAATATATGCCTGTTGTATGTCCATGGGAAAGTCACTTAACCTTTCTGAATCCATTTCCTTATCTAAAAAAATGAATAATAATACTAGTGTTATCTTCCTCATGAGTTTATTTGGAAGAATTATACATGTGCTGTGTGTTATTTATTTGGCATCTAGTATATCAGTTAATCATTATGAAGACTATTTGGGGTTTGGAGCATATTTATATGAGAGTTTTGGCAAGATAGCATTGATCATCCATGACACCAAATAGTATACTTAGGTCCTTATATCTTCAAACATTCATGATTTACCAGAGCTGAGTATGTTACCAATGAATAGCTATATGATGAAGATGATGACGATGATGATGATATAGTTATTTAAGGTTTGACCTGGGGAAGATATAAATTCAGTTGGGAAGATTTAGGACAGGTAGGCAGATGAAACAATACATACATAAGATGGACCCTTTTTAGCCCTATCGATTTTTGCTTTTACCTCATTGTTTATGAAACATGCTCAAATAATTTTTTTTTCAGAATCACCAAAAAAGGTGAAGAGCAGTTTCCCTTTTGTGTTGTCAGTACCTTAACATATCTCCTGTCTTATTAATGTCAGTATAAAACTGCTCCTGGCTGCATTCAGTGTGGTGACCATTAGCATTGTTTCTTTGGTGTTTAGTTTATGAAATTCCTATTGTCCAAGCTGAAATATTTCTAAAAACATCTTACCACAAAACCCAGAAGTTACTATGTAGCAATTTAGCAACTTTCTTCTACTATTCATGTTTTCTCAAAGACTGAGAAATGTAGTTTGGCATTGATTGGGTGGGATTTTCAAATTTCCATATTAGTTGGGAAAACAAGTACAGAAATTCTATGAGACTTTTACTGTAGAAGTTCTGGCAGTGGCATTATGTGAAAACTGTGGACCATGCTGTTTGTGTAGGTCCTTATAATTCAAATAAATGGTTTCTTCCTAAGTTATGAATAATAATTTATAAGAAATTAAAATGTGTTGCAGCTTATGGACACTGATCATACAACTCTTATTACTCTTTGAATTGTAACAGTTTTAACTCATCATAGTCAATACTGTTTCTTGAGTAGCAGCTATCAATTAATAATCAATAAGTATTTTTAATCACTGTGCTAACCCCTGAAGATATAAAGAAAAAAGCAATAAAAATTTCTGCCCTCAAGAAGCTTGGATTCTAATAAGGGAGTTTATATATATAAACCAGTTGACACAAAATAAATACCAGGCAAATGGAAGGTAATCTCAGAGAGGAAGACACTAGCATTACCAGAAGCATCCAGCTGTTGAAAAAGATGAGATTTTTATTTCAGGAAGAATCTTGGGATCACTGAATGTTCCATGCCATTTCCCAGATAAATTCCAGCTCACCTTTTTTATTCAATTTTGAACCTAGCTCGTTATTTATTTCTGTCTGTTCAATACAAATATACTATATCATTTTCTGGTTTGCTAAATTGGACTCTCTTTGGATGATTCTAAATAATTATCAATCACTAATTAATAATTAATCATTATTAATATGATTTTTCCATTCCTGGAATTTTTTAGTTGCTTTCACTGCCTAGTTGATCCAAAGATATCATTAACTATTTTGATAAAAATATCAAGATTTTTTTCTAATAATAACTAGAATTTTTATTTGTTTTTCCAAGTGCTATACATAGTAAATCATTTGATCCTCATAACAACTCTGTGAAATAGGTCATGTTATTATCCCCATTTTACAGATAAGGAAATTGAGACAAACAGAAGTTAAGTGACTTCCCCTGGGTCATACAGCTAACAAATGTCTGAAGCAGGATTTGAACTTAGGTCTTCCTGAGTTCAAGGCTAGTATTCTATCTACTGCGATACCTAGCTTTCCCTTTTCTTTATGGTAATTTTGTGTCAGCTTGTAAAGAGGCACACAGCAATGGGAATATAAATTTCTTTTTGCGTCTTTGAAAAATCTTTTTTAATTGATGTATTAGATTGGTAGATCAAAGATAATGCTTTAGATATAGCATTCTTAGATTTCAGAAAATAATTTTAAAAATTCCTCATGCTGCCAACCTTTTTAAATATGTTAATATAATTAGAGACATAACTCTTCATTGACCATACTAAAAATTCATTAATTGGTTCATGTCAGCTTTGAGGAATATTAGTTTGAATATTCCTGGAGTGTAGCTATCTTAGGCTTTGTGCTATCTAACAGTTTTTTATTAACATCTTGGATGAAAGCCTTGATGATACACTTATCAAATTGACAGATGAAACAAATTTGGGAAGGATAGGAGACAAAAATCAGGATCCTAAAAGCTCAGTTAAATAGAGCAATGGTCCAAAAATTGTCATAAAAGTTAATGTAAAGTCTTACATTTGAGTTGAAAAAATCATATTGATAAGTACAAAATGAGAAAGGATATATGGATAAAAATGCATGTCAAAAGAGATATGAAGGTTTTAATGTACCACAAGCTCATCCTGAGAAAAGTTTAACACGGCAACCAAAAAACTAATGTAATCTTGGGTTGTATAGTATCCTCATTATGGTACTTCTTTAGCCTGAACTCACATTTGAGGATTGGGATCCCAAAGAATGGGCTACTTCCTCAGGTAGTATGGATAGCCTTATAGTTCTGTGTGTCTGAGACTATATTTCATGAGCCCCCACTGGTATGCTTTCCATTGTTAGTTATTGTAGTAGGCTCAATTACTTCTTTGTCGAGAAATAACATGAAAACAATTACCCCCCATAAGAAGCTCTAGGGGTAGGGAACTTGCAGCCTTGGCGCCGTGTGTGGGCGGCCCTCTAGGTGCTCAAATGTAGCCCTTTGACTGAATCCAAACTTCACAGAACAAATACCCTTAATAAAAGGATTTGTTCTATAAAACTTGGACTCAGTCAAAAGGCCACACCCAAGGACCTAGAAGGCCACATGTGGCCTCAAGGCCACAGGTTCCCAACCCCGGAAGGTGGTGTAGTGAACAGAGGGCTATATCTAATATCAGGAAGACTTGAGTTCAGATCCAGCCCCAAACATGTAGTAGTTGCATATCCCTAGGCAATTCACTTAGCTGCTGTCTGCCTCAGTTTCTGCACTTGCAAAAATTGGGATAACTCTTACTTCCCAGAGATATTTTGAAAATAAATGAGATATATTTTTAAAAAACACCTTACAAACACTGAAATGCTATGTAAATGCAATGGACACACATATATAATATGTATTATTATTACTATCAGTCAGACAATAAACGTTTATTAAGCACCCTCTAAATGTCAGGCACTGTCCAAAGTACCAAATTGTTGTCGTTTTGTGGACATTGATGTTATTGCCGTGGTTCCGTTCTGAAGAACAATTTGGAACTCTGTCTAAAGGACTATACAATTCTGCATACCATTTGACCCAGCAATACCACTATTAGGTCTATATCCCAAAGAGATCAAAGGAAAAAGAAAAGGGCCTATGTGTACAAAAATATTGATAGCAGCTTTTTTGTGGTGGCAAACAAATGGAAATTGAGGGGGTGCTCATCAATCGATGAATGGCTAAATAAGTCATGGCATATGATTGTGATGGAATACTGTTGTGCCATAAGAAACAATGAACAAGATGGTTTCAGAAAAACCTGGGAAGAGTTATATGAACTGATACAAAATGAATTGAGCAGAACAAGAAGAATATTGTGTATGATAACAGCAATATTATAACATTTATCAAATGTAAAAAATTTAGCTACTCTGATCGAGACAAGGATCCAAGACAATTCCAAAGGACCCAGGATGAAAATGCTATCCACCTGAGGAGAGAGAATTAATGAACTCTGAGTGCAGATTAAAGCATACTTTTTTTTCACTTTCTCTATATTTCTTATTTCTTGGTATTTTTTTTTGCAACATGACAGATTTAAAAATATAATTTTCATGATGCCACATGTATAATTGACATATTGCTTGCCTTCTCATTGCGTGGGAGAGGGGCAGAAGAGAGGGAGAGAATTTGGAACTCAACACTTTTTTTAAATGTTGTTAGTCTAGTGTAAACTCTCCCACAAATACACACAGTGTCCAGGGGGAAAGTGCACTCAAGCCTAAAGCATAAAAGTAGTGAGGCATTTGCATGTGGTACGTGTGTGGCAAAAGCAACTCAAAAGTCCTGCAACAGGGGATCTAAAAGTTATTTCCCTCTTTGTAGAGTTCAGATACCAGTCTTTTAGAGTGTTGTGTTTTTGCCAAGCAGATTTCTCAGTTGATTCCCCAGGCTATACTACTAACATATAACTACCACTATACATGCCATATTTTGGTTAGCCATTTCTCAATTCACCAGTTGCTCAAATTCTACAAAAAACTTAAATAAAATCTTCCAAGTGAAATCAACATAGCTTCTGATAGTGGTGACTTGAGTGTGAAGGTGGAAAATGGTGTGGATAGGGAGAATTAGGGAATGGCTTGAAGATAGGAAGACCTGGGCTACTTCTGACACTTTTTAGCTCTGTTGCCCTGGGAAACTCATTTACTCTTTTCCAATTGAGGAAAGTGGCAAAATGCTAAACCTATGATCCTCTGCAGAAAGTCCACTTGTAGATTATATAGAAAGTTTGTCCTTCTCTATCATATAAACTATCTTTGAGAAAAGAATTAGGTATGGCAAGGGTCACCCACACATCCTGGGCCATCACCAGTCATCCTGATTTTTGTCTTGCCATTGGACTTTGATGATTCTGGAGGAGAGAGTATAGCTGATGACTTTGCACAGCTCTGCCTTACTTAAATCCAATTCACATGCAAGATAAGATATTACTCTTGTGATGTCATTGGTCCTCTTTGAGAATGAAGGACAAACAACAACTCTCTGTAGTTCAAATCTCTCCTCCGCTGCCAGGGGTCATATTCTATTAAATTTCTTGCTCTCTTGAGGATCTGCCTCTCTGTATCCATGTCTTTTTGGAGTGTGAGTCTCTACTGAGCACTGGAGGAAATTTATCCTACCATTTAAGTAGCACCCCCCACCCCCATCTTCAAAGTTACATGACTGATGATAGAAAAGGAGAGATAAATTCCCTCTTTGCCCTCCTTCATTGGTCTCTTCTATCAGTAGTTTTCAGCTTAAAATGTCTTTCTGCTGACATTTTCCAGGGTTTAGGAATTTGAAGCCCACAGAGATATGGCTAAGTTGTGTGCTCAGACAATCATATTGTTCCCTTCTTGACTCAGACAGGTGTTTATACCTAATGAAGGGATCACAAGATGTGATCATTTGTTAATATATTAAAAAATCATCATGTGGGATTATATTGTGTGACAGCTTCAAATGAGTGGGGGTGGAAGAATAATGCCCCCAACTACACCCCACTTACTATTGCATTTGTAGAAATCTAGTGCCTAAAGAGATGACAGTCCTTTTCTACTCCCCCCACCAAACATTACCCTTCTTACTTTCAGTTTTAGATTCTACTTTTTTTTTCAGCCAAAGAAAAACAAAGTTTATTAAAAATCTGCCACACTCGGTAGACTCTTAAGGAATCTCAGCATTAGCTAGACTCTTAAAGAGTCTAAGCATTTGTAATGCTTGTATTGACCAGCAGGCCAGATTGAATCTGAGCACCTTCATGGAGACAAGATGGATCTCATATACAGAAAGACTGTGAGAGGGATCAAGAGGTGACCAAATAGTCTGGGGTGATGGGAGGAGGGGTCCAAGGAGAATCTTGAGGAGGAGTCTAAGGAGGATCTTGATGGGACTGGAGTGAAAGAGGTCGGATTCCAAGAACCAAGAGAATAGGATTAAGGGTAGGAAGTAGCTGAAGGCTACCTGGAGATAACAGACAATGGAGGGCTAGGCTAGGTTAAGGGTAACAGAGATTTGGGCATAGAGATAGTGAAAGGCTAATGGCCTCAGGCACATGCCAGATCAGGTGGGAAGATTCAAGGAGAGTTCAAGGGGGTTCCCAGAACTTACACCTTATCATTTCCCCCTCAAACAAATGGGATCCAAATTATTTTGGGGTAAGGGACAAAGGTCTCATCTTCCAAAACTACTTCCTACTATCAAGGGGTGTAGAGTCGTCCCTGCCTTGATGGGTCCTATTCGAGCAGTACATAGTATGAGCAGTCATCTGGAAGCTGATGGCTTGGATCCTGGAGGAGACAAACCTAAAGTTTTCCCCATTCCCTAGTGTTGAGAGAATTGAGAGAGTTGGGCATATGCTTCTGGATAGGGCATCTGTCCTTGTCCTCTGTGCTGCAGGTCCACGGCCTTGAACATAACCACTGGTCCAAGAACCTTGTGGTCTTGTCTGGAGAAGAGGAAGGTTAGCAGTTTCCCAGTCTCAAGGAACCAAAATGTTAAGGTTTAGGGTTGCTGGGACCCCAAAATAGTGACACATTGGTCCTTCCCAAATGAATTTGACCCAAGCCTTCTTCCAGCCAAAGAAAAACAAAGTTTATTTAAAATCTGTCACATTGGGTAGACTTTTCAGGAATCTCAGCATTGGCTAGAGTCTGAGCATTTGTAATGCTTGTATTGACCAGCAGGCCAGACTGAATCTGAGCTAGAGTCTACTCTTTAGAAACAATACTAAGAAACTAGAGCACACCCAGAGGTTGGTGAGGGACTAATTAGGACTGTGAGAAATAGGGATTGATTGAATGAACATAGAATATTTAGCTTGAAGAAGAGAAGGTATAGAACAAATGTGATAGCAACCTTCATTTATTCAAATGAATGTCATATGGAATAAGAATTAGGCTTGTTTTATTAGGACTCAGAGGGAAAAAATGGAAAAAAATTAGTGCAAGTTATGGGAAAAGTAGATTTGGTTTTTGTATTTAAAAAAAAATAGTTCCTAATAATTAGAGCTCTCTAATTGTAGAGTTGACTTCCTTAGGTTATTGTTTCTTTTCTCACCTTAAGGTTGGATAACAAGTTCATGGAATGTTTTAAATGATATTTCTCATTAGGTGTATGCTGTACTATATCACCTCATTAGATTCTAACTCTAAAAGATTCTGGGATTTTTTCTACATATAGCCTGGACACTGGTATGTTTTCACTAGAGACATTGGTTTTTGTTGTTGTTCACTTGTTTCAGTCATGTCTGACTCTTTGTGATCCCATTTGGGTTTTCCTGGCAAAGATACCAGAGTGGCTTGTCATTTTCATCTCCTGCTCATTTTACAGATGAGGAAACTGAGGCAAACATAAGTTAAGTGGCTTGCCCAGGGTCACACTGCTGCTGTGTTGGAAACTAGATTTGAATTCAGGAAGATGAGTTATCCTGACTCCGAGGCCAGCACTCCATCCACTGTACCACCTAGCTGCCTAAGGCATTGATTTACCACCCATAATTACAGTATTACTCTATTTAATTTGAAAAATTGGAGTCAGAGTCAGGAAAATCAATGCCAAGTACCATCGCTAACTTATTATATGAACTTGGGTGACTCAACTAAACTCTTTGTACATAAGTTTATTCATCTGTCAGAGAATGCTGATAAATACTAACACCAGTTATTCCACAGAATTGATGTGATGATTAAATTAAATAATGAATGTGTACAATAATTGTACAAACGTAAGGTATTGCAACAAAATCTTATCTGTGTTCTTTTAGGAAATTCTCTGTGTGTATATACACACTATATACATATGTGGTGATATATATGATATATGCATATACACGTATAAACATATACACATATTTACACATATATATATTTAGTCCTGAGATGCTCAATAGGTTAGTGTCATGTTTTGTTTTTTAATGACTAGTGTTAAGTTATTATTTAGAGAGAATTTGATGATCTTGTCCCAGTCATTTATTTCCATATTTATTTCTGTCATAAGCATTATATAAGATAGACAGTACTATATCTCTTGAATAATTGCTAGTGCCAAAAACCGAAAAAAAAAAACCCCACCAACCACCCAGAAATAGTGGATTATCAGTTGTGGTAATTCAAAAATTTAAGAATAGCACATTTATATCTTCTCACTCCCCAAATATGAGGGTATTTGGGGGGTGCATAGTAAAATACTGTCTGTGCATCGAATTTTAATTCTTACATAAATTGCTACTACAGTGTAAGGTACAGAAAGTAGTTGCATTTGGCAAGAAGATATGTGCAGGTCAAGGAAAGATACTTGTACATATATATTTTGATACTTTCACTAACTTGATGGTTTCATTTGTGTGGGTATTTCTTCTGCTAATGAAGAACATTAGCACTTCATGTCCTCTCTTTCAATGAAATTCTTTTCTATGTTTCTCTACAAATCTTCCAGAAAGGCTTTTACCCATTAGTTGTAGGTCCACATTTTTTTATTTTAATTATCGCTTGGATAATCCACCTTGATAATGCTTTACATATAGATTTTGGAATATAAAACACCATTGGTAGCATGCTATAAACTAGACCTGGAATTATGTCAGGTGCCACTAGGCCCTGGCGCTCGGAAGGTTGAAGCTGGTGGATCACTTGACTTCAGGAATTCTGATCTGCAGGAGGAATGAGCCAATCAGATGACTTCACTTTCTGGCAACAATATAGTGAACCCTAAGGAAGAAAGAGTCATCAACCTTCCTATAGGAGGCTGAATCAGCCAAGGTTGGAAAAAGACAGCTGATTAAAGTTTCTTTGCTGATCAGAATTAGAATGGCCCATGAGTGGCTGTTGTACTTCTAGTTTGGGTGAACTAAAAGACCTGGTCTTAAACCAAAACAAAGCAAAAATGTATATAGAACACTCATGCCTGCCTACCACTTCTCTTTCTGTTGCTGTTTGGATTTTTTTTAACCACTATAATTATCATATGTTCATCACATGTGTTCTATGATTTGTAAACATGAATAGCATCATCATGAGAAAATTAGTATGAACTGCAGAACCTCAAGTGAAAGTGGATGGCCACACTGAGGAGTGGTGGTAGGGTTGGAGGTTGTAATTGTGATGCAGAGGTGATTATTGTTCAGTTACAGGTTGGACTTCGGGGGTGGGGAACCTGTGGTCTCACAGCCACATGTGGCCTTCTTGGTCCTTGGGTGCAGCCTTTTGACTGAGTCCAAATTTTACAGAACAAATCCTTTTATTAAAGAAATCAGCTCTGCGAAGTTTGGATTCAGTCAAAGAGCTGCACTTGAGGACCTAGAGGGCCACATGTGGCGTCAAGGCCACAGGTTCCCCACCCCTGGACTAGATGGATTCTGCAGACTCTTCTAATTGAAATTTTGTGATTCTATAATTTTGTGAAAGGGATAGATTTTTTTCCCTCAGAGACAGACAATCAGAGTAATTAAACGCATTGTGCAATTTTCCAAACGCACACTAACCTGATATCCTCCTCCTCAATTCCTGGCTCCAGTCAATATTCTGTGATGCTTATCCAAAATACACATAATGGTGAACTAATGTCAGAATCTGTGTGAAAACCACTTACTGCCTGTCAGATTCTCTGCAATGTGTATTTTTTTAAGATCCACTGTAGTGATTGCGTCAATATTGCAAAACTTTTTTTGAATTATTGTTCCTTCTACACCTTATCTATGAATACAATTATATATTCCGTTGGGAGTAGAATGGGGAGGTAAAAATATGTTTAAGAAGAGTATCATTGTAGTGTACCTCCTAATTTATCTATTACTGACCAGGGTACCAACTGTTCTTTCTGTTACCCAGGCCTGCAGTCTAGGTGTTATCTTCTTGTCCTCACACTTTCTCTCCTCCCGCAATACCGTATTTAATTAGTTGTTAATCCTGTCAAACCTAGGCTGGTTGACTCATCCATATATACATATATGCATGCATATATATGTATATTCATACACATGCATGTCCACACATGTAATATATATGTATGCAAATATACACATACACACAAACATACAGTTGTATATACATACATATAGGTATATCTATACATGTATGTTTATGTGTATATATACATACACATATACACATACATATATGTGTGTATATGATTTGTATGTGGATCTGTCCTCATAGCATGTCTTGTATATGCCACTTCTCTTCTCTGACACTGCCATCACCCTGGTACAAGCTCTTATCATCTCTCACCCAAACTACTGCAATAGTCTGCTGGTTGATATACGTACCTCATCTCTCTCTCTCTACTTCAGTCCATCCTATACTTAGTTATCAAGTGCATGTCTGACCATGTCACACACATCCCCCTCCCCATTCAATAAATTTAATCGGCTCTCTAGTACCTCCACAATCAAATACAAAATCCTTCATAACCTGCCTCCTTCCTACCTTTCCAGTTTTCTTACACCTTATTGCTCTCCACATACTCCTTGCTGTTCCTTGCACACAAAAGACATTTCATCTTTCACCTCTGAGAGTTTTTACTTTCTCTCCCTCGTGCCTGGAACAGTCTCCAGCTCTGAGTTTATCTGGATTCTTTTGCATCTTTTTTATCTCAGCTCAAGTCCCACCTTCTGCAAAAAGCCTTTCTTAATCCTCCTTAATTTTAATGCCTTCTCTTAGAGATTACCCTCAATTTGTGAGTTCTTTGAGGTAAGGGACTGGTGGTTTGTTTTGTTTTTTTTTTTCTTTCCATATATCCCTAGCACTTAGAGTCCTAAGTACTATGTGCTAGGCTCTCACTAATTGATCTGACTTAATTTTTGATCATTTTTTCATATGCATAAAGATGACCTGGTGTTTTAAAGCTAGTAATTCTGAGTCTTCATTGCAATGTTGCCTTATACTGACATCTACTCTCAGAAAATGGAAATAACTCTAAATCAGGAATTAGCCACGTATTTCCCTCTTGATGAGAAATTGAGCAGGAGGAGAATTGGATATTTGCCAGACAATTTGTCTTTAAGTGGTTCTCCTTCCCTTGCCATCCATATCTCTTTGGACAGGTCAGGAAGAACTGGCGAGGGTGAGTAGGAGGCAAAAGGAACCCTGGGATAGTAGCAGGTTAAAATGTCTTCCCAACATCTAGAGAAGTACTTTCAAAGGAAATGCTTCTGTTAATCAGAATGGATATCTTAATGCCAAGATAGCCTCTTAGAATTAGTCTTACAAAGAACTATTTATTAAAAATAAACACTATTTTTTTTCTTTTACTCCTCTCTAAAGCAACACAAACAAAAGTGGGACCTTGCAGTTAGAGTTTTTATGTGTTTGACTATCATGCATATATTTTGCTAGCTGTAGGGCAAAATATGCTGGTGGGGGGTGGGAGTGTCATGATTGAAAAATGATTTAATGAAAAGAAATTAACTTCAAACTGTGCTAATGGTCAGATGAGTTATACAAATGAGTCAGGTCAAGACTAAGTCTATTTAGAAAGAGATTCTGCAGAAAAAATAGTATTGGGAATTATAAGAAAAGGCAAGTAGAGAAGAGGGTCAATGCCATTGAAACTAATGGAGCTACTCATCAAAATCCAGGCTTTACAAGTTCACTTGCTCCCTATGGAGGATTTCTTTTATATATAAGTGGAACAAAGATTTGATAGGAATGCTTGATGAAAACAAATGGAGCATGCCTGTCAAACCCAGGGTGCTAATGAATCTGATGGTCAGCCCCATTAGTTTCAATGGACTTCAGATATATTAAACTGTCATAAAGGCATATTGACTGAATGTATGTTGATGACAATTTTTCAGGTTTGATTTCTGAGAGAGATTTTAACATAGGCTATTGGATACTCCAAAATTTTCTCCCTTTTCAATGTAGAAATCAACTGAGTGTTTTATTTTCTTCTATATAAAAAGAGAATAAAAACCTGTGCTCTAGGTTTTTAAAATACTGAACATTTCCTTATTAAATCTCTGATATTAAAACTTGTGGTAAAGTGTATTCAAACTGATTTCTCTCTCTCTCTCTCTCCCTCCCTCTCTCTCTCCCTCTCTCTCTCTCTCTCTTTCTTTCTCTCTTTCTCTCTCTCTTTTTCTCTTCAGCCCAGGATGAAAAAAAATTAAAGCCACAGAAAAATTTTATCCTTAAAAATAAAGTCAAGATCAGAGGTTTGACTTTCAGGATCTGAGACGGTGGAGACTAAATTAACTATATGTAGATTGTCCATAGCAATTTTTATCCTAGACTGTTTTTCCCCTTTCATGCTCACTTTTCTTGACCACTTACACTTGATAGCAAGTGGTATGTAATAAAGAACTCAAACTAATTTTGTCATTTAATTAAAAAAACAACCATAGTAAGGTAAATGTGGGGCTTGAAAAAAATGGATCCCAAAGCCACATTTTAATGTCTTTTTAATTATCATTTGTTTGTATTATGTGCACCATTGTACCCTTCTATTAATGTGGACAATCGAAAGTTGACCTTATTGGTGCTAATGGAGTGGATGGATAGTAACACCGGGTTATCTTTTGGTGCATAACTTGCCATCTTTTCTGTTGATTTTAAGTCCACTAGAATTTATAATGATAATGATACATGGAACCTGAAAAAGGTGATTGCTCTATCTAATTTTAAAATGTAGTTTATACCTTTTTTCAAATTAACTTTTTTTCTAACACTTCTTGCTTGTTACAGTGCTAATGATTTGATAGAAGAATGATGTCTGCATCAGCTTTCTCAGTAGCAGAGCCCTAGTGGGTGTCTCCTTCCATTTCATTTGGTGACATTTAGTAATTTATCATACATATAATGGTTCACTTTCACATTAGGAAGTCTCTACTTTAAAGAGCGGGAAAGTTGTTTGAAAAGTTGAGACTTACAGATTTGCTATGATAAGAGTGTTAGTATCTAACCAGCCTGTAGATGATAGTCCTGAAATTGTGAGCTATCTATTCTTGGTGGTAGAAGGTCAGGAACATTTGCTCTGACAGAATTTATGATAGATCATGAACATAAAATGTGAATATCTAATGTGAAATATAAAAAGAAGTAGATGTTCAACCTGTATTTCCAGGTGTGTCATTTTTTGTGGAATGGAGAAACTTTGGAGAAAATGTATTGACAAATGTAAGAGTTCTTATTCAAAAAAGATTTATCATTTCTTTACATAAAAGATTATTTTGCGTGATAAAACAATGAAGATACTGTCATAGTGCAAACTTCAACAATTACTATTTCTGTTGGGACTCAATTTTTAAAAAATAGAGGTTAAAACTAGTTATTTTTAATGGTACCAGAACTATTAAAATATTTCAATTGGTGAATTTTTAGTTTTTGAGAAAACTACCTTATCTGCAATATCTGCAAACTATGAATTTTTGCTTTAAAAAATATAGAACTATAAACAAAAACCCATGCTCACATGACTGATTGCCTCCCCCACCTCCATCACAAATTATCAACCATTAGGTGATACACAATCAAATTGGATAGATATTTCTTGAAATGATGCATGGTACGCAGTGCATGCTTTCATTGTGCTTCCTGCCATTATGATATAAAGTACCTTATTTGGAAATATAATGATCAGTTCTGTTAAATCATGTTCAATCATCTTATATAATAACACCTATATTTGTGAATCATTTCAGATTTCAGAGAGCTATGCCTTCCTACCGAGAGAAGCGGTGACACGATTTCTAATGAGCTGCTCAGAGTGCCAGAAGAGAATGCATTTAAACCCAGATGGAGCAGATCATAAAGGTAGCTTCAGAGTCAAATACTGAGATGTAAAGTAATTTTATTCATCATACCAATTTATATCTCCTATTTTAAGTTAGGGTTCATAAAAAACGTGGTAGACTGGAACAATTCAACAAGTCAGATCATCTCATTTATTCCAGTTAGAACGTAGGGAATCTCAGATAGCCACTTAAAGTGTTAGCTCAGCCACACTTGTTTGTCCTCAGCAGAATATTGTGTGAGGATCCTCTGTGAGAAATGGATGGAGTTTTTTTTAAACAAAGATGTTTATATGGAAACTTAAAACTAGGATACTTTGCATTTGCCTGGGATACTTTGTATGTGGTCTTCTATGAAGGTGGAGGGATCAAATTTATAACCTTTCTGGGTCCTTTCTGTTTCACTGACTCCATATTTCTTGAGTGGATACATAGTATTCCGTGAATAAATAGATATTCACCTCAAACCTTTTCATTCTTTGGCTCTTGTTTTCATTCCTGGTAATCTAGATGTTTTTGATGTATAAATTGCTCTGTGAGATCAAGTTAATTATATTGAGAGATGCACTTGCCCTCATTTATCCCCTGATGTACAGAAAGTTCCCCATTTGAGCTAGACCACTGATTTTACTGGTACCATGAGGAACCCATCAACTCTCATTACTAATTCAGATTAACACCTGCTTTGCAATTTAGTCTTAGAGATCTGAGAAATTGGGTTTCATAAGCAGTATGTGTCAGAGGTTGCCAACTAGATGGCACAGTGGATGGAGTGCCAGGCTTAGGGTCAGAAAGACCTGAGTTCAAATGTGCCCTCAGATACTTAGTAGCTATGTGACGCTGGGCGAGTCACTTAGCCCCATTTGTCTCAGTTTTCTCATCTGTAAAATGAACTGGAGAAGGAAACAGAAAACCACTTTAGTATCTGTTGCCAAGAAAACACTAACAGGGGTCACAAAAAATTGGATGTGACTGAAACAAATGAACAACGTCTGTCTGAGCTGGGATTTGAAGCCTTTTTTCTGTATTTGGTGATACGCTGCCTCTTCGAACAGCATATAGAAATCCCCTACTCAGAGTGATTCCTTTCCGTCTTACACCAAAGAAGTGCATAGGAACCGTGCTTCTATATGCAAACAGAGGCAAAAGGTGAACCTTTTTGTGCCACTAGAATTAGATATTTCCCATTATCCAGGCAGTATGATAAACAGCATACTGTGGCAGAAAAGGTACAAGGCTTAGAATCAGAAAAAAGTGTGAAGTGTCTGATAGCTGGCTCTGACACTTACCAATCTTGTGACCATCCAAAAGCAGTCAACTGACTTCTTTTAATCTTAGTTTCCCCATCTGTAAAATAGAGATAATAATTCTTGTACTTCACCTATTGTGAGGAAAGTGCATTGTAAATGGTAATATGATATATTGATGTGCATGATAATGAGAAAGCCGGGATATGAAGTACCCTGGTGACTTGAGAGAGTTAATGAATCACTCTGTGATAATCTAAAGTAATTTGCATTTGAGAGAATCCGAGTGATTTTTTTTTTCCTTAAGAACATTTGAGCAATTAAACATATGGTGTCTTGGAACCCTACTCCAATAAGACAAATTGAAACTTTTGAGAATTGTTGAGCAAATCCAATGTGAAGCTATGCAATTAATCCATGTGCCTGAAAAATACTTTCATTACAGATAATGGGAAACCTCCTACTTTGGTGACCAGCATGATTGATTACAACATGCCAATTACCATGGCCTACATGAAGCACATGAAACTTCAACTCCTCAGCTCCCAGCAAGATGAGGTAATGACATTGAAATACCTCAACCTCCTGTGTCATCTTGTAAAAATCATTGCAAAATAAGTGTTGGCAATGAGAACTGTTTGTAGCAGCTGGGCTACTTTAAAAATTATAGTTATCTTTCATTATAAAATTGTCTTACCAGGGGTCATACAGAAAGGAAAACTATTCAACTTAAAATGTAGACGTGGACGAGCAGCCACATAGAGAAGGCCTTGCTAACATTCAGAAAGTTTACCTATAATCCATAAAAGGTTCACCAACAGAGATCATGAAGCCAGGGTATACTTGTCTCCATGGCTTCCTCCAGGAGGACTTTAACTTCTTTCTCTGTTCTCACTTCCATTGGGATGTCATCATATATTATGATTTCAGCATATATACATGTTATTTGTCTCGTTATAAATATAAATATAAGTGTGTGAGTGTGTGTGTGTGTTTGTGTTGTATACAAGTACAGAGGCAGCTAGATTGCTCAGTGAATAGAGTGCTGGGCCTATAGTCAGGAAGACCTGAGCTCAAATACAGCCTCAGATACTTACTGGCTGTATGACCCTGGTCAAATCACTTAACGTGTTTGCTTTAATGCACTGCAGAAGGAAATGGCAAACATATTTGCCAAGAAAACCCTATGGACAGTATTGGTTATTAGTGTTCTAGGGTCCATAAGGTCACAAAGAGTCAGATACAATTGAGGAACGAACAGCATATAAGTATACATACGTGTGTGTGTGTGTGTGTGTGTGTGTGTGTTATTCATAGCCCTACATTTCTGCTCCACATCTTCTCTAGGCCTATATCTTTCTCTCTGTAAAATGTCTTCATGTGGTTACCTAAAATGAAAAGCAAAGAGCCATATAATCTCTACCCAGTCCCTTAATTTACACTAGCTATCTTCTCTATTAATTTTAATAAAAATGGCCATCACACAGGAGTTTCCTTTACAAGACAGAAATATTTTTAGGTTCCCTGTCAAAGCCTTGGTTCAGACATCCATTTTCTTTTAAATGGATAAATGAAGTCTGTACTTACTTTTAGTGTCTTTTCCTTTCAACACAATTTATACCTAGCTCCCCAAATCATTCAAGAATACTACAGTTCCTCCTGAGCATGCCCATTGTATCTGGAGACCTGGGCCTTGGAATCATAGAGACCTGGTCTCAAGTCCTGTTTCTGATATATAGTAGCTGGGTGACACTGGATGAGTCACTTTTCTTCTCAATCACTCAGCCAATTCTCAAAGACTAAATGCTACAGATAATTTGCGGTTCTACATTCCTAGATGGGTATTCCCCACCAGGAGTACCCTACAAGCATATACATGCTTGTATATATGGATATAAATGTTTAAAACTCCCCAAAAGAATGCCGTGAATGTTGCCAATTTATGAACTTACCATGAATTTGAAAACCATTTCAAAACAATCAAAATCAATAAATATAGATTAAGTACCCGCTGTGCTAGGTATTAAAGAGAAGACTAAGTTTTTAGATAAAGCATCTATGTTTCTTCCTTTAAGGAGTGTATAGTTTAACAGGAAACAAGAAGACAGGAAATTATAATACACAAGTACATTTGAGAAGTACAAAACATGAATCTCAATGTCCCTATTTGCAAAATTAGGATATTTCCCCCCCTCATTAAGTAGGAGAGCCACATGAGATAGGGTTTGTGAAAGTGCTTTGTAACTCTAAAGGTGATATGTAAATGTGAGCTATTATTGACATATCTGGCATTAATTGCTTACAATTAGCACTTAATCTGCTTAATTATAACCTTTTTTGACATCTGGACTCCTGCTATTACATGCAGAGAAATCCCTTGAATTAAAAACTCTTAAGTACCTCTGTTATTCCAAGAAAAGTTCATAAGAAACCAAATCTTATATTGTTAGTCAGAGATTAAGTAAAGTTAATCCTTTTCATTTACTACAGGCCTGTCTATTCAGTAACAAGCAGCGCAAATATCTTTTTTTCCCTTTGTGCTCAGTACTAGTATAGGCAGGGGTTAAAAAACAGTATCCTAGAAATAACTAGAGAACAAGCGTTTTAAAAGTAACTTATTTAAGTGAAAAGTTACTAAAATTAAACAAGTATTTATTGAATACTTAATATGTGCAAAGGACTGCATTAAAAGCACTGTGGCTACTGAACTTATAATTCAACCCAAACTCCTCTCTCCAGAGTTACCAGTGATCTCTTAATTGCCAAAATCTAATGTCCTTTTCTCAATTATCATCCTTCTGGACCAATCTGCTGCCTTTGAAACTGTTGATCATCTTCTTCTCCTTGAGACTCTTTTCTCTACTTGTTCTCCTACCTGTCTGACTGCTCTTTCTCGGTTTACTTTGCAGGATCTTCATCCACTCATATCTACTAATAGTGAAAGTCCCCAAGGCTCTGTCCTGGCCCTTTTCTCTTTTCCCTCTTTATATGTTATTTTTTTGGTAATTTCATGCGTTCTTATGGTTTCACTTATCGTCTCTATACCAGATTACTCTCCTATCTACTTGTCTAGCCCTAAGCTTTCTCCTAAGCTCCAGCTGCCTGTTAGACACCTTGAACTGGACGTCCCATAGACATCACACAACATCACCAAAACTGAACTCGTTACCTTTTCTCCAAAATCCTCCCTCTTCTGAATTTCCTTATTACCATCAAGGGTGTCATCCTCCTCCAAGTCACCCAGGCTTGGAACTTAGATGTTATCCTTAACTTCTCACTCTTTCTTACCCCCAAATACAATCAGTGGTCAAGTCCTGTCGTTTCACTAGCTGTCCCTCATATTTAGAAGATTCTCCTTCCTCCTCCCTCCCCTGGATGACGGTATAGTTCAATGGACTTGATCCACCAGACACAGAAATTGTCATTAAGAATTGATATCAAACTGGAGAAATGTCGCTGATAGAGTGCCACAAGGATCTGGCATTAGCCCAGTTGTTCAATATTTTCATTAATAACACAGACAAAGACAAGGATGCCATGCTTATCAAATTTATAGGTAACACAAAACTGGAGGGAATAGTTAATAATAACTAATAGGCTGGATAACAGAATCAATATCCCAAAATAAAATCAATAGGCTATCATCTATTAAGAGAAAATTTAATAGCAATAAATATAAAGATATTGCATTTAAAAACAAAAAAATGAATTTCACAAGTAAAGTCCAAGAAAGACATGATGAAGAAATTGTGTGGTAAAATCTTCAGTCAATCTATCTCTCCATCCATCCACAAATAACTCACATGTATTAAGTACCTATTACTGGATGTCTTAGGAATTATGCTAGGCACTGGAGAAACAAAGAAAGGAATGAAATATTACTTGCCCTCAAGGAACTTACAGTCTAACGGAGGATTTAACATATAAATATTTAAAGATATACAGAATATATTTACAAAAGAAATATAATGTAGTTTGGAAAGGAAGGGCCTGAGCAGTTGGGGAGATTAGAAATGTAAACTTAAAGTGAGTCAGCAGTGTCACTTGAACTGGCAAGCCAGTTCAGTCTTAGAGTACATTAACAAAATCTCGTATTTTGAATTAATGAAGTTATGGTCTAGCTGTATTTTGACCTGGCCAGATTATATATCCTGTATTGTGTTTAGCTCTAGCTGCTACATTTTATGAAGGATGGGGAGTAGGGATAAGAATGGTGAAGGCCCTGAAAACTGTGATAATATAGGAGAATCAGTTGAAGGATGAGAATATATTTGCCTTGGAGAAGAGAAGAGTTAAGGGGAACATGATAGTTGGTTTGTTCAGTTGTTTTTAGTTGAATCCAACTCTCTATGACTGTACCTGGAGTTTTCTTAGTAAAGATAGTAAAGTGACTTGTCATTTCGTTCTCCATCTCATTTTACAGATGAGGAAATGAGGCAAACAAGGTAAAGCAACTGGTCCAGGGTCACGAGGTTAGTAAGTGTCTGAAACTAGATTTGAACACATCTTCCTGACTCTAGGGCTGACACTCTATCCACTATGCCACCAGTATTTGAAGGACTATTGCAAGAAATAGGGGTTAGGCTTAATTTGGTTTGTCCCAAAGGGCAAAATCAGGAAATAGGAAAGTAGAAATTTTTGAAAAGCGTATTTTAACTTGATATCAAAAAATTTTCCTAAAAATTAGAGATGTCTAAAAGTAGAATCAGTTGTTTTTCAGTCATTTTCTTATAGGATCATAGATTTAGAGCTTGATAGGACCTTACAGATTGGCCAGTCCAGGGGTGAGGAACCCACTCCAGGTCTAGTCTAATTTTACAGATAAGGAAACTGAAACCAAGAGAAGTTGATCTGCCCAAAGTAAGACAGGCAATAAGAATGACAGCTAAAATGTGAACACACAGGTCTTCTGACTGCAGAATGACATCAAGCAGTAGGGGAAAAGGAATAAGCATTTATTAAGCACTTACTGCATGCAAGGCACTGTGCTAAGTACTTTACAAATATTATCTGTTTAGTTTGACCTCTGAGATCTCTTCCAATCTTGAGATTCTGTCATGTTCTGATACTGTTTTGGCTATAATCTTTGACCACAAGGAATTTAAAATATATTAAGGATCACAAAAATTTTGGACCTTCATATTACTAGAAAAGAGACCAAAAATATTAATAACTACTAACCCACATATATGACTTGATAAAAGTACAAGAAGGGATAGATAGGATTTTGTTGAAAGTATTCATTGATATTCATGATCATATGTCACAAAATTGACTGAAAATGAAAAAAAGAAAGTAATACTATCCTACTCTATTACTTGGGCAATTAGGTGGCACAATGGATAGAACACTGGCACAGAATCAGGAGGACCTGAGTTCAAATCCAGCCCCATACACTTACTGCTGTGTGAAACTGGGCAAATTACTTAATCCCGTTTGCCTCAGTTTACTTATCTGTGAAATGAGCTGAAGAAGGAAGTGGCTCCAGTATTAAAAAAAATTTTAAAAAATATTCCAGCATTTTTGCCAAGAAAACCCCCCAAATAGGGTTACAAAGAGTTAAACAACTGAAATGACTCAACAAGTGCTCCATTTAATGACTATTAGAAAAAGTATTTGACACCATTGATCAAAACACTGCTCTATGTATCTACATACATATTTAAAAATTATAGAATATTCTTTGAAATAGATAGCACAGATAGTTTTCCTTAGTGACATGAAAAATATGAAGATGTATAGTCACCAAAGATGTTCACTTTGTAAGATGTACAACATAGAATTCAAATACAGCAGTGATTCTCTGTATATGGTGAGATCTTCTGGTCTTCCCATTTATCAAAGATAACGTGCTTTTTTTAAGTTCCAGAACATTACAGAGTCTCCTAAATGAGAATTGTAAGCATTCAGAATTTGGATTACTATCCACACGAGAAAAGGTGATTGTTGTTTGTCCTTTGTTCTCAAAGAGGACTTCAGAGAGGTGATGTTGCACATGACATGCAAGTGAATTGGATTTAAGTGAGGCAGGGCCGTGCAAAGTCACCAGCCTCACTATCTCCCTTTGAGCCATCTGGGTCCAGTGTCAGGATATAGATCAGGATGACTGGAGATGGCCCTGGATGCAATGGGAGACCTTGGCCTTTTTAAGCTAAGATCTTAGTTTGACTGAGGCAGTGCATCATTCTGCCTCTAATAATTACCAAGAAAAGCCTTCATTTTTAAAAGTCTATACTTTTTATAGCTTTTATTTTAACTCAAATTGTTAACTCATTTTTGTTGTTGGGTCATTTTCCAGTTATATCCAACTCTTTGTGATCCCTTTTTGGAGTTTTCTTGGCAAAAATACTAGAATGGTTTGCCATTTCCTTCTCCAGATCATTTTACAGATGAGAAAAGTGAGGCAAACAGAGTTAAGCAATTTGCCCAGGGTGACAGTGATTGTCTGAGGCCAGATTTAAACTCAGGTTTCCCTGACTCTAGGCCCAGTGCTCTATCCATAGAGGTACCTAAATGCCCATTAACTCATTAATGCATTCTTAATAGAATTTAAAAATTTTTATGTGTATATATATGTATGTGTATACTTATTATACATATGTATATATAGTTTATGTATTATACATATGTATATATAGTTTACATAGTACATATGTTTTATATATACATATATGAGTCCTGAGTAAAACCTTTCTCTCTGCTTGAGGGAGCTCCATTTTAAGAAAGGCCTCACAAATTTATTTGACTGATAGGTCTTGTCAAATTCCTATTCGTATATGAAAGATAGGGTTGATGTATTTTTTTAATTTTTCCTTAATATTTTGATTACATTTTTACCATATGGCTCCTTATAAATTATGAAATAAGTGGTTAGATAAGCATTGAGTTAGGTTCATCAAAGAACAAGGAAAAATTAATTCCCATGACTAAAAAAGGCAAAAAAAATTTCGATTCATTAAACAATTTCAAATAATGTATTTCAATTATTTCATGAAGTGAATGGAAGCTGTCAAATTATTTGTAGCAATCTCATCTAGTGATGTGTTTTTTTTCTCTGCCAAAAAGTGAGGAGATCAACATGGTGCCAAGTGGAGCTGTGGCCACATGCTGGGTCCTTCTGGCTACTCAAAGTCAGCAGCATATTAAAAGCAAAAATAAATCTCTTCCTGTCACTAAGTAGTTGGGCTTCTGATTTTTGAATCGTGAAAAAACACATGGTTGCATTCTAAGTGACCAAATTCCTTCATTGATTAGAGTTTTATCTTAAAGAAAATCAAAATCCAAAGCATCAAACTGATTGAAGTATAGCAGTGATGCTCATCACCAGAGGACTGGCACAATTTGCTGTGTAAATAAATAGTTTAATCATCATTGAATAGTAATTGTGTTGAAAATCATGAAACATGTATGCAGTTCTTGGCCAGGAATGAGAATGGAATTAAAGACTTTAGTCTCTTCCTTTAGTTGTACAGAGAGATAAGTAGGTTTCTGTAAGTATAGTATGGTTTGGGTGGGGCTAAGATGAAAATAAACAAAATCGCATTGAGACAAACAAGTATAGAAGTAGACAACAAGTGAGTTTCTTTGTCTCTTCTCCAGTCATTCATTCATTCTGCAGTGTAGCTGCTGGATAATATTGATTCTATGTAGTTGTCCCTTTATAAAAAACAAGATAAAAATGTATGATTAAATGTTAACCATATAAATAGACATATATGTGTGCCTTTGGGTGTATAAAAACATATACTGTACGTACATATGGATCGTTATTCAATTTGGGGGTTGGTGTGGAAGAGTTTGACTAGTTAGCTCATCAATGAAGAGCTTGCTTGATAAGGTAATCTAACAAAGCAGAATGGCAATTTGTTTTGCAATCTGTAGTCTTCTATAGAGTTGCCAGAGGTAAAGGAATATTGAAAGTTTAAATGATTTGCTTAGGGTCACATAGCCAACATGTATCAGAGAAGATAATTTGGCTATACACATTTACATGTAAATATTTAATTACAGGATGCTTTTTATTAAATATAGCTAGAAAACATGTGTTCCCTTGAATTATTTATACTGGTAAATGTTATTATAAAGATTTACTACAGAGATGTTGTGAGTTGGGTTCCAGATCACCACAATAGAGCAAATATTGCAATAAAGCGAGTCACACAAATTGTTTTGTTTTCTAGTGCATATAAAAGTTATCTTTCCACTAAGCTGTAGTCTATTAATTATGCAACAGTATTATGTCTAAAAAAGAATGTACATACCTTAATTTAAAATAAGCTTTCAGTGGGTCATAAACTTTTTGATGATGGAGGGTCTTGCGTTTATGTTGATGGCTGCTAACTGATCAGGGTTGTGGTTGTTGAAAGTTGGAGTAGTGGTGGCAGTTTCTTAAAATAAGACAAACTACGCAGTTTGCTGCATTAATTGACTCCTCCTTCACTTGAACACTTAGAGACCATTGAAAAGTTATTAATTGGCCTAATTTCAATATTGTGTCTCAGGGAAGAGGGAGGCCTGAAGAGAGATTTATAAAGTTCTCTTTCGTACAAAATAATTACAATAGTAACATCCAAGATCACTGATCACATATCATTATAACAGATTTAATAATAATTAAAAAAATTTCAAATATTGTGAGAACCACCAACATGTGACACAGAGACACAATGTGGGCACATGCTGTTGGAAAAATGGTGCCTATAAGCTTGCGTGATGCAATGGCCCCAAACCTTCAATTTGTAAAAAGTGTAATATATGCAAAGAACAATAAAACAAAGCACAATAAAATGAGGTAGGCCTATATAATGCACTTTAAGGCTTACAAAGCATTTTTCTCAAAACATACAACAACTTTTTAACATAGTGTAAGAATTATCTCTATTTTATATAGTATGAAACTGAGACTCAGAGAAGGAAATATCTTGCTGATGTTTATAAAGCTAGTAAGTGTCAAAATGGGAATGTACATTGAGGTCTCTTGGCTCCCAATCTCTTCTATTATACTCTCAGTATTCTTTCTATACTATTCTATATCTATCTATAAATATAGATCTAGCTATACTATACTATACTATCTATACTATACTTTCTATATTATCTGTTGAGTTTGGTTTTTTGTTTTTGTTTGTTTGTTTTTATATCAGCAAAACTAACACAAACTCACATTGCATTAATAGTTACATAGTGTCCAAGATGAGGAAGGTGAGTATACCAATGTACTCTGCCTTGGTCAAAGTTCTGAAGCATTGTATTCAGTTCTTGGTATCACCTTAGGAAGGATGTTAACAAACCAGAAAGATTCTGGAGTGTGCTGGGACCAGCCCATATGGGCTCTGAGAGGCAATTGTTCACTTTTCAGTGTGTGCATTTGTAGGGTTAATGGAATATGAGATCTTTCCCATTCATTAATAGGCCTATGTGACCATGTGTTCCCTTTTTTCCCCTGGAACAGGGCCTGTGTTCCCAGGTCTAAAGGTACACAGGTATTTCAACCATGGATGTCTTGCTGCTTTGAGCTCTGCCCCCATGTGTTGGGAAACAAAATGGGCACTTAGCACTCAGTTCATCCTAGTGCCTGTGAAGAGTTTGGCCTTTGTTTCCTTGATTAGATTTGGCATTCCTTGGTGTCTTCCTTGCCTCAAGGGAGGACCTAGTTTACACATGAGTTTGAGTGACATGTTTGGGACATCAGAGACTTTTAGACCATGTGGGTTTAAGTCGCCTCTTTGTGACGATTCTAGGTCACGTGGGTGAGTCGCATGTGTGACTCACCCTTGACCCTTAAAAAGTTATAAAGCCAGGGGTTGGCTTTCTCTTTTTTGGAGCTCTTAGCCACAGCCATGGTGGCATGAGTGACTCTGCACTAGCCCTTGTTATGAGCTCCCAGGCTGAACCTAGATGTTGGTAACTATGAATTGTATTGGGTCTGTCTGTCGATGTTTGTAATTTCTTTGTATTTGCTCTGAAGTTCAGGGTGCTGGCTTTTTGCCCTGAACTAAGTGAATGATATTTGTATGCTGAATTAAAGTAAGCTTGTCAACCCCTTAACGTTGCTTTCCTTAGTGAAGCAGATAAAAAGAACCTGGGCTTTTGCAGCATGCTGGTAACGTGCTTGTTGTTCGGCTTGTGTTGGTCTTTCACCTCCACAATGGCTGCTAGCCAGATTGTTGAAACACCCCATTTCACAGCTGTGATACATCCTGAGTCACATAGAGCCCATTGGAGGAGGAACTTGCCTAAGAGAAACTTGCCTAAGGGAAAGCTTACTTATGGGGAGGCTTGTTTACAGGAAGGCTTTCACACATTTTTGGTACTAAGCTCATTAGGCACTGAGTGAAGAGGGTTGTGATGCCTTCTGGCTCTTAGCCTGTTACTGTGAAAGTGTATGTACTGAAGTGAGATTTTGCTTTGGGGCTCACTCATGGGAAGAATGTTTGCCTGAGGTCTTTGTGATTTGGCCAGACAAGACTCTGGGCTGCCATTGTTAAGGAGTGCCCTCCGACCCCCACCCTGCTTTGTGAACACAGATGTTGGTGCTCCCTGGTCTGGTGATTATGTATCTGTTACTTTGTTTAGACAGTTGCAGCCCTGTCTATTTGGATTTTTTTTTTGGATACTCACTTCTTTCTACTTATCTGTAATTAAAGTAAGATTGTTGACCCCTTTGAATTTGTCTTTCGTTTAGAAAAGCAGATCAAAGAACCTGTGCTAGCAAGCCATCCTGGGAGAGTTAGGGTGCTTGCTAATACAGCATTTATACCTCGGAAATCAACAAACACTATAAATCAGGGCTTGATTTATTGTTTTGTTGAATGCCTAGACTTAAAGAGATAGAGAAAATGTTGATAGTGCAGATTAACTTTAAAAATTTGTCATGGATACATTTTTCCTCCTTGAGAGCTGGTGGTTGTACTCTGCCTTGGTCATTCCTAAAAGCATTGTAGAAGAGGGTGACCAGGTTAGTTACAGAACTGTAGACCATGGTACATAAAGCCTGGTGAAAGTATTTGTCCTAGAGATAAGAAAATTTAGTAGGAGCATGTTGACTTTCTCCAAGTATTGGAAGGACTGTGATGTGTAAGAATAAATTTGGTTTCTTTGGCCCCAGAATGCAAAGCTAGAAGCAGTGGGATAGAAGTTGCAGGGAGGCAGAATCTATATTTATATAAGGAAAACTTCCTAAAAATTAGAGCTGTCCAAAAGAGAAACAGGTTGTCTCAGGAGGTAATGCATTCCCTCTCATAAGAAGTCTTCAAGTAGATCCTGGATGACCACTTGTCAGGAAAGTTGGAGAGGGGATTTCTGTTTGAGGTCTTTTCCAAATCTGAGATTCTGTGAAGAGATCACTGTTACGATGGACTATTGTCATTATAACTGTGGTTATAAGATTTGAACTGTGTAAGGAAAAGCTTCCAAAAAGAAATAGGTTGCCATGTTCATATGCGTAATCTGCTCCCATGAAAATTTTCAAATGGGACTGACTTCACGTCAGGACACCTGAGTTTTAGTCCCGATTCTGCCACAAACTAGTCATGTGACCCTAGGCAAGCTAATTAACAGTCTTGTGTCTCAGTTTCCTCATTTGTTAAATAGATGCTCCATATATTTTCTCAGGTCCTTTTCATCTCTGAAGTTCTCATAGATTTAAAGATAAAAGAAACTTTTACAGATGAGTCAGTCTGAATCACATAGAATCACAAAATCTCTGAATCAGCGTCTCTTGAGCCTATCTTACTCTACCGATTCTTGAAGAAGAATGCCCTCTACTACATCCCTAGCAAGTGATCAATGGATCTCTGCTTGTAGACACTTAGTAGGAGGGCGTCACTGAACCCTGAAGCAGTGGGTAGTTCTTATTATTTTTAACACATTTTTTTTTCACATAAGAAAATGAGACCCAAGGGCAGGAAATGACTTGTACGCGGTATGCAGCTAGGAACCTAGAGGAGGAACTTCCTGCCCCATCAAGATACTTAACTTCTAGTCTATTCATTTGAAAGACTTCTTTAAAATGTAGCATATTTGTCTCACTATCCTTCTTTAACAGTTAAGGGAAATGTGGAAAAGGTAGTGAGCCAGTTATTCAAAATGAATGAATAGTTCTATGATTCTATTGTTTGAGTCAGTATGAAGACCAGACTGGAGATAAGAATACAGAAGATTCCTCTTATTGTCACGTTTGACTATATCCTCTGATCTTTTCTAAGTAATATAGAAAATAGCACTTCTACTATCCTCTTGTGTTTGAGATATGTTTGTCACTTTTAAGTAAAAGATAATACTTAAATTAGTAAATAGTTGGAAAATACAATGCATTGTATTACTTAACCTTAAAGTGTATATCAATGACATAATTAACATTTTAGAATAATGAATGAGATTATTAAAGGTGAATAATCATCATAGATAATAAGAGTGGGAAATATTTAAAATAAAGTTGCAACTTTTATGATGCTTGAGATGATGAGTAAGGTATTTTTTTTTAGTTTTACAAAAAAATTATAGATAAGTCATTTGGTAATGCAGTGATTTTTGCTGGAGGTTCCATTTTTCCTGTAGCACCTAACTTTTGGCACCACCATAAACTATACTCACAGGATATACTGTTACTTCCATTTTTGTTTCTTAGCATTTATTGAGAGACTCAGCATGTTGTACATATTTTCACAAAATATGGACTCTGACTTTTAGGAGTCTGATATCATGAGAAATATATCATGCATGCAATATGCCAGTACAATTAGAAATACATATTAATTTATCTTAAGTTTAATTTCAATTTTCACGGTTTTTTAAAATTTATAGCGAGGTCATATAGTGTACAGAAATAAATACGAAGTTTGGAGACAAGATATTTGGGTTCATATTCTGGTGCCAATACTTAGTAGCCATGTAAGCATGGGCAAAGTGATTAACCCCTTTGGGCATCAGTTTCCTTTTCTATAAAATGAAGGAGATATATTAGATGCCTCTAAGGTCCCTCCCACCTTAAAATATATGATTCTATAATCTTGTTATTTAACCTCTCTGAAGTTCACTTTCCTCTTCTGTAAAATGAGGATTATATTGAACAATCTAGGTTGCTGTGAAGAAAGCACTCTGAAAAACTTAAAGCATTACGTAAACATAGTTGGGTATTTAAGAGAATGTTTTTCCAAGAGTTTTGTTCCTGAGTTCTCTCATATAGCACATTGTTTTATTTTATTTAATGTTATAGGATAAACAAAAACTTTGTTTATAACAAATTCAATTTCATTTTTTTCCTGTGGAAAAATGAATCCTTAGTATTTATGGTACATATGTCAACCTAGATATATTTTTAAAAAACAACCATGGTAGTTTTTCCTATGCAATAGTACCTTTTGTTGTCTCTATGTTATGATTTGAGTAGATATTTTCCCACAGATCACGAAACTTTCTAGAATATTAATTTATTGTCTTTACTGACACTCCCACCTCTAACTACTCTAAATCTTTCCTACTATTGATCAAGTCATCTTCCTTTTGATTGTCTTCAATGTTAAAATAGAGGGAAGAGACAAAAAAACCTCTTTAGCTCTCATGCTTGATGAGATTACAGATGGATTTATGGTTATAGACTATCTGTAGATAAGATCACAAGTGCAGTTTTATATTCTTAATAATGCCAATTCTTCTGGCACATGTTTAACATAATAAACAGTTGCTCCCTGTTATAAAGACCCTTTTGAATCATAGAATTTCTTCTAGATGCTTTTCAGTGAGATTATGGTTGTCATTCTAGCTTACCTGCATCCATTGTCCCAGTGCTCAGATGATCTATTAGTTTTAGCTTCCCCTTCCTTTTGTTCTCTGAAGGAGCAAGGGTATTTGTTGTTAGGGTCCTAGTGTAATTTCTATCACCTTGTGGCAGAAATAGTGCTATCTTCAAAGATGCTTTCCTCAACAGTTTAACTGACTGTTTTATTTCTGCATATGCCTTGGGGATCCCATTTTCTACATCTATCTATCTATCCATCTCTGTAGATAGAGATGTCTGTCTGTCTATCTATCTATCGATCGATCAATCTATTTATCTATCATCTACGTATGTATGTATGTATATACGTATGTATCTATCTATGTATGTATGCATGTATGTATATGTATCATCTATCTTCTCTCCAAACTTGGATGTATTTTTGTCCTGCACTAGATCATGTACATTGTCCATATTCTGCATTCTTAACTCCTGGATGTCATGTCCTTTTGTTCCTTGATCAGCTAATTCTAATGAACTCTGTCTCTCACCTTGAAATTTAAATTTACCAAGCTGAATTCTCCCTGCTTTTTTTATCTAAAAATGTTCTTCACCTTTTCACAACATGCCCTTTGTTTCTACCTTTTTTCTCTCATAGGAATAATCCCAGTCCTCCAGCTCTCTCGTTATCACATATAGATCTATGTTTGCAATATCAATATCCAAAATTTATGGATTCACATGACAAATTTCTAGGTTGAAGGAAACTCCCAGTGGCTTCTTCAAAAGAGCTGTAATTTTACTGCTCTACCCTTCCACGAATATCAGGTGCAGCTTCACCATGTCTTAGGAGCTGGCATCATTATTTTTAGTGGTCAAAATAAATTATCATGCAGTTGCTGGCTTTTTAGCGATGAACCTTTTCAAACTTAGCTTAATTTGTCTGGCTCATACCTGACTTCATAAAATCTGTCACACCTGTGTTTGGCCAGCATAATTTCGAAGCCTAGATCACCCTCACACCAACCATAATTGGACAGCAGAGTAGAACTTTTGTAAAATAACATTCCATTCCACTACTATGTGACTTACACTTAGAATCTAACAGAGAAACCTCAGGATAGCCCTTCATTTCCATTTTAACGCATAACTAGGAGAGGTCTCTAATTTACAATGTCAAGAAGAGTGGATTTTGCTACAAAATATTTTACACTCTGATATAAATACAAACCGCTAACCTAGGCATTTAAGATTATTAGGTAGATCCATTCTATATCTCCTCTCCCACTCAATCCTAGCTTATACCTTCTTTGATGGCTAAGGATTGTATCTTCTCTCTTTCTCTTCTCCGAGCTTTTCCCTGAGTCATTCCTAATGTATGAAAAAAGCCTCCACCTTTTTGTCAACCAAAGTACAAACCTTTCATTTACAGTTTTAACTTAAGCTTCCTTCCTTTGGGATGCTTTTTCTTATAAACAAAAAATAACAAATAAATTTCTATAAATAATATTTATGAGAACACCAGTGTTTTTCCAAAACCATCTCTTCCTCTAAATGCCAGACTGTAGTTACAAAACTTTTTTCATTTGATCAGTGAAGGTCAACAATTTCTCTAGAGCTTATAGTCTGACAGAGCTGCCTGGGACATTGAGAAATTAATGACTTGCCTAAGGTCACATAGCCAGTATGTGTCAGAATCAGGACTTGAATACAGGTTTTTCTGACTCTGAGGCCTATTCTCTATTTACTATGCCAGCTGCCTCTCTTATGAAAAAAAAAACATTTACACATAGTCATGTTGATTGAGAACTCATTGATTGAAAAATTCTTGACAGGAGGAATTGTGTTTTATCCTTCATGCTAGACACTTTTGAAGTACCTGCTAATGAAATATATGTTCTAGTATGCTTGCCCCCCTTTTTTTTCTTTTTTTATTCACATACTGCTAATCCTCAGAGTCATTTCCCACCATTCATCTTCTCTCCTATTTCTGAGAAATGAAGCAGTGTTGGAGGAAGTCACAAATGCATTTTGTCATATATCATTGGAACTCACAAGATACACATAGAAATCCTATACATCTCTGATTGATTCTCTGTAATGATTTGGAAGTGACCCTTCTGAATCTCCTCCCTTGGGCTGCCAATCTCACTTTTCCCAAGAGATGACATGTGTCTGCTATTTTTACTGATTACTGAAGCTGTTTCAAAATTGTCAGCTTTGCCTCATGCCTCTCATCTATAGAGAGTTAAAAAAATCCACCTTTATCTTAACCTGTCCTTTTATCTTTGAAAAGATCATGAAGTTGAATTCCTTACCAAGGCTAACCTATCTCCTTGGGCTCTTGACTCCATTTCCTTTCATCTCTGTCAGCATCCTTCTCTATTCTCACTTGGCTTCAATGAGGCTCTTCTCTTCTTTTTCTGCTTCTTTTGCTCTTCCTCCTCTTTAAGTAAGAGACACACCTCCAGGCTCTGTCATCACTTTTTCTTTTCTCTGTAGTTCTCTTCATTGGCAATTTCATAAAATTTTATGTCTTTATAAGATTTAGAATTGGAAGAGACCTTAGAGATTGTTTAGTTTAGTATTTCATTTGACTGATGAGGAAACTGAGGACTGTAAAATTAGGTAACAGCTACCATTTATATGGAATTTTAAGAATTACAAAGCAGTTTACAAACATTTCATTTTATTCTCACAACTGCCATGGGAGATAGGTTCTATTACTAAATCTCCTTTTACAGATGAGAAAACTGAGGCAGGTAGAGGTTAAGTGACTTACTTAAGATCACACAGTTAGTAAGTGTCTGAAACTGGATTTGAACTCATGTATGCTTGATTCCAAGTTCAGTACCCTATACATTTCTTTGAGCTGCCTCAAATGTCACAGAAGTACTAATTAGCAGAGATAGGACTCAAACTCAGTCCTCTGACTACAAAATCTAGTGCTTTTTCACAACGCCATATGGGAATCTCTATGCAAACTCTGACATCTATAGATACAGTTTCTACCTCTTTTCTGAGCTCCGAGTCTATATTTCCAAATGTTTGTTGGCTATCCCTGTCTAAATAAAAATTACGTGAACTGTTGCATTGCTGAAATTGAACATAATTGAACCTAAAATTGAAGCTAATTGAACCTAAAATTGAATATATCCTGAACCATTTTTCTTCTTAATATCCTAATTTCTCTTGGCAGAATTACTGTCATTCTAATCACTCAAAATCAAAATGTCATACTTATCTTTGACTCATCTTTATTCTTTATCTCCTATATCAAGTCAGTTTCTATCTGCTGTGCATTTTATAATATATTGTTTCTTACATTCATCACATTTATTATGTCCACACTGCCATCCACTAAGTTATTTTTTATATTTTATTATTTAGTATTTTAGTTTTCAACATTGGTTTCCACAAGATTTTGAGTTACAAATTTTCTCCCCATGTCTACCCTCCCCCACTCCAAGATGGCATCTATTCTGATTGCCCCATTCCCCAGTCAGGCCTCCCTTCTGTCACCCCACCCCCATCCCCATTCTCCTTATTTTCTTGTAGGGCAGGGTAGATTTCTATGCCTCATTCCCTATATATCTTATTTCCCAGTTGCATGCAAAAACAAGGTTTTTTTTTTTTTGAGCATTTGCTTTTAATACTTTGAGTTCCAAATTCTCTCCCCTCTTCCCTTCCCACCCACCTTCCCTAAGAAGTCAAGCAATTCAACATAGGCCACACATGTATTATTATGCAAAACACTTCCACAATAATCATGTTGTGAAAGACTAACTATATTTCCCTCCCTATTCTGTCCCCCTTTATTCAATTTTCTCCCTTGACCTTGTCCCTTGCAAAATTGTTTGATTTTGATTACCTCTTCCCCCTATCTGCCGTCCCTTCTATCATGTCCCTTTTTTATCTCCTTCCTCCTTCTTTCCTGTGGGTTAAGATACCCAACTGAGTGTGTATGCTATCTCCTCCTCAAGTCAAATCCTATGAGAGCAAGATTCACTTATTCCCCTTCGTCTGCCTCTTCTTCTCTTCCAACAGAACTACTTTTTCTTGCCACTTTTATGTGAGATAATTTATCCCATTCTATCTCTCTCTTTCTCCCTCTCTCAATATATTCCTCTCTCACCCCTTAATTTAATTTAATTTTTTTAGATATCTCTTCATCCCTTCATATTCAATTCACCCTGTGCCCTCTGTCTATATATATCTATATATTTATATATATATAGATAGATATATAGATACATATGTATAGATATATATGTATGTATATTCTCTTCAACTACCCTAATACTGAGAAAGGTCTCATGAATTACACACATCATCTTTCCATGTAGGAATGTAAACAAAACAGTTCCATTTTGGTAAGTCCCTTATGATTTCTCTTTCCTTTTTACCTTTTTCACGCTTCTCTTGATTCTTGTATTTGAAAGTCAAATTTTCTATTCAGCTCTGGTCTTTTCATTGAGAAACCTTAAAAGTCCTCTATTTTATTGAAAATCCATATTTTGCCTTGGAGTATTATACTCAGTTTTGCTGGGTAAGTGATTCTTGGTTTTAATCCAAGCCCTTCAGTCCCTTAATGTAGAAGCTGCTACATCTTGTGTTGTCCTGGGTTGTGTTTCCACAATACTCAAATCAAATGGTTTCTTTCTGGCTGCTTGCAGTATTTTCCCCTTGACCTGGGAAGTCTGGAATTTGGCTACAATATTCCTATGAGTTTTCTTTTTGGGATCTTTTCCAGGTGGATTCTTTCAATTTCTATTTTACCCTCTGGATCTAGAATATCAGGGCAGTTCTCCTGGATAATTTCTTGAAAGATGATATCTAGGCTCTTTTTTGGATCATGGCTTTCAGGTAGTCCAATAATTTTTAAATTATTTCTCCTGAATCTGTTCTCCAGGTCAGTGGCTTTTCCAATGAGATACTTCCAATTATATTCCATTTTTTCTTCATTCCTTTGGTTCTCTTTTATAATTTCTTGATTTCTCTCATAAAGTCACTAGCTTCTACTTTCTCCAATGTAATTTTTAAGGTGGTATTTGCTTCAGTGGTCTTTTGGACCTCCTTTTCCATTTGGATAATTCTGCCTTTTAAGGCATTCTTCTCCTCATTGGCTTTTTGGAACTCTTTTGACATTTGGGTTAGTCTATTCTTTAAGGTGTTGTTTTCATCAGTATTTTTTCTGGGTCTCCTTTAGCAAGTTGTTGACTTGTTTTTCAT
>CM053622.1:218918910-218938717 GCA_028646595.1 Phalanger gymnotis | reverse complement strand
CTCATTGGCTTTTTGGAGCTCTTTTGCCATTTGAGTTAATCTATTTTTTAAAGTGTTGTTTTCTTCAATATTTTTTTCAGTATTTTTTTGGGTCTCCTTTGGCAAGTCATTGACTTGTTTTTCATGGTTTTCTTGCATCATTCTCATTTCTCTTCCCAATTTTTCCTCTACTTCTCTAACTTTCTTTTCCAACTCCTTTTTGAGCTCTTCCATGGCCTGAGACCAGTTCATGTTTTTCTTGGAGGCTTTTGATGTAGGCTCTTTGACTTTGTTGACTTCTTCTGGCTGTATGTTTTGGTCTTCTTTGTGATCAAAGAAAGATTCCAAAGTCTGAGACTGAATCTGAGTGCGTTTTTGCTACCTGGCCATGTTCCCAGCCAACCTACTTGACCCTTGAGTTTTTCATTGGGGTATGACTGCTTGTAGAGCAAAGAGTACTTTGTTCCAAGTTTGAGTTGAAGCTATTTCTATACAGCCAGCTCTGCCACACCAGCACTCCTCCTTCGCCAAGAACCCCCAACCTGGACCTGATGCAAATCTTAAGCAGGCTCTGCATTCCTGCTCTGATGTGCTACTTAATTCCTCCCACCAGGTGGGCCTGGGGCTGGAAGTGACTGGAGGTATAGTTCTGTAGCTGCACCACCCCTGCTGCCCCTGCAGCAGTGGCCGAACTGCGAACTCTGTCCCCCACAGCTTTTCCCACTAACCTTCTCTGTTGTCTTTGGTGTTTGTGGGTTGAGAAGTCTGGTAACTGCCACGCCCACTGATTCAGGGCGCTAGGGCCTGTTCTGCCTGGCTCCTGGTCTGGTTTGTCCTGCCCTGGCCCACGCTGAGCTTTGCTCCCCTCCGCTCCGTGCATGATAGACCTCATCCAGTGATCATCCCGGCTGTCCTGGGCTGGATCCCTGCTTCCCTCTGCTATTTTGTGGATTCTACAGTTCTAGAATTTGTTCAGAGCCATTTTTTATAGGTTTTTGGAGGGACCTGGCAGGGAGCTCGTGCAAGTCCCTGCTTTCCAGCCGCCAGCTTGGCTCCACCCCCAACACAATGGTGTATTAGTGTGCTATAAGAAAAGAAGAGTGTGATGAATAAAGAGAAATATAGAAAGATCTATATGATATGATGCAGAGTGGAGTAAGCAGAGCCAAAAAATAATATACATAGAAACTATAACAATGTAAATGGAAAGAACAATTCCACATGAAAAAATCAAAAGTAAATTTAATAACATTATAAAGCTTAAGCAGAACTCAAAGAGATATGAGAGGGCATCCCCAGCCCACCCCTTTGTGGAGGTCAGAGGTCCACAGCAGTTATATATTGCAAATTTTTGACTTTTTCAATGTATTGATTAGTTGTGTTCATTTCTTTTTCTTTAAAAAAATACTATTTGCTATATAGGATGATTATCAGGGAGGGTTAATGAAAGGGAACCTTGAGATGATTAGGGTGATATAAGAAATAGAAGATATCAATAAAAAATTTATAATAAGTTTTCTTAACCTTTCCTTTCCCAGTTAGTATTTGGCAAAGTGTGTTTTTTTCCTAAACTCAAGTGTTAGACTTTATATGTCTCTTTTAAATTCCTTCTTATTCAGGTCAGCCCAATGTTTTTTCCCTGTTAAGACCTTTTTTGAATCTGTACTTTGTCCCCCAGCTTATTACCTAGACCTCTCCCACATCTTTGTTTCATCTGCATATTTGATAAACATATAACATATACCTTTTCCAAAATAATTGATAAAAACATTGCCAAATCTGATAGGCTTCCCTTAATCTTCATTCTTCATGACTTCTCAGCAGCCTTTGCATTGTCACTCATCTTCCTGATACTCTTTTCTCTCTATGTTTCTGTGACTTTGTTTCCTTCTGCTTCTCCTCCTCTCTAGATCATTTCTTCTCAGTCTTTTTGCTGGATTTTCATACAGGTCATACCTGAAAAGTGTGGATATCTCCCAAAGTTCTGTCCTGGACACTCTTCTTATCTCCCTCTATGTTATTTTATTTAGTGACCTCATCAGACCCGTGGATTCAATGGTCTTCTCTATGAATATAGATCTATATATTACAAGACCTATATATTAATCTTTAATATCTCTCCTTAACTACATTTCTGTATAACACACTGTCTCTTGGATATCTTGAACTGAATGTCTTGTAGGCATCTATAATTCAATATGTCCAAAATGAAACTCATTATATTTTCCCCCAAGCCTTCCTCCTTTCCCAACTTCCCTAATACCATCAAGGATACCACAGTCCTCTCAGTCATCCAAGTGCACAATCCAGGTATTATCCTCAACTTTTCACTTTCTCTCCCCTTCTTTCTCCAGTTCAATTGGCTACCAAGCCCTGGTTAATTCTCCCTTCAAAACATTTGTGTAATATGTCCCATTATCTTCTGATCCTGCCACCACCCTGATGTAGCCACTTATCACCTTATGTCTGAACTATTGAAACTGCCTTCTAAGTAATCTCCCTCACCACAATCCATTCACCATTATTCTATATAAATTATCTCCCTAAGGTATAGGTCTATGTCATCCCTCCCCTCATTCAATAAAGTCTAGTGACTCCCTATTACCTCCAGAGAGGTGCAAATTTTTTTGACCATTTATTTATTTGTTTTTATTTATTTATTTATTCATTGGGGATTTTTTGGGGGGAGTGACAGGACTAATATGGAAATACATTTTGCATGATTTCTTATGTGTAATTGGTATCATTATGCTTACCTTCTCAGTGGGTGGGGGAGGTGTGAGAAGAAGAGAGAGAAATAATGGAATTCAAAATTTATAAAGAAACTAATGTTAATAACTAAATAACTTTTTAAAAATGCATGTAAACTCTGTGTGTGTGTGTGTGTGTGTGTGTGTGTGTGTGTGTGCATGTGTATAATATGCAACAATTTCCTGGTCTACCATTCTAGAAACATGGACAAAAAAGGAAACTAGTTTAATCTGACAACCTGGTTTTTTTTTTGTTTGTTTGTTCTCTTTTACATTACATTGGTCCTTTTGGTTCATTGCTTCTTTTTCTAGATGTATACTAATCCTGTCTTCAACAATGTATTCTAAAATTTCCCCAAAAATCAAAGTCAAGTTCACTGCCCTGTTTTTTGCAGACTCCATTCTCTTCCCCCTTTTTTTTGAAAATTGAGAAAACACGGATCCTTCTCCCCTCTGTAATATCTTTCCAGTTTTCAGTGATCTTTCATGGATCCATGAATATGACTCAGCAAACACACATTCTACTTCTTTTGGTATCTAATAATGTCATTCTTGATGTCTTGATGTCTTGATATCATCAGCTAGGTACATTTACCTATCTCTCTGCTTCTCTTGGGTATCAACTCTCCATTAGCCATTTTGTTGTGTTATTTCTAGTGCAAAGATCAACTGCATGCTTTGGTTTTAATTTTTAAATTTTAGGGTAACATGAGCAACAAGACTGAAATCTAGACATCTCTCCAATCCTTCTGAAGCTTTAAAATCACACCTGAATAATAATTATGTGCTAGAGGTAAAGTAATCTCAGCTAAAATTATCATCTACCAGATAGCAAGAAGTCTAACCCTCAACAGCCTTAGGAATTAGCAGAAAACACTAATCCCTAACAGTCACTCAGCACCCTTGCCCCCTTTATCCTTCAAACTCTGGGAGGTTTGGCACAACTTGAACCTTTTGCTGATGTTGTACTCTCTGTAATCCCACTCTGTCTCTGTACTTACCCCACCATTCTGTGTCAACAAACAGCAGATCTCAATTTTGCCCATGCCCATTCACCTGTGGGAAAAGGAAAGGTATAATAAGGCCAGGGATGGCTTAGTTTCAGGAGTACACTCTTCATGTAGCAGCATTCTTTAGAACAGAAGAAACTGAGGAAGAATACCAATATGTTCATGGGACTTCACCAGCCTTGAAAAAATGGGGATTCACCTCTCTGTGGGAACAGGATTATTCCCTTGGAGGATTGAGGTCACAGTGGAGGAGAAACTGAGACAGATTTGAAATCATTCATCTGGGATTTGTCATCAAAAGAGAGGGAGTAAGAAATTGAGCAATAGGGGAATATAAGAAAAAATGACAAAAAATACCAAAGATCTCATGAGGAAAAAATTTAATTAAAAACCTAAGAGCACAAGCAGATAGATCAACAGGGAAAATATTAAAAGAAAAGATACTATGACTGTAAGATGTCCAAATGCCTGGACTCCAACCCTCCAAGGTCTAGACTACAAACATGGGGGATCTGGGCATATAGGATATAGGTGGAAGCTATAGTTAGTACTATTTGGACAGCTGGGTTAGTGAATACATGGTGTTCCAGTCTTTCAATCTGAACTGAGCCTATACTCAGCATAAGCCATGAGCTTCTGGGATATCCCAAAATATACCATTGATACCTTGAGACTCAGGCTCCATGATGACTATGAGCTTTCTTTGGAGTAGGCCCTCTTATGCTTTTGGCTCTCTGAGGCTCAGAATCTCTTGTGATTGGATTTCTAGGGGCTGAGCTAACTTATGCTTATCATGAGTCCTACTTTCATCCCTTGAAAGGTACCCAGCAGTTTCTCTGTGGTCCTGCACACAGCAATCCAAAGCTATTTGGGAGCAGTATAGAGCTAAATGCCATCAGTGAATAGATTTACAGAAAATCAGAAGTGTTCTTTAAAAAGTGAGTGTGCATTTTTGGAACTGGGAAGATAGAATCTGAAAACTTTATGGGGAAGGCTTTTGTTTAAAAAAAAGATGATAGATAAAAGATAAAATTAACAAGCAACAAGCATTTATTAAGTACTTATTATGAGCCAGGCACTTTGCTATCAGGAAGATACAAAAACATAAATGAAACAGCCCCTTCCTTCAAGAGATTACATATTATGCACACTTAAAAATAGGTACTACACAAGTATATGTAATATATTAAAAACAGCAATAAGAAAATCCAAATCAGTATCCATTGACCAAGCATTTATTTTGCCTAGGGCGGCTCCATACCCTAATTCAAGCAAATGTTGAGAGATTTAGCTGAGAGTTCCATTCATGCAAAAATGGGAGGATGTGAGAACACAGACAATGTTACTCAATAGCTAAGAAATGATATGGCACAGATACACATGTTGACTATACCCTTCTTCAACAGAGGTTGATAGATGAAGCAATGCCTCTTCTTGAATATACTCTTATAGTGATTGATGTAGTATCTGTCCTCAATTATACCTCTTCCTAGGACAGCCACAGGCATTCAAAGAGTGCCAAAATGAAGGTATTCTAATGGGTATTTGAATATCTGGTTGTTTTCATCTTGAAGTCTGGATCTTGTTGTCTGAAACAACCTCTTAATTGGTGTAAGCTAATTAATTGGCCATAAAATTCTTCATCTATCTTTCCTAGTATGTGGCAATCAGCTGTATACAGGTATACCACAATATCTTTTGAAATATGCTTATGAGTAATATCCTACAGAAGCTTATGGTTTTCTATGAAATCATCGTTCTTGTATTTTTTTAAAAAATAGTTACCTAAAAAGAGGTTTTCTGATTGTCCTATATAAGAGACTGGTACTTAAAATTATATGCAGGACAGGTAAATAGGATAGATTTATACAATTATCTAAAATATATATAAACTAATGATAGATGTTATTACTATTCGATGTTTAATTTAGTGAAAAATCTAATAAAACATCGATTTTAATAAAAATGATTTATAACAATATGATTAATAGGAAATTAAATTTAATAGTTATTTACTATGCTAAGTTTTAATTAGGAAAGCTATTAAAATGTTTTTCAAGCAGAACACAAAATTCCCTAGTGAAGTTGTGTTGTCTGGGGAAAGTAATTTTCTTTGTTCCGCAAGTCTGTTTTCTGTTAACCATTTTTCATGGGATAGGAAATTTTGACTGTGATACCTAAGAGTAAAGAACGATGACTTTCTTCAACAAATGTTTGACTCATATAATTTAATCAATTCTTCATGAAGTTAGTGTTCTAAGTTAGCAATTGTTTTTTGCTATTTAAAAATGTGAAAAATGTTTTCCTCTTCATTCTAGATTCTCTACTGCATTTTTTTTAAAAAAAGGAAATCATTTACACAATGTAGGAAAAAAAAGTGGTGAATTCATTTAATGAATTATTCTGTGTCAAGGAGGCTAAAGCTGATGAAGCTCTTGTCAAAGTCTTTTCTCCATAGCAGTTGCTCTATAAATAATTATACGACAATTTGTGGAACTATAAGGCACCTTATAAGTAAAGTAAAGCAAGTAGATAATTAGGAATAATGTTCCTGTTAAATGGAAAGAATTCTGATGGCTGAATTCTCTTTTGTAAGACCAGTCTTTTCATTATTTGCAATTGCTTACAAATAGAAATGTAGTATTTTTTTTTTTACTTTCAATGACAGAAAAAGAGCAATTTGGACTTAAATACCATCCATAAGTTGGAATAAGATAAGCCTAGCAATGCATCTTTTTAAAGTGTGTTGTATGTGGTGTGTGTGTGTGTGTGTGTGTGTGTGTGTGTGTGTGTGTGAGCGCATGCGTGTTTCCCAGGAGACCAATAGAATATCATTTTCTTCTTGCATTTGGGGTTTATTTCTTGAAACTTGTTTATTCCTTTTTCTGGGAACAGAATTCAGCTTTCATATGTAACTGTTACACATTTGCTCCTAATGTTAGAAATTTGGTTTGTAGGGAGCACTTGAATTTATTATTTAATGGGAATGAGCTGCTAAATATAAGTTTGCTGTCCTATATGGACAATGATAGTACTAATAATACCTTTATCTATAAACATATATATTGATCATGGTTTAAAAAGTCATTTTTTCCAAACGACCTTGTGAGGAAAATGCAGGAGTTATCATTCCCATTTTACAGATGGTAAAATTGAGCAGGGGCCTTGTACATTGATACCTTTCAAATAAGTAGAGTACTGATGAAATTTGCTCAACATTAGAAGACATACAGTTATGTTTGTTCATTATTTTAGTATAATTTAAACATCAGAGCTGTTAATTTTAATGCAATAACATGAGAGATTTGAGAATATTTTCAAAATAGTTCGTGTTCCCTTTGTATTCTGGGAAATTTCTACAAACCTGCAGGATAATTTTCTTATAAAATTGTAATCACTGAAACATATATTTGGTGTGGCCATTTTGTTCAACCCTTCAAAAATTGTCCCTATTTGTGTTATAAATACGATTTTAATTGATTTCTCTTTCTATCAGTGAAGGGACAAGTTGTTTCACTTGATAAAACATGATAGTGGGTTTTAGGTGTATTGGGTCATTATTTGGCTAAGAGAGAGGCATATGTCAGCAAGCAAAATAAAAAAAAAATAATCAGCATAATACCTATCCAAACAGAAATGGTAAGGTTGAAAAGCTGTTTTATTTTTAAAGGGTTTTTTTTAAAAATGTAATGTTATGAAATGAATGAATGAAAAAGCCTTTTTTAAGTGCTATGTGCAGCACTAAGTATTACAGATACAAAAACAGAAAGCAGGGACCATCTTCTGTGGCCAAAGAGCTTATGTTCCAATTGGGGAGAAAATACCTATCAGGAAATGGTGACTAGAATAGGGTACTTTGGTTGGGGAAGTTACAGAGATGGCGAATTGGGGAAGATTGACACACTCCCTCTAGTAGCAAAAGCATGCTTGATTAAATTATGGGAGTGGGAGATAAGAGAGAGGGCACAAAGGAGAGAAAATTGAAGCAAGCCGGGAGGCTGTTTAGATGCAATAAATTGACCATGTGACTCATTTGCCGATCAATAGAACTCAAGGTAGAGGTTCTGGGCATGAAAGGTTTAAGTTCTACAAGATATGATCGTTCAACCTCTATCAAAGAGTTATGTTCACATTTCTTTGAATAAGTAATTGATTGATTCTAGAGTAAGAGAACTTAGGTTAAAATCCTACCTATGACACCATTTTTTATGATCTTTAACTCCTTGGGACTAAGTTTATTCTTCTGTAAAATAAGGAGCTAGGGCTAGAGGAGCCCTGAGGTTCCTTCCAGTCTTCAGCTATGACTCACCCTCTACTATGTTTTAAATAAGGCATATTCTTTGGGAGGTAATAGTACATCTGAGGCCCAGAGGCCCACTGGTCTCTCCCTGATTGCCTTTGTTAGAATTGTGGCAGCATCCACCAGGGCATACCAAAATATAGAATTAAGCAAAACATTCTCAACTCAACTCACTCCTCTATTAATTAAACAAATTTAAATAAGGCTAAATATCCTTAAATTTCTTTGTCATTTTTGAGAGAAATATTACAAAAACAAACTCAGGTACCTTTTAGGACCATTTGGTCAAGGGAGCTTTGAATTTTAAACTGTAGGAATGAAGTCCTAGAGTTATCTTGTGAAAAGTGAACATTGTACATTTAGAGAATTTGAGAGTCACTCTTTTTTCCCTCCTTATTTTTCTCTTATATTTTCAGAGTGCCTAGTTGGCCTCTGTAAAATCCCACTGTGCTAAATTTCTTTGACACTTATAAGACTGGTACCCATTACTCAAACAGTTTGAAAAGAACAGCATCAGTTCTGACCAAGGATAACTGCTGTGTTGGGCAGGGGATAGAAGCTGTGTTGCAGAGGTGACCATTGTGCCTAGAGATTGAAGGCTTTACAGCAACAATATCTAGATGGGGCCAGCATAGTTCCAGAAATTTGTCCTTGTAAAGTTCTATATGATATTATAATAAGGTGGCTACAGATAGAAAAAAGAAGAGTTAGACTGTGCAAGATAATGAAGCTGGAAAAAAATTTTATAGTTGCTGTTTTAGGATTTTTTCTTTAGCCAATTCTCTAGGACAGGGGTTTGCTACCTTTTATTGTATGATACACTTTTTTGACTCTGTATAGTGAAGCCTATGATCCTCTCCTCAAAGTAATGTTTTTAAATGCATAAAATAAAATACATAGGATTACAAAAGAAGCCATTTATACTGAAATATAGTTGTCAAAATAATTTTTAAATATAATTTCATAGATATCAGGTTAAGAACTTCTGCTCTGGGGTGAGAACAGCTTAGTTGCTGCTCCAATATGGGCATACTAGCCAGCACAACCTTAATGACAAGAAGAGAGAGTTGGAAGCAACAGCATCCATCTACTCCAATCCATATAATCCTTCAAACCACATTGAAGTATTTCCCCTAATTCATCCTATGAGAAAATTCAGTTAACATTAACTAAGCCATTTTGTTATTGTTCTCTTGTTTCAGGCATGTCTGTCTCTTTGTGACCCCATTTGGGGTTTCCTTGGCAAAAATGCTGGAGTAGTTTTCCATTTCTTTTTCCAGCTCATTTTATAGATTAATAAGCTGAGGCAAAAAGTTGGAGTTAAGTGACTTTCAAAGGATCACATAGCTAGCAAAAGTCTCAGGTCTGATTTGAACTCAGGTCTTCCTGACTCCAGGTTAGGCGCTCTATCCACATCTCTACCTAGTTGCCATTTCTCTGTATCAAATCCTGAGAACAATGAGTTTTAAAATTATATAATTCCTGCCTTCAAGGAATTATTCCTCTGATAGGAGGGATAAGGCATACAAAATTAAATTTGATATGTGGCACAGTGCTGTACTTATCACTTGGGATAAACAATTATTTTGATATGGCTTTATTTTATGAAAGCAGTAGTCAGCAGTATGTTTCTGCTGACACTAAGCGAACTTAGAAGATATGACTTTGAGCAGATGAAATTAGATGAAGGTAGTTTCCCCACCTTTAATTAATTAATTCTCTGACACTGGAGTGCTGAGTTTTGTGCAATACAGGTGTTTCATTGCTACATTTCATTCTGGGATCTTTCAGAATTAACATTAAGGAAACAAGAAAAGTTGTAACTCTTTCAAAAAGTGCAATGCAATGGCTATTGGAGATATCGCAGCAGTTGTTGGTTGTAGAGAATTCGAATATTTCAAGGATTGTTCATGCTATAATGAAACCGGATCAGTCTCACTGAAGCATGAGGAATGTGCAATCGAAAACAAAACAAAAGGCCAAGAATTAACTATGTGCCAGACCTTGCATTAAGCACCGAGAAAACGTTGAAAGGTTAATAAAACACTTTGCCCTCCAGGATCTGGTCACAGGAGACTCCTGTGGACAGTCATTGAGTAGGCAAGAGATTGTCAGTTCTACTGTTGTAGATACAATGTTGGTGTGCTGGAAATTTCACTGGTTCTTCTGTTGATTGAGGGCACTGTCCAGATGTATGGTCCTGCCTATTCCATCCCTTGCCTTGCTTGCTTCAGCATGCATATCCTGGGACAATGAGATTGCACTAACCTTTTAGGTGCTAATATATGAATACTGATAAAACACCACTGATGGCTGAACGATATATCTTGAATATGCCTCTCTTTTTTCTCCTTCCCTAATATGAACACCTGCTCAGAATGACCCATATTTACTATCGATCATCTGTCTTTCCTCCCTTCATGAAAAGACTTTATCCTTTCTGCATAAATGTTTGTTTTCCTTTATGGTTTTTGATAAGATTTATTCACAGCTTCTGCATATCTGCCTAGATCTCCAAACCACTTGCAATAAGTATCTTTGACAACCACAAACATCTATGGAAACATTCTTTAAAAATTGCGTATTTCTTTTGGAACCCAAACATGATCATGTATGGAGATATATTTTACCAGTATAACATAGTCAATACAAAGAAACTACTTTTTTGAAGTAGATATTATTTCCAATGGCAAATAGAACATTCAGTTCATTACTTGTTTGCAGTGTATTTATACAAGCCTCAGATAAGAAGAAATATTCAACTGTCATTATAAAAACAGATGAATTTATACATTTGAGGGCACATTTCTGATCTCTTAATTGATCTGTTTAAAGGTATGTTTGCCCTCTGAAGTATTCTAAACAGTTCACTTTTAAATGAGAGCAAGGTCAGTGTCTCACCTATCTTTTTTTTAATTCTTACCAAGCCCCTAAAATAACCCTTTGCACATGGTAGAGCCAATTTTTTAAAAAAAATAATTGATCTCTTTATGATATATGAAATTGTGTAACCATGATTCAATTTCGAGTAACAAACTAATAATTATTATAGTTTATGTGGCTCTATAATTTGGACTTCCCCCCTAAAGGAAACACTTTGGAGATTCTAGACAGACAACCCCCTTCCCATCAGACGTACATGGTCTGAATAAATAGCACTTAGCCCAGTGCCTGGCACAGAGTGGACAATTAATACATTCTAGTTTACTGATGACTGACCAACTCACTCCAATAGTAGGGAACAAGTCAAGTCCTTTTATTGCCCCGTGTTGTAGCTTTATTTATTTACTCCTTTAGCTGAAAAGTTAAGGAAGAGGCCAGTAGGTGATCTGTTCTCTACCCAAGAGGCTCACTAATCAGTAAATTCCCTTCTTCTGTATAAACTTGAACCTTTCAGTTTTTGAAATTGTAGCTAGTTGTCAGGCAATCTCCACAGGTTGTGTTTTCCAAGAACTCACCATTCTCTGATTAAGATGATAGATTCTAGGGGCAGCTAGGTGGCACAGTGAGTAGAGCACCAGCCCTGGAGTCAAGAGGACTTGAGTTCAAATGTGACCTCAGACACTTGACACACGTACTAGCTGTGTGACCTTGGGCAAATCACTTAACCCCAATTGCCCTGCCAAAGAAACAACAAAAAAAGATGATAGATTCTGGGATTATATTGCCTAGGAAATTGTCCTCCTTTAACTAGGAGGCAGAAATGCAGGGGTGATATTGTCCACGAACTCCCTTTTTCAGCCATGTGGATATGTAGCTCCTATTTGTTTCTCCAGGACACTCCTCCACCACCTTGGGTGCTGCCATTTATTAGTTCAGAAAAGCTCCCTCAGTTCTCTGGTCTGTGACCTGTGCTTGGAAATAGAGAAAGAAAGGCAAAAGACAGCCAAGAATTTGGGTCATGAGTCTTGTAATTAGCCATTAACAACTTCTGGAGTGGAGGAGAGAGGAGGGAAGAATTTATTGCCCCACAACACTTTCACCATTTCCAGAAAAAGAGCATGAGGGAAAAGGAAAAAAAAATAATGCCAAAAAAGATGAGCAAGGCCTGTTGGCTCTTTTTATAGGCCAACACACAGGGTTGTTCTTCCCAACAAAGTTTATACTCCCAAGAGTCTGGGCCAACTAGATCCCCTTGGATGAAGTCCCAGTAACTGAAAGCCATCATCTAAGGGGCACCAAGGGACTGGCTTCACACCAACTAATTTATCTAGAGGCAACTCTAGTGTTTAAAACAATTGAGAGTTTTCTTTAGTCTTCTCCACAGAGTGCCAGAGGGCAACTTTCCAGGGAGGAAAAGATACAGATAATTTGAGTTTTCAAACAAAGACTGATCAAATTGATCAGGGATTTCCTTCATCACTTTTTACATTATTATTGTCCTTTTGAAGGCCTCCAAATATTACTATCAGCAGAAAACATTCATAGTGGAAAAGCAGCCCAAAAGTAGTGTAAGTAAATGTGAACTTAGAATTAAAAGGACTGAGTATAAATCTAGTTCCCTACAGTTATAAACTGTAAGCACAATCAATATCATAACCAATTCTCTTATCCTCTTTGAGCCTCAGTTTCCTCATCTGTAAAAATAGTAATAATGATACCTGCAGTATAGTACCTATCTTTACAGAATCTCAAATTTGGAAGGGACCACATAACTGACCAAGAATATATTCAGTATCTCTACAACATATCTAGCTGGTAGTCATCTAGCCTTTGCTTGGAGATCTCTGGTTAAAGGGAAATCATCGTAGTCCCATCACTGTTTATTTGCAAAGAACATCTGTCTAGCCATGTTTTTGCCAATCTTTTTTTGTGCTGTTGATTTTTAAAAGTAAGTTATATTGGTATCATGTGTGTGTGTGTGTGTGTGTGTGTGTGTATGAAAGAGAGAGAGAGAGACAGAGAGACAGAGACAGAGGGAGAGAGAGACAGAGAGAGAGACAGAGACAGAGAGAGACAGAGAGACAGAGACAGAGAGACAGAGAGAGACAGAGAGAGAGACAGAGAGAGACAGAGAGAGAGAGACAGACAGAGAGACAGAGAGAGAGAGAGAGAAGACAGAGAAGACAGAGAAGAGAGTATTATCTCATTATCTCATTAGGCAATTTATTCTACTTTTGTATTATCTCCAGCTTATTAATGTCCTTCCCAAAATGTGGTGCCCTGAACTGAGCAAAATACTGCAGATGGGAATCTGGCTAGGGCAGAGCACTTTCACATCCCTAATTTTAGACAGTCTATAATAACTGTACAGCAGTAGTTCTCATTAACTTTCTTTGCCACTAGTTTATAAAAATCTCTAAGATTTTTCAGAGACTTTGCAAAGATTGAGACTGACTGGCTCATCAGATTCATCCGTTGGTTATTTCAGACTCCTAGAATGTAGTTTATCTAAGCCTAATGACTTGAACAAATCAAGGATAACCAGTTGCTCAATTACCATCTCTCTCCTTATTTTGAATATCAACCCCTTATTAGTAAAGTGCTTCATAAAATTTAAAGCACTATGTAACTTCCAGTCATCTTCCTCCTCCCCTTTTCAGATCTGAAATTTAGTTGATATATAGAGTACCTGGTGAGAAACTCCCTCTATTAGTGCAGATCAGCAAGTGTTGTATATCTTATAGTTTTAGGAGTTGCCTAAATCACTAAGAAGTTAAGTGACTTGCCCAGGGTCATTTGGCCAGCATGTGTTAGAAGTAGGACTTAAACACATTTCATCCAAGAATAGTACAAAGACTCCTCCATGAAATCCATGGCATATGAAAAAAGTGATCTAGGTCTGGGCGGGGTGGTGGGGAGGAAGGAACAGATAGAGAAGCGTATCACGTAGGATATGATATGTATCTGGATAGGAAGCTCATTGAATCAAGCCATCAATAGGTTTAATCTTCAACCCTCTCTACAAATGAGAAATGAGATGGATTCAGAAGTAAATAGGAGAAACTGGGCTATGTGAACTTTGGGAAATTGTGCAATATTCTCATTTGTCTCTAATTGCTTTCTACTGAAAAAGCCCACTTTTTAATACCACCATTCTCCCAGTGATACCATGATGCTATGAATTGTGGAAAACTATACTCTCACAAGAATTAAAATGAGAAGATACTGAGGGCAATGGAAAGATACACAGTAGGTGAAAGCAGATTGCACCATGTTACCAGTGACACATTGTACGCAAAGAGTGGTGACTTGGAGGAAATATTAGCCCTGAAAAGGAGAAAAGTCAGTCACATATTGAGAATGAGAGATAACACATATAGCTTGAATGGTATGTTATGCCAATATGCTAAGCAAACAAGAGGAAACAACCTTTAAAATCTCCATAGAGGACTTTTCCCTCCTATAGAAATGTAGACAAGAATAATACAGAATGAGACGTATCACAGAAGGGTTAGAGAGGTGTCAGGAGAGAGACTAATCACTTCAGTGAAATGGTAAGGATATCAAAGCCAAAGCTGCAAAATATAAATTCTTTTCATGATAAAAGAACTAAAGATTTGAAGAAATTGTCACAGTATGCCTTTTACATAGTTGATGATAAAAATCATTGAATTATCAAGTGAATGTTTTTTTTAATTTCATGTAATTAGTTTAATATTATTTAGTTGTATTTCTTTTAAAATTTATTTTTAGTTTTCAACATTAGTGAATGGTTTTTAACATACTTTTGGAGATGATTTAGTGATGATCACCAAAAGTCTTCCCTGCCCCATCTTAGTTACTCTGTGGAAATCCCTTAACATATAGCACTAGCAAGATTTGCAATTAATTGGTCCAACTTATGAGGCACTATATAGATATAGAATATAATTTTTAATAGTCAACTTTTGGATGGCAGAGAAATCATATGACATACAGTTGAACACACATCAAAATGCGCCTTTAGGGCCATTCTAACTAGGAATAATGGTCAGAAGAGGAAAAATATTTTAGCAATAATTTCTTTTTAACCAGATGACATGGATAATTGAAAAAAATTCACAGTATCCTTTAAAAAATCAGTTTATCAAACCTGAGATCCACACATACTTCGTACTGTTGCTTATTAATTTTTAAAAAATAGTTTTTACTAAACATTCATTTTGTACTATACACCATACTTAAACAGAAGCAACTAAGTAATGCAGTGGGTAGAGCACTGGGTGTGGAGTCAGGAAGACCTAAGTTCAAGTCTAGATTCAGACACTAGTTATGTGTTGGTTAACCTCTATCTACCTCACTTTCCTTGCGTCTAAGATGGGGATCATAATAGCACCTACCTCACATGGTTGTTCTAAAAATCAAATAAGAAAACATTTGTAAAGAGCTTACTACAGTGCCTGCTACATGGTAGAAACTTAATAAATAATTGTTCTCTTCCCCCTTTTAGTGGATACTGTAGTAAAACTATGTTACTTCCTGCTTTCAAGGATATTGTATTCTAAAGAAAAGGAAAGATAAATTTGCCTCTAGAAGCTTCCTAGAATTATTTGTATAAAAATTCTTTTTGCAACAAAAGTAACTATAAACCATCAATGACTCAAATATTTTAAAAAGACTACTCTTTGTTCAAGGCTCAGCTTAAGCTACCTCCAAATTTAAACTCAGTGAAAGTAGGAATTGCATCATTCTTTGTACTCGTATCTCAGTTCCTAGATACTTAATAAATGTTTGTTGACCAATCCTCATCTCTGTTAAGCATTTTCCACCATCCTACTCCACAATGACTCATTCTTCTGCTGAATCCCTAGAACATTTATACTTAATAGCCTTTATTGGATACTTATGTTGTCCTGCTATTCCTGCCCTGATGGACATGTTATTTCCAGTCAACTAGATTATAAACTCTTTAAGTGCATTATACCTTTTTGTTGACAAGGCCCATCACTGTGGCTCAGGAATCATTTAATAAATATTTGCTGTTGCTGCTTATGTTGATGGTAATTAGAATTACTAACATTTGAAAACAGTAGTTGGCGATCTTTCAGAAGTAGTGTCTGTCACTCGGTTCTTTCTTCACTTGAGAGTGAATCAGGAGGTATGCTTGGTGTTTTTCAAGTGGATATAGAGGTGCTTGCAAATAGCAATAGTGGCTGATATAAAACCAGGTGAGAATAGAGTGCTGTTGACAACCCTTGTGAATTTGAGGGACTTTATGGCATACTATGAAAGGCTACTCTGCCAACCTGGCCAAACCCATAATCAGAGGCACAGTCTACGACATATTGAAGGATTTCTACTTACACTTCAGGCTCCCAGAGGCTTAAGGGTAAGAATAGTCAGGAAAGGGATAAGGGAGTAGAATATCCAAAAGGAATCTTCTTCCCTAGTAGTAGATAAAAGAGAGACTTCATTCCCTGTATGGCTGTGCAAAATACAGCAGGTAATGATGCTACCCCAACGTGGATTCTAGCTGGATTATGTTGGCAAGAAGTGGTACTTGCAAGACCTACCCAGGATTCAGTGATCATACAGGTGCTATAGTGCTGAGAAATCAAGTTCCCTATGCTGCTTCTGCTGATACTCTGAGAAATGTCTGTTCCCAAGGTTTTTGCAGCTTCAGCAAGATGGGAAAGGAAGTGACTATAAAGAAAGACTGTTTCTACATATACTCTCAGTTCTGCTTTTTACTGTCTAGATTTTGCCACCATGTCTTATCTGCCATCTCACCCTGGAACTTCCCTCAGCACCCGGGGCCCTTTCCAAATGAAACATGCCCCAATAGCTATGCCCCCCTTCTCCCACTGGTCAGTTCCTCCACAGATCTCCATTCTGGCGAGGAGCAAAGGCTGGGCCAAAAATCATCCTCTCTTGATTCCCGTTTCTGACTTTCCAGACTTAGATACCATTCCTCAGCTGCCTCCTCACCCAGAAACTTCCATGAGCACCTGGAACTGTAAATTCTTGTTGGTTTTTGATTGATCTGAAGATACTGAGACCCAGAAATGTAGGTAGCAGAGGTGGCTACTTAGGATCCCAACCCAAAAGATCATTAACACACAGATGTATGGCAAAGCGAATGTGGTAGATCCTCATCAGCTGGTGGTCACTCCCCATGAAACAGACAACCTAACCTACAAAAACGGCAATCAGAGACATACTAGGGCCAGTGTTTTTATTTTGACCTGAATCCTTGTTTTCATCTTAGTGTTCCTATTAAGACAAGTCACTACGTTAGGAAAACTGTGCAAATTTATTTTCAGTAGTTTGGGCAAAGCTTATGAATCCTACTCCTCCTAGCAGCTGGTTGAACAATGGATAGAAGGCAAGAACTGGAATCAGCAAGACCTGAGTTTAAATGGGGCCACAAGCACTTACTGGGTGACTCAAGGCAAGTCGTGTAACCTCTGTTTGCCCCAGTTTCCTCAACTGTAAAGTGGATATCATATCTCTCAAGTTGTGAGGATCAGATGAGATCATAATTTTAAAAGTGCTTATCAAACAATGCCCTTGGTATATGGTAGGTGCTATATAAATGCTTATTCTCTTTCCCTTCCCTTGCTCCTGGGTACCTTTTGTGGAGTCTTAAAGATAGGTTTGGTCCCCAGATATGTCCTATACCTATGCTTCTGGGTGGCTGGGGAGGAAGAGAAACAACCATTGGTTTTGGGTGATCGCTGGGCAACTGGTTGGAATTCAGAATACTCCCTGAATTAGTCAAATCGCTTTAAGGAGACAGCCAAGTATTAACTGTAGCCCCAGACTAGGCTAATTAAGTTTCATACCTGAGGAAGTATCACTGAGGCTCCACCTGTCTCTATTTCCAAAGAACTACATCTAGGGAAGAAAGAGGTACCATCAAAGCCTGCACAGTTTCAAGCACCAAGGATTGTTCTAATTTATTTTTACTTTTATTATGCACATAATGCTCTTCTGAAATGGAATATGGAGATTCTGATATACTGCTATGTCACTGACATCCATTAGACTTGGCTAGAGTTGCCAGTGCAATAATGGTAAGCTCATATTATTGCTGTAGTAATATCATTGAAATATACTTTTTATTTTTGTTGTTCAGTCATCCAATTGTATCTAACTCTTTGTCACCCCATGGACCATAGCATGTCAGGCTCTTCTATCCTCTCTATCTTTTAAAGGCTGTCTAAGTTCATGTTCATTGTTACATGATACTATCTATCCATTTCTTCCTCTGCCACCCCCTTTTCCTTTTGCCTTCAATCTTTCCCAACATTCAGGTCTTTTCCAGTGAGCCTTGTTTTCTTATTATGTAACCAAAGCATTTAAGCTTCAACTTCAATAATTGATCTTCCAGTGAGTATCCTGAATGAATTTCTTTAAGTATTGACTGATTTGTGATCCTTGATGTCCAAAGGACTCTCAAAAGTCTTCTCCAATACAATTAAAAAGTGTCAGTTCTGTGGCACTCGTCTTTCCTTGTAGTCTAACTCTCACAGCCATACACTGCTCCTGAAAAACTCTAGCTTTTACTACAGACCTTTGCCATTAAGGTGATGTCTCTGCTTTTTAGTATGCTGTCCAGCTTTGTGATAGCCTTCCTTCCAAGTAACAAGGGTCTTTTAATTTCATGACTGCAGTCACCATTTGCAGTGATCTTTGACCCCAAGAATATAAAATCTGACATTGCTTCCATTTCTTCTCTATTTGCCAGGAAGTGAATGACCAGGTGGCCAGATCTTAGTTTTTTGTATGTTGAGCTTCAAGCCAGCTCTCCTTTCACCCTCATCAAAAGACTTCTTAATTCCTCCTCACTTTCTGCCATCAGAGTGGTATCATTATCATATATGAGATTGTTGATATTTCTCCCAGCAATCTCAATTCCACCTTTTCATTCATCTCGCCTGGCATTTTGCATGGTATACTCTGCTTATAAGTTAAATAAATAAGGTGATGAGGTTATACTCCTTTTCCAATCTTAAACCAAACAGTTGTTCCATGTTTACTTGTAACTGCTGCTTCTTGGCCGACATGCAGGTTCCTCGGGAGACAAGTAAGATGATCTATCCTCCCATGTCTTTGAGGACTTGAAACATTTCATTGTGAACCACACAAAGACTATAATGTAGTCAATGAAGCAGAAGTAAAAAGTTTTTCAGAAATTCCCTTGCTTTCTCCAGAATTCAACAAGTATGGACAATTTGGTCTCTAGTTCCTCTGCTTCTTTGAAAACCAGCCTGCTCTTCTATTAATTCTTGGTTCACATATTACTGAAGCCTAGCCTGCAGAATCTTAAGCATAATCTTGGTGGTATATGAAATGAGTGCAATTGATTGGTAATTTGGATGTTCCTTGGCATTGCCCTTCTTTAGGCGTAGGACATAAATACAAGATCTAGGTTTAAGCTCAACCTCTGCCTCATATAGTCCTGGGCTAAACTCAGTTTTTGTTTTGATTTGTTTGTTTGTTTTTGCCATTCATAGAGGTTGCAAAACTAATCATAATACACACTTCTTACTCTTCAATCACAACTTCTGTTGTGATAGTAACACAGTCATAATCATTCTATAGCAGGTTTGGTTTATTTTTATTTGCATATATTATATTTCAAATGTTGAAGCTAGCCTATTTCCAGAAAAGCTAGTCTATCTTCATATTGGCTACTCAACCCTGTACAAAAGAGGGGGAATGTTGAGCTCTGTAGTAGGAAGGCCGAATTTATGATCTCAAATATAATCATGTATATGTTTGAATGGTCCGAAATCGCAAGGTATGAGAGATTCTCTAAGGAGAAAACAACAAGAAATTTATTTAGGCCCCACCGCAGCAAAAACTTGAACCAGCCTCCCCATTCCAACATCTTGACAAAA
>CM053622.1:218883125-218918410 GCA_028646595.1 Phalanger gymnotis | reverse complement strand
TTCCCTCTGCCACTTTGCGGGTTCTGCAGCTCTAGAATTGGTTCAGAGCCATTGTTTTATAGGTTTTTGGAGGAACTTGGTGGGGAGCTCACGCCAGTCACTGCTTCCCAGCCGCCATCTTGGCTCCGCCCCCCCCAACTGTTCTGACTCTTCATGTGATCCCATTAGGGTTTTCTTGGCAAAGATACTTGTATGGTTTGCCATTTCCTTCTCCAGCTCCTTTTACAGTTGAGGAAACTGAGACAAACAGCGTTAAGTGACTTGCGCAGGGTCACATATCTAGCAACTGTCTGATGCCAGATTTTAACAAGTATTCCTGACTCCGGGACTCGTGCCATCTCCACTGTGCCACCTAGCTCCTCCAATATGTATTGTGAATCTAATCTATTCTCCTGATCCACCACTCTTTTTCTTAGCCAGGACCAAATTGTTTCCATGATTACTGCTTAGTAATATTGTTTAAAATCTGGTACTATTTAGGCCAGCTTCTTTCACAGTTTCTTTTGTCAATTCCCTTGATTTTCTTGACCTTTTTTCATCCAGATGAATTTTGTTATTATTTTTCTAACTCTATAACATAATTCTTTAGTAGTTTAATTTGTATGGCACTGAATAAGTAAATTAACTTAGGTAGAATTGTCTTTTTATTACATTGGCTAAGCCTATGCATGAGAAATTGTTTAGATCTGTTTTTATTTTGTGAAAAGTGTTTTGTAATTGTGTTAATATAATTCTTGGGTTTGTCTTAGCCAGTATTCTCCCAAGTATTTTCTATTGTCTACAGTTATTTTAAATGGAATTTCTCTTTTCATCTCTTCCTGCTTGGTTTTGTTGATAGTATATAGAAATGCCTGTGATTTATGTGGGTTTATTTTATATCTTGCAACTTTGCTGAAGTTGTTAATTGTTTCAACTAGTTTGTTGTTTTTTTTAATTGGTTCTCTAGGGATCTCTAAGTATACCATCATATCATCTGCAAAGACTGATATTTTGGTTCCTCTTTATCTATTTTTATTCCTTCAATTTCTTTTCCTTATCTTATTTCTATAGCTGGAATTTCTAGTACAATATTGAGTAATAGTGGTGATAATGGACATCCTTGTTTCACCTCTAATCTTATTGGGAAGGCTTCAAGTTTATCTCCATTACAAATAATGTTTGCTCTTGGTTTTAGATAGATACTACTTATCATTTTAAGGAAAGCTTTATTTATTCCTGTGGTTTCTATTGTTTTAATACAAATGGGTGTTGTATTTTGTCAAAGGCTTTTTCTCTGTTGATGTAATCACATGCATTTTGTTGTTTTTGTTGCTGATGTGGTCAATATCCTAATAGTTTTCTGAATAGCGAACCAGCCCTGCATTCCTGGTATAAATGCTACCTGGTCATAGTGATTGATCTTTGTAATATAGTGCTATAATCTCCTTGGTAGCACTTTATTTTAAATTTTTGCATCAGTATACATTAAGAACATAGGTTGGGGCATCTAGGTGGTGCAACAGATAATATACTAGCCCTGGAGTCAGGACTGAGTTCAAGTCCACCTTTAGACACTTACTAGTTGTTTGATCCTGGGCAAGTCACTTAACCTCAATTGCCTCTACCACCCCCTCTCCCCCGGAAAAGAACATTTGTTCATATTTTTTCTTTCTCTATTTTTGCTCTCCTTGGTTTAGGTATCAGCACCATATTTACGTTGTGGAAGGAATTTGATGGAAATCTTTCTTTGCCTATTTTCCCAAATAGTTTATATGGTATTAAAATTAATTGCTCTTTAAATATTTGGTGGAATTTACTTGTAAATTCATCTGGTCCTGGGATTTTTTCTTAAGGACGTCACTGATGGCTTGTTCAGTTTTTTTTCTAAGATAGGAGATGGGTGAAGGGAGAGGAAAAACGGGGGATATTATCTCACATAAAAGAGGTGAGCAAGGAAAAGCTTTTACAGTGGACAGTGGGGGAGTGGCGATGCTAGAACCTCACTTACATCTAAATTGGTTCAAAGAAGAAATATATATCCAATTGGTAATAAAAATCTGTCTTACCCAAGAGAGAAATAGGAGGGAAAGGAGATAAGGGAAAGTGTGGGTGATAAAAGAGAGAGAAGATAAAAGAAGGCAGCAGTCAGAAGCAAAACAGGTGTTAGAGAAGAGACAGGTTAAAAAGAGAAAGAGAGATAGATAAATAGAAGAGAATAGGATAAAGGGAAAGGCACAGTTAGGAATCATAACTATGAATACCATAAAAAAGAAGCAGATAACAAAATGGAATAGAAACAAGAATCCAGAAATATGTTGTTTCCAAAAGACACGTTTGTTTGTTAATTCTTCTTTTGTTAATCTAGGCAGTTTATAGTTTTCTAAATATTCATCCACTTTATTTAGATTGTCAGTTTTACTGGCATATAACTGAGCAAAATAACTCCTAATATTTACTTTGTTTTTTATTGTCTATTAGCATATTCACTCTTTCCATTTTTATATTAGTAATTTAGTTATCTTTCTTTTTGAATCAAATTAAGTAATAATTTCTCATTTTTTTTCATAAAACCAGTTCCTATTTTTATTTATGAGTTCAATGGATTTTTTTTAATTTTTAATTTTATTAATCTCTCCTTTGATTTTCAAGATTTCCAATTAGGTGTTTGGGGATTTTTAATTTGTTCTTTTTCTAGTTATTTTTAAACTGTTCCCCCAATTCATTGATCTCTTCTTTCTCTCATTTGACATATCTGTTTAGAGCTATAACTTTTCCCCTAAGTATAGCTTTGGCTGCATCCCACAAATTTTGGAATATTTTCTCATTCTTTTTAATGAAATTATTGATTATTTCTATGATTTGTTCTTTGATCCACTCATTATTTTTCAATTAATTTTTAATCTATGGTTCCATGGCTCCTTATTTAATGGAATTTTATTACATTATGATCTGAAAGGGGTACATTTAATATTTCTGCTTTTCTGAATTTGGTTGTGAGGGTTTACGCCCTAATACATGGTCAGTTTTTGCAAAGGTGCCATGTACAGCTTAGAAAAAAGGACACTTTTCTATTTTCATTCAGTTTTCTCCAGAGGTCTGTCATATCTAAATAACTTTTCTAAGATTCTATTCATTGCCTTAACTTCTTTCTTATTTATTTTATTATTAGATTCATTCAGCTATGAAAGGAGAAAGTTGAGTCACCAAAAGTATAGTTCACTGTCTTCTTCCTGTAATTCATGTAACTTTTAAGAATTTGGATCCTATGACATTTGTTGCATATATGCATTGATATTCATTTCCTATGATTCTTTTTAGCAAGATGCAATTTCCCTCCTTATCCTTTTTAATTAGGTCTATTTTTGCTTTTGCTTTGTTTGACATCATGATTGCTACCTCTGCCTTTTTTACTTCAGCCAAAGAATAATATATTCTCCTCCAACTCCTTATTTTAACTCTGTATGTCTCTTTCTCTTTCAAGTGTGTCTTTTGGAAACAACATATTTTTGGATTATGGTTTCTAATCTATTTTGTTATCTGCTTCTTTTTTATTACATTCATAGTTATAACTACTAACTGTGCCTTTCCCTCTATCCTATTCTCTTCCATTTATCCTTCACTCCCTCTCTCTTTTTATCTTGTCCTTCCTCTATAGTCTTTTTGCTTCTGACCACTGCCTTCTTTTATCTGCCCTCTCTTTTATCACCCACATTTTCCTTATCTCCTTTCCCACCTACTTTCCTGTTGAGCAAGATAGATTTTTGTAATCAATTGAATACACACACACACATACACATACACACACCCACACATACACACACACATATATACATATATGTACATATATATATATATATGCATATATATATATATTTCCTTCTTTGAACCAATTTAGATATGTGAAGTTCTAGCATTGCCACTTCCCCACTGCTTTTTCCTCCTCCACTGTAAAAACTGTCCTTTGCTCACCTCTTTCATGTGAGATAAATTCCCCATTTTTCCTCTTCCTTCACCCTTCTCCCAAGATGTTTCTCTTTTTCACTTATACATTTTTTTTACATCATTCCAAATAATTGGCTCAGTCTCCTGCAGTCCTTTTATGTAGAATCCTTCTAACTGCCCTAACAGTGGTAAAGTGCTTAGAAGTCACATGTGTATCATCTTCCCATATAGAAAGGTAAACAATTTTGCTTTATTGAGTCCCTTATGCTTTCTCTTTCATTGTTTGCCTTTTTATACTTCTCAAGTCTTGTATTCAAAAAGTCAGATTTTCTATTGAGTTCTCTGATCTTTTCATCAGTAATGCTTGAAAGTCTTCTGTTTTTATTAAATGTAATTTTTCCCACTGAAGGATTATACTCAATTTTGCTGGGTTAGTTATTCCTAGTTATAATCCCATCTCTTTTGGCTTCTGAAAAAATCTTATTCTAAGTCTCTGCCCCTTTAGCATGACAACTACTAAATCTTGAGTGATCCGGACTGTGGCGTCATGATATTTAAATGGTTTCTTCCTGGCTGCTTGAAGTGTTTTCTTTTTAACCTGGGACCTCTGGAATTTGGCTATAATATGGAGTTTTAGTTTTGGGATCTCTTTCAAGTGGTGATTGGTAGATTTTCTTTTCAATTTTTATTTTACCTTCTGGTTTGAGGATCCTGGGGCAGTTTTTCTTGATAACTTATTGAAACATGTTGAATAGTTCTTTCTTTGATTGTGTCTTTCAGGTAGTCCAATAATTCTTAAATTATCTTTCCTCAACCTCTTTTCCAGCTTAGTTGTTTTTCCAGAGAGTTATTTTACATTTTCTTCTATTTTTTATTCTTTTGACTTTGTTTTGTTTTTTCTTGATGTCTCATGAAATCATTAGCTTACACTTGTTTAATTCTGATTTTTAAGGAAATATTTTCTTTAGTGAACTTTTGTAGCTCATTTTCTATTTTACCAATTCTATTTTTAAGGTATTATTTTCTTCAGTCTTTTTGTGCTTCTTTTACCACGCTATTAATTGTCTTATCATAAATAGACATTTTTGATTCTGTTGATGTTCAGTCTTTCCCCACCTGTTGAAGTTTAGTCTCTGTCCATGTAGGGCCAAAAACTGTTGCAGTTTTATGATATGTTGTGGTGGAACCACCTCAAAGAATTTAGTCAGACCACCTCTAATCCAAGTATAGGCATTTATGGATATTGATGCCTCTCATGGAGATGGCTAAGTTCCAAGAGGAACCAGCAGCTTCAGAGAAGGCAAGATGGATATTTATAGGGTAAAGATGCAATTACCTAATACAGGAATTTACAAAGAATACAGGAATATCATTAATATTAAAAAGGCAGGAGGAGTATGTTAAGGGATTAGGTAATGGAGGAGGGGTCGTAGACTCAGTAGAACTGAACAGGCTTAGGGTGGGCCCCTTCTACAGTTTGGTGGTCAAGCATTCTGGTCATGCTGCCTTCCAATCGGCTGGCTGTTGTGGTCCTGTCTAATCAAGATAGATAGTTAAGTATTATTGTATTGAATACAAGAACACACCTGTTCATGGGAAAGGGTTTCTGTGAGACAGTGCTGGGTTTCTGTGGGAACTAAGAGTTCAGGGTCATACCTGTTGTTCTAGTGAGCAAGGAGGCATAAGTTAGGACATTGGCAGGGAGGGAGCTGAGTGGCTAGGTATCATGGGGAAGGAAGTTAGAATATTGGGGCTGGGGGCAGCTCTATTAGGACTCCATCACTTTCCTTTGCTTTCCTGTTTTTTTCTCTGTCACTCTTTGGTTTTGAAAATATATTTTTTTTGATCTTCCAGGAATTCTGGTTGAATTTGTGTCCAATACACATTTCCCACCACCACCCCGCCACCGCCGTGGCTTTGCTTGTAGCTGGTTTGATTTCATTGTCTTCAGAGTTTGTGTCTTGAACTTCCTTTTCACCATAGTAGTAGTTTTTTTTCTTTTTTTATGGTCAGTTCTGTTTTTTGTTTTTGTTTTTGTTTTTGTTTTTGTTATTTGCTCATTATTTTTCCACCCTATTTCTTGATTTTGAACTTTGCATCAAAGTTGGGCTCTGTTCCCAGCATGGAGAGTGGAGGGACACTGTCTCAAGCTTTAGACTTTTTCACACTTCTGTTTTCAGATCCACTTTGGGTGACTTTGAAGTTTTTGGTGCTTCCAAGGTGGTATAATTGGGGAGAATTTTGGTCACTGCCCTCCTGGTCTGCACTCTGGTCCTTAGCAGGAAAGGACCCCTGATTTCTTGGGATTGCAATCAATATTGTTCCTCAGAGTCCCTGATCCCTTGGGACTGGAAGTGATACTGTTTTTCAATGTCTCTGGATCCCTTGTAAACAAAAATTACAATGTCCCTCAGGGCTTCCACTCCTTCTTGATGGAAAGTACTCCTCTCTGCTCTTGAACTATGACCCAGAAGTGGTATAGGTAATGGATTTGCCACACTGTGTCTAATCCTGCATGTAGTGCTAGCACAGGGGTCCTTTATAATATCTTTCTTATCAGTTGCCAGGCCCCCTTACCATCTATGGCTTGAGAGCTCCTTCTTTCACTGCCACCTGGTCCCACCACCAGTGTTTCATCCTTCTGGGCTTTGGGCCAGGCTCCACCCCCATGCCACAGATCTCTGTTTCTGACCTCCTAAGTTGTCTTGGGCTAGAAGAACGTCTTACTCTGACCTTTTGTTGACTCTCCTATTCCAAAATTCAATTTGAGGTGTTACTTTAAAGTTGTTTAAAGGATAATGTTGGGAGAGGTCAGTTGAGTGCTTTCTCTACTCTACCATCTTTGCTCCACCTCTTATTGCAAAGTCATTAATTTTCACATTGTTGTTGTTATCATATAAACAGTTCCCCTTATTTAATTCACTTTACTCTAAATCAGTTCATACCACAATGCTAATCCACTATATTTGTATACTGTCATTTATTCAGCTGCTCTCCAATTAATGGACATTCATTTAATTTCTAGTTCTTTGCCTCCACAAAAAATATGTGTGTGTGTGTGTGTTTGGACATATGTATGTATTAACACACACATACACATACATATACATATGCATTCTGCATATATGTTTATTTACATGCAAATTCTTTTCCTTTTTGTTTTATTTCTTTGGGAGTAGAGGTCTTACAGTGATGTAGTGAATCAAAAAATGTGCACAATTTAGTGGCTTTTGGTACATAATTCCAAATTGCTTTGCAGAATAGCTGTACCACAGCTATGTGGTAATGCACTACATTTAGGTTCACTTAGGTGGGTTTCCCACAGCCCCTTTGTCTTTTACATTTTTTGTTGTTGCCAACTTTGCCAATCTAATGGGCGTTTGCATTCTTTGTAGCCTGAACCTTCTCTTTATATCCTTATCCTAGTCCAGCTGCTCTTTTTACCTTTGTTTCTTTAGGATAATTTCTTTTTTAATATAATGGAGACTGTAATATTAGGGATCAAAGTCCAAATATAGAGTTAAATATTAGATTCCACATGTGTTTTCCATAGAACAGTTCTATTAGTACAACATATACATAATATAAATATATACATAGATAAATGAGCTAGTACATATGTGTGCATACATATGTATATATACATGCATATATACATATAAATGTGTACATGTACACATGGAGAGAGGCAGGTAGATGACTCAGTGGATCAACTACTAGGCCTGGAATCACGAAGACCTCAGTTCAAATCCAGCCTCAGACATTTACTAACTGTGTGACCCTGGGCGAGTCACTTAACCCCTGTTTAATGTATTGGAGAAGGTAATGGAAAACCACCCTAGTATCTTTGCCAAGAAAACCCCATGGGCAATATTGGCATGCTGTGGTCCTTGAGGTCACTAAGAATCAGGTACTACCAAATGGCTGAGCAGCAACACACACGGGTATGCAGGTACACAATTGTACGTATGTATATGTGTATGCATATATCGGACAGATATTATGAATGGTGTTTTAAGGTAAAAGGATTAAAGTTACCTGGATTTCCTTTTGCAAACTGTTCAGAGGTTTTTCATTTTTTTCTAAGTTTCTTCCTGAAACAAAGGCCCAGCATTTAAGCAGCACTTCTCCCAGTGATGCATGACTCTTAGTCATGGGATCCCACACTATCTGTCAAGAATTCAAGTTGATACTCACCCAAAAGCAGTGGAGTGGTGTGTGGTGGACATGAGAAGGCTAGAGCACATTATCAAAGAAGAGCTGTGAAAGAGAAGTATATGAGAAGTAAATAAAAAATATATGACCGGAAAAGAAGATAAATGAGTGGTGCTGACAGTAATAATAGATACCATTTGTATGCCTCAGTGGTAAACACATGATTTCAAGAGATCTGCAGTAAAGTCTCCTGCTTCAATGGGTGAAGATTCTGTGAAGAATTTATGGTATGACACAGGGTAAAAAGGTACAAATGAGTTGGGATCTGCACTGATGAAGGTCATTCCCATATTGATAATACTAAAGGTCCATTTGAGTATACTGAAGGATTCCTGTACCTTCCTCAGTTGTATAAATCACCTGATGCTTGAGGAAATTTTTTTTTAAAGTTCCTTGAAATAAGATTGACTTCTGCCACTCTCTTTTTTCATTGTCCTGCCAGTCTAGTTTCACCTTCAGGTGAAACTTTCTACAATGGGAATTTTAATAATTTTATGTTTTTTTTTTAGAAAGGGTAAGGGCTTATTTAGGAGAGGGCAATTAGGAAACTATATCACTCTTCTAATGCTTCATGTATTATCTAGTAATTATATAAGTAATTTTGGGGGAAAAATGACAAAGAAGCAAAATTTAGCTCTAAAAACGAGGAAATGTCACATCTATTCATTCTCATTTATGAATCCTAGCATACTGTTGAGATTTTAATTTCTGTCCAAATATACAAATAGTCATGTAGGAGACAGAGGCAAAATTCATTAGTGTAACCAAAGAGGCAACTCTTAGTAAATATTGTTTTTGAATGCTTGTGACTTTAGTAATATTGTGCTTACAGGAAGGGTTGGCCTTCTAATAAGATGGGAGTGGTGGCACTCTGGTGGGATTTGAATGTTTTAAGGGATCCTGTTATCTCCTTACCCATATATCTACGCCACATCTCTCAAGGTACCTGAAGGTCTGGGGTCTGTAGGAAGTCTCTATCAAAATGATGGGCCCAAATTTCAGAAGGACTGCATGGTCTAGTAGAATGGGCTGGAGTAAGAATTGTTCCTATTACTAGTTAATCTTGTGCCTGAGTCAAGAATCCGAAATTGTGTTCTGATGTCCTAACAGCACAGGGTCATAATATCCTGAAAGGAATGGCACCGTAAGTTATTCTATGGGAGCTATCTACATAGTGAGTATAAGCTGAAAGAAAGACTTCCTGAGAGTTGGATATAGGAACGATACTTGGAGACTGGTTAGGAACCAGAGGGGTTGGATAAAGTCACTGAAGTGGGAGTTGCCAAAGACCACCTTTTCCCAATTTCCCTAAGCCTCAACTTGCTTATAAGATTATATCTGATAATTCCTTATGACTCATGTAGAAACTGACCTTTTTCTTTTAAAAATTTGCTTCCATCTACATAATTGAATAGTTTAATATATGGAGAAATATGCATCTTTTATCTTCTAATACTTCAGAAAAATGTAAGATATTTCCCATTCACTAAAATGACTAAAAAAGGAGTAAAAGAAACTTAAAGCATATCTGTTAGCCATAAGTTGGAAGGCCTGTGCAACAGTTTGATATTCTTCTGCTTGCCAATAGACTTTACAAATGGCTTATGGACTCAGCACACAAAATGAACACCATGCGAGCTGTTGTTTTTGTATGTTTAAGTAACAGCAGCTCCAGGTAATGTGGAGTTAATGGCTTAGCACTTTTACAGTGTCAATGTTCCAACACTAATGGAAACATTTTTCTTTTCAACTTTTAAAAATAGTTCCAAAGAGGAAGCACTATACATCATATGGATTCAGTTATAACTGTAAAAAGAAACTTGACAGAAAGTGATTGGAACTCTTGAGTACCACCCTAGGGTAATGCAATGCAAAACCACTCCAGTATGGAATTATTATTATGTTTTCTACATGACATACCTAATAAAGCTATACAGTTTGATATCCTGAATTATTTTGATATTGTATTCATAATAAACGTGATAATAGATTTCCTGTAACTCAGTGAACTGAATAGAGACAGAATACTGTATAACCACCTTTGATACTCATTTTATTAAGTGAATAAATGTAGTGTACATTTAACTTAAGGGTGAGGATTGGCAAGAAAAAATAGAATAGCTACAGAGACTTGTGACTTGTCATCCATTAGTTTTACAGATGTAAAGACTGCAAGCGATTCTATTTTAGTCTCTAGCCATATATATTCCCATATATAATGAAGCAAAAAGCCTGCATATATAACACCTTAATTCATGCATTGTCCCATAAACTTTCATTAAGATTTCTGATTGATATTTAATAGGTCCTAATACTCTATTCTTCACTATATACGTATGATATAGAATTCATCAGTCCATCTGCGATGTGTTCTTCCAAAAGGATCCCTAAGCCTCCCCATCCTGTGAAGCTCATGTCTATATCTTCTCACAAATCTGTATAAGATTCACATTGGAATGGAGGCCTTCCTTAAGGTTTTCTGGGTGTTAGTACATTATTCGAGCTCTCCATATAGGGAGAGTCTTTGTGTAAGGAGAATCTAAATTTATAGTTAAAAAAATCCCCGAATTGTTGTCTGATTGATAATCTGTGTATAATTACAGAAAAGTCAGCTCTACCTTGGGCCTTTGCAACTATGTACAATAGACAGCAGAACTCCTCCACATCGTTGCCAATGAGCAGTTATTAATGAGCTGCTGAGAAATATTAGATAGAAGGCCAACTGGGGCTGGAGCAATCAAAGACCACTACAGAGCTCTTAAAAAGCTCACTGGAGAGAGTTCCATTTTTTGTTACCCCTTAGAGTGGCAGCATCATAAGAATTAACTAGTACACAGCCAGACAATAAGTACAAACCATAATTCTTTTTTTTACCTAAAAAATCCAGGTTAACTTACATATTAGCCCATTTTATGCACCAGGACTATTAGGTAGTTAATGATCTTTCATTTATCATTTAAAAGAGCTAAATAATTCACTATTTAAGAATCAATGGTGAATGCTTTGGAAATAGAACTCTCTTAATACTAACAACACCCAAGCAAGGTGCCATAAGCAAACTTAAAAATATATGGGCTATTTTCTTGGTGGCCCTCCAAAGAAAGTGAGGACACAACTTTCCCTTTTAAAAGAGGAATAGCTTATTTCAATCTAGAGGCACAGCAGAACCAGCAGACACAATCAGAGCTATATTTATATAAGTATGATAGGAAATTGAATTGTGATTACAATAGAATTTTTCTTGATTTAATGACTGCAGAGTAATTGATCAAAGAAACATTAATGTGCTTTGAAGTAGCACAGTGAGTGGAAAGTATATTTAGATTTGACAATCAATCTTAAGCATTTTATGATTATTTTCCATTTCCTCACACTTCTTTCCTGGGGTTCCATGGTAATTAGCAATGTAATAATGATATTAAGAATGAGTAATGCCGTTTCTGGGTTAGGATAGCAGACCCTCAGGGCATCCTGTATCAGCTGGCAAAGATCAACAGTTGCTACTGATTCTACATGAAAGACCATGTTTGCATCTGACTTTCTTAGGTCTCTCCCTTTAAAAAGATTTCTGACATGTCTAGAATTTTGTTATAGTTAAATTCTAAGGCAGCTAGTTGACACAGTGGATAAAGTGCTTGCTGTCCCTGGATTCAAGAAGAGTCATCGTAAATTCAAATCTGGGCCTCAGACACTTACTAGCTGTGTGTCTGTGGGCAAGTCACTTAACCCTCTTTGCCTCAGTTTCCTCATCTGTAAAATGAGTTGCAGGAGGAAATGGCAAGCCACTCCTATATCTTTGCCAAGGAAACCCCAAAAGAGATCACAAAGAGTCAGGCATAACTGAAACAACCCAACAACTACAAAATTCTTTTAGACTCTTTTTAATGTGGTCAGTTCTATATTTGTGATCACAGGATAGAAAAGAACTATATATCTAATGAAATTTAAAAAAAAAACTTACATTCCTTTGATCCATTGGCTAGGAGAAAACTGATATAATCAGTTTCTTTTCTGTATATATGAATTTCAGTCGAAGACAAAATAGGCCTTGCATTGCTTTATTTTTCTTACAAAAATTTATTATCTCTCTCTGCCATAGTACCTAACCCTATTTGAACAATAAATAGATGGAAGCAAAAACTCTCATTGTCATAATCCAAAACTCACACATAGTCCAGCAAAATAATTTCCCACATTGGCCATGTCGAAAAACATAGGTTTCAGTCTATATCTTAAGTCCATCATCTCTTTTGCAGGAGGTAGATGGTATGTTTCGTATTTTGTCCTCTAGATTCATTGTTTATCATTGTCTTGATTTGTATTTTAAATTCTTTCAAAATATTTTTTCTTTATGTTATCATGTTATCATTACATAAATTGTTCCAGTTCTACTTACTTAACTCTGCATTAGTTCATGAAAGTCTTCCCTGTTTCCTTGAAAACTGTCTATTTAATCATTCCTTATAACACTAATATCACATTGCATTAATGTACCATAATTTGTTTAATCATTCCCCATTAGATTGGTACCCCCTTAATTACCATTTTTGGATACTGTGAAAATAGCTGCTATAAATATTTTTGTACATGTAGGTCTTTTTTTGTCTTTAATTTCTTTGAGATATAGACCTAGTAAATGGTATCTTTGGGTTAAAGGGTAAACACAGTTTATTGCCTTTCGGGTCACAGGTCCAATTTGCTTTCCAAAATTGCTATATCAATTCATAGTTCCACCAATAATGCATTAATTTTCCTGCCTTGTATTTCCTTCCAACGTTTATCATTTATCTCTTTTGTTATCTTTGGTAATGGGGGAATGGCTCTTATTTTCAAAAATTTGAATCCATTCCTTAGGATATGAAGCCTTTATCAGACAAATTTGCTATAAATATTTTCTCCAGTTACTTGTTTCCCTCTCAATTTTAATTTAATTCTATTTTGCTTTTACAACTTTTAAATCATCAAAATTATATATTTTATTTTCTTTGATCTTCTCCTTAGCTTGTATAGTAACGAATTCTTCTGCTGTCCATGTCTTGCAAAAGTAATATCTTCTTTGATCCTCTAATTTTCTTAAGATATCACTTATTTCTAAGTCATGCATCCATTTGGTTTATATAATGTGAGATATTAGTCCATACTTAATTTTTCGTCAAATTGCTTTTCAGCTTCCCCAGCAGATTTTGTCAGGTAACACGTTCTTCTCTTCAAGTAATTGGGGATTTTGAGTCTATCAGAAACTGTGCTACCATGTTCATTTGTTTCTCTGTTCCATGGATCAACATCTTTTTTAACCAGTGTCCAAATCACTTTAATGATCAGTGATTTGCACTATAGTTTGAAATCTGCTACTGATAGTCTCCCTTCTTCCTATATTACTCATTATTACTCTTAATATTCTTGATTTATTTTTCTACCCCATGAATTTTGCTACTGTTTTATATCTCTATAAAATAACTTTTTGGAGGTTTGATCGGTATGGAATTGAATAAGTAAGTTAATTTAAGTAATATTGTCATTTTTAGCAAAATGGTTTGGCCTACATATGAGTGGTTAATATTCTTCAATTATCCACATCTATATTTCTGCAAAGACTTTTATATTTCTCTAGTTCTTTGGTGAGTCTTGATTCATATGGTCCCAAATATTCTATTTTGAATGGAATTTCATCTCCTTCCTCTTCTTGTTGGGTTTTACTGGTAATATACAGAAATGCTAATTATTTATGTGGATTTATTTTATACCCCACAATTTCTTTCAGTTAATTTTTGAGTGACTTTTTAGAATTTCATCATATCTGCAAAAGTGATGATTTTGTTTTTTATTTTCTTATTTCTCATCCTATTTTACTGCTAAAGCTAGTATTTCTAGGCTTATATTAAATAGTAGGGGTGATAAGCATTCTCCTTGTTTTACAGCTAATTTTACTAGAAAGGCCTCTACCTTTCCTCTTTTACATATAATGTTTGCTTGTGTTTTTTAGATCGATATTGCTTACTGTATTATAAAAGGTCTCTTTATTCCTATACTTCCCTTTTTTAACAAATGTGGGTTATGGATTTTGTCAAAAGACTGTTTTATATCTATTTATGTAATAATATGGCTTTTAATATTTACATGATTTACATGATTTATCATATTTATAGTCCTCCTTACATTGAAACAGCCTACACTCCTGGTAAAAATCCAACTTGTTCATATTTGATAATATTTTCTTAGAACATTTTTGTCAATGTTCATTAGGGATATTGTCTTATAGTTTTCTTTCTTTGTCTCTCTCTAGTTTAAGTATCAAAACCATATTTGTATAAAAAAGAGATTAGAAGAGCCCCATCTTTTCTTATTATTACAAATAGTTTATGTAACATTGGAATTAATTGTTCTTTGAATGCTTGACAAAATTCACTTGTAAATCCATCTGTTCCTGGAGATTTTTTTTTCTTTCTTCTTTAGGAGTTCATTTATGTTTTGTTCACTTTCTTTTTCTGATATTAGGTTATTTAAATTTCTTATTTTATTGATCAGGATATTTTATATTTTTTACATATTCATTTATTTCCTCTAAGTTATCAGTTTTCTTAGTACATGATTGAGCAGGACAGACTCTGGTAATTTGTTTCCTCTTCAATTGTGAATTTTCTTTTTTAATTTTTAATAAAAACAGTGGTTTTTCTCTTTTAAAAATTATACTGATAACTGTTTATTTGATTTTTTTTAAAAAAACAAGCTTTAATTTTACTTATCAAAGCAATGTTTTTTTCTCATTCAAATTTATTAATTTCTCCTTTATCAGAATTTCTGCTTTGTTACCTATTTAAGGAATTTAGATTTGTAGTTACTCAATTTTTAAAAGTATTTCCATGTCAGGTTCATTGATTCTTCTTCTCCTTTGTTGATGAAAGTGTTTAGAGAAATAAAATCTCCTTAAGAACCATTTTAGCTATGTCCCTTAAGTTTTGGTATGTTTTTTGTTTTTATACTTTTCTTTAAATTATCTGTTCTTTCTATAATTTGCTCTTTGACCCACGAATTTTTTAGACTTATGTTATTTAGTCTTCAACTTTTCAATTCTTTCTTAAAAGAATTTCTTATTATTGAATATCATTTTAAAAATTTACTTGTGATGAACAAATGGTGTTTTGCATTGCTTTGTTACCACTTTTGTGGTTTTGTTACATGTAAATGAGAAATTCTTCAGATGTACCTTTATAGGATGGCTTTACCATGCTTGAATCTAACTACCATTTGTGAGTCTTCTAGATTGTTCAGTTCTTGGATTGCAGTGTTCTATTTGCTCTATTAATATGGTTCAGAATTGAATTCTAATTCACCAGTATACACACACAGACATTATATATGTATATATATATATACATATATATATATATACATATATATATACATACAGTATACACAAAAATAAATTTGATTAAGAAGACTTCAGGCTGTAGAAATAATTTCTGAAGCAGCCAATATATTTGGGACAATATCATTCAGCACTTTAAACACTAATGTTATTTGTGAATGCAACACTTTCATAGCACTTGCCTCAGGGTTTCTGAATGACCTTTAAGAGATAACTGTAATGTATTCATTAACATTTTCCAGCAGCTGGAGGAACTTGAAAAGAATATGAAGGTCTTTGTACTATTTTGAAAAAAAAAGTAAAAGACCTATTATTCAAAGATACTGAATATTATACCTGCTAGATTAAAATCATGTGCCTATATGTATATGTGTATATATATATACATATATATATACACATCATATATATATATACATACAGTACAAATATAGCAAATTCCTTTTCCTGCAAAATAGTTGTTTGCATTCCTTTGAACTCAATACCCATATTTACTGCATCAGTTATCATAGCCTTGGCTTCTTGATTCTTTATATAAATCCTATCCAATATTGATTTCTGAAAATTTGTCATGCAATCTAATCTTATCAAGGACATAAATGAAGTCCACAGAACTCTTTTATAGAAGCTCTTCTGAGGATAACAACATTGCTTTGAATAAAAGAATCATAAGATCAGAATTGGAAGGGATCTCAGAACCTTTCTAGTCCACCTCATGCCCCTCAAAGAAATCTCCTCCTCTACAATATAACTGAAAAGAGGTGTCCTAGCCAAGAGTCCCATTCCACTCTTCAATAACTCCTTGTATCTAGCACAAATTTGCCTCCTTGCGACTTCTTCCTTCTGTACCCAACTCTACCCTTTAGAGCCAAGTATCTCTTCCACGTGACAACTCTTCAAATACTTGAAAAATGATTGTCATTTTAAAGATATTTGAAATATAGACAAGTGGTTTGCAATCCCTGAAACTCTATGTGAATGTTAGCTATTAAATCCTCTTTTAAAAAAAGATAGACATCCACAGGTCCTTTAACAGACCTTTATTTGATATGAATTAAAGGGCCTTCTCTACCCTGCTTGTCATGTTCTGGATAATATCCAGTTTATTACTGTTCTTCCTAAAATATGGCTCCTGTTTGACTAATATTCTTGGTGTATTTACTATTACTGTATGGCTGAATAACGATGAAAGATAATTTTGTTTTCTTAATTTCAGAAAATATTTCAGCTTGAAATTTGTTGCTTAGAAAGCAAATAAGCCCATTTAAAATCAATTCAATTGATTGTTGCATCTCATCATCAACAAATTGTCTTTTTATTCCCTTTTTCCATTGACTTTCACTTCAAAAACAAGTGCAGTGATGCAGTGAATTCTTGTGATTTTCCCTGTTTATAATGACAAGTTTTGCCAGCAATAATTTTAAAGGTTGGAGCAGTGAGGAATGTCAATATTAGACTGACCAACTTGTTTGCTGAAGGGGATGCAAGGAAAGCAAAAATCAAGATTTGCTTAATTGATGATGCACCATCCAATCCTAGTTTACTAAATTTCCACAGCAAAATTGCATGGCAAACTAAAAACCTGTAGGTGAATGTTCATCGTCTTAGCTGTTTTTGGTCATCAGCAAGTTTACCCTGGTTTGCACTTTGTTTCATCAAATAACACCTCACTTGAACGTTTGTATTTTACCTAAGCGAGAGATCATTAAGTTTGGTAGAATATGAGTGCCTTTGTAACTTAATGTGAGAAGCCTTTGTTACTTATGATTTATTCATTTAATGCAATTGGCTGGTCAATAGTTAAATTATTTTTTTCCTACTGGATATTTAAAAGGAGGTTTTTTATTTCAAAGCCATAGATACTAGATGTAAATTCAATATATTTATTAAGTATTGAAGTCTGTGTATTCCACATGACCCCTCTTTTTCTGTGCAATACATTTTTATTCTCCTTTTACCTTTGCAGTCATCTTTGAATAATTGTTGTATAAACAATAGAATGGAATGAAATGAAATTAGGTGATATGCAAATGGATCTAGAAAACCTTAATAATTATGACAAGGCAATTATAAATAGTTATTCTTAGTAATATGTTTTTTGTTGTTTTAAAGTAAATTTTAAAGAACTGCCATATCTAAGGTTAACTAGGAAATAGTAATGGTTTGGTTCCAAGGAGTTTACCTTCTTGACAATGTACTCCTATATTGAAAATCCTAAGGTTTTTACCAGTTCCATAATATATGTAGATGTGGCAGAGGTTAATCAAGGGCCACTTGAGCCAAAAAATGTTTATCCTTGAATTCTACTGGAAAATTAGTAATTGCACAAAGCCCTTCTATTATTTTTTCTCTATCTTGGTATTCTGCAGAATTTCAAGTAAAGCTCTGATACTTGGTTTTTTTTTCTTTTTTTCAAGTTTCAGGCTTTATCATCTTTATAGAAACTACTTCCCAGTAAAAATCACTTTCGTTTTCTATACAAAAACTATTATAACAATTTGGTGGCATTCCTTGGTCTAAGAATTATACAGTTGTATTCAGTATTTGGTTCATAAAGACTCAGACTGATCTTGCTAACAATGGAGTACAGAAAGATGAAATGAGAGTTTCAAATCATGGCCTTTCTTCTTTTTCTTCTTAAAGATAGTATTGGCAGTGGGGTCTAAAAATCTACTGGCATATCCCTAAAAAATGAAAAATGCTAAACTAAAGTAATATCTTCTCCCTTCCCTGATTGAAAGCCTCAGAAATTTCATTAAATCTAGGGGTTTTAGTTTTCTTAATGTCCTTGACTGACAAAGTAGATATTTTAAAAGCTGGAAGAAAAACTTTTCAGCCTTGGCATCTAATGATGAGTATGCGTATTTCTTACCTCCTCCTGTCTGCTTGTCATAATGTAGACTTATATATGCATCACTTCATCAAGATCATATAAAGCTGCAAGGTTTTGACAATCAATCAGTCTCTAGCTTGTCTTGGGAGCATTGATAAATGGTATCTATCAATAATTATCTTTTCCTATTCCTTCATTCCTTCAAATGACATCTCCTCCAAGTAGCTTTAACTGATCCTTCCAACGGGAAATGGACTTTCCCTTCTCTTGATAAACATAACATTGTGTACCTTTCATATTGCAAATACTATTTTTAAAGTATCATTCTCTCAGTACATGTTGATGACATCACTATCTCCTCTATTATACTGTAAGGATACATTAGTTCTGGGAACCTGTTTTATTCCTTTCTATATCCCTTGCAGCTGAAAAAATTGACAGGCATTCAATAAATAGTTATTGAATAAAGAAATGAATGGAGTCATTCAATCACTTTAACAATGGCACTTGTGTAAAGGACCTAAGGGGTTATGGTGACTTTGTAACTGATGGACCTCTTTTCTGATATTTTCATGTTTTTAAAGTTTACTGTCCAGTTCTCTACATGTTTGATATGCTACTTCATGATATATTCATTGCATTGCTAGTAAAATTGTGAAACTTCTTGGGCAGTGGTGAGAGACAATAAGATTTTGCCATTAACATGTGAGATAATAATTATATTTTCTTGAATGGAGTGAGAAGAGAGCAGAGCTTTAGCTAGTATCTTAATTTAGCTAATAGCTTTACATATTACCACCTTTGTGCCTAAACAGAGAGTATGCTAAAGTAGCAAAGTCCAGTGTTGGGAATCAGAAGACCTGAATTTGAGCCTTAGCTCTTCTACCTGTATGACCATGGAAAAGTCACTGAACTTCAGTGGTCATGTTTCTGCATCCTTGTAATGAGAAGTTTGCATTGGCTGGCTTCTAAGTTTCCTTCCAGTTCTGAACTTATGATCTTACTTGTTTAACCAGAGATGAGTTAGATTCCCTCTCTGGACCTGAAGTTTTCTGATGTGTAAAATAAAATGGTTAGAATAAAGGATCTTTATAGTCTCTTCTAGTCCAGGATCCTATGCTTGACCTACTCAGTAGATCTTCAGAGTCAGTTAACTAACATTAATTAAGTGCCTACTATGTGCCAAGTACTGGGGTAAGAAAGAAAAGAAAAAATGGAGGAATGTCATTCCAACTTATGCTACTTAGAAAAGAATTAGTCTAAAAATTAGTATAAGAGTTTGAATCTTCCTTTGTTAAATAAGCTGAATAGCATATTGCTTGACTCAAATATATACCTGATGGCCATGACGTTAGAGGTATAGAAAACCTCCTGTTTAAGAAGTAAGACCACAGTGATAAGTAATAATAAGTGAAAATTAATAGACTGGAAAGGTTTAAGTGAGTATGATTTTTAATTGAAATTGAGTATAATATAAAACCTCTTATTTATGGAAAGATAATTCTGGTTAAAGTTAGAGTCTAAATGATTTTCATTAAAGGACTAGGAAAGACTTCTATTTTTTTTAATTTAAATTTATTTATTTTTAACATTCTTTTTTAAAAAATGAGTTCAGAATTCTCTCCTTCACTTGGACCCCTCACCCACCCACTGAGAAGGCAAGCAAAATGATATCGACTATACATGTGAAAGTGAGCAAAATTGATTTCCATAATAGCCATATTGCAAAAAAAAGTGTAAAAAGTATGCTTCAATCTGTACTCAAACTCCATCAGTTCTTTCTCTAGAGGTGCATAGGTGGATCATAGAGGTGGATCTAGAGATGGATCATAAGTCCTTCAGAATTCTCTGGGATCATTGTATTGATTAGAATAGTTAAGTCATTCATGATTTATCATCATTCAATATTGTTGTTATTGTATGTACATTCTCCTGATTCTGCTCACTTTACTTTGCATCAGTTCAAATGTCTTTCTAGGTTTTTCTTAAACCATCCTGCTCATCATTTCTTGTAACATGATAGTATTACATCACAAACATATATCACAATTTGTTCAGCCATTCCCCAATTGATGGACATCTCCTCAGTTTCCAGTTCTTTGCCAGTACAAAAAGGGCTGCTATAAATATTTTTCTGTACATATAGGTCCTTCTCCTTTTTTAAAAATATTTTTGGGATAGAGACTTAGTAGTGGTATTGCTAGGTCAAAGCATATGTACAGTTTTATAGCCTTTTGGGTATAGTTCCAAATTGCTCTCCAGAATGATTGGATCAATTTGCAACTCCACCAACAGTGCATTAGTGTTCCAATTTTTTCCACGTCCCATCCTATATCTGTGATTTTCCTTTTCTGTCATATTAGCCAATCTGATAGGAGTGAGGTGGTATCTCAAAGTTGTTTTAATTTGTATTTTTCTAATCAATAATGACTTAGAGCATTTTTTCATATAACTAAAAATAATTTTGATTTCTTCTTCTGAAAACTTCCCGCTTATATCTTTTGACCATTTATTAGTTCGAGAAAGACCAGTATTCTTATAAATTTCACTCAATTCCCTATATATTTGAGAAATGAGGCCTCTATCAGAGACATTTTTTGTAAATCTCTGCACCCCACCAAGGTTCCTCTTTTCCTTATAAACTTAGAAGCATTGGTTTTGTTTTTGAAAAACCTTTTCAATATATTGTAATCAAAATTATTTATTTTAATTCCCATGATCCTTTCCATCTCTCATTTGGTCATAAACTCTGCCCTTATCCATGGATCTGACAGGTAGAATTTTCCAAGCTCCCCTAATTTGCTTATGCTATCACCCATAATGTTAAATCATGTTTCCATTTTTACCTGATCTTGGTGTATAGTGTGAGATGTTGGTCTAGTTTTGACCAAATTGCTTTCTAGTTTTCTCATCAACTTTTGTTAAATAGTGAATTCTTGTCTCAAAAGCTTGGATCTTTGAGTTTGTCCAACACTAGGTGCTACTATGATAATTTGCTACTGTATATATGGTACCTAATCAATTCCACTGTTCTACCACCCTATTTGTTACCCAGTTCTAGATTGCATTGGTAATTTCTACTTTGTAATACAGTTTGAGATCTCATCTCGCTACTTCCTTCACATTTTTTTCATTGATTCCCTTGATAACCTTGACCTTTTGTTCTTCCAGATGAATTTTGTTATTTTTCCAGCTCTATAAAATAATTTTTGGTAGTTTGATTGGTATGGCACTGAATAAGTAAATTAGTTTGGGTAGAAATGTCATTTTTATTATGTTGGTTCATCCAACCCATGAGGAATTCATATTTCTCTCATTGTTTAGATTATCTTTATTTATGTGAAAAGTGTTTTGTAATTATGTTCATATAGCTCCCGGGATCTGTCTTGGCAGATAGACTCCCAAGTATTTTATGTCTACAATTATTTTAAATGGAATTTCTCTTTCTGTCTCTTCCTGTTGGATTTTATTGGTAATATAGAGAAATGCTGATGATTTAGGTGGGTTTATTTTGTATCTTGCAACTTTGCCAGAATTGTTAGTTGTTCCAGTTAGTTTTTTTCAGTTTATTCTTCAGGGTTCTCTAAGTACACAATGATATAATTTACAAATGGTGGTAATTTTGTTTCCTTGTTGTCTATTTTAATTCCTTCAATTTTTCTTCTTTTATTTCTATAAGTAGCATTTCCAGTATGGTGTTGAATAATACTAGTGAGCATGGGAATCCTTGCTTCACCCCTGATCTTATTGGGAAGACTTCAAGTTAATTTCGATTAAAGATAGTGCTTGCTGATGGTTTTAGGAGGATACTACATACAATTTTAAGAAATGCTCCATTTATTCTTTTCTTTCTAGTGTTTTTAATAGGAGTATTATATTGTCAAAAGCTTTTTTCTGCATCTATTGATATAATCATATGATTTTGTTGTATTTGTTACTGATACAGTCAATTTTGCTGATAGTTTTCCTAATATTGAACTAGCCCCGCATTTCTGGTATAAGTCCCACCTGGTTATAGTGTATAATCTATACAATATTGTTTTTCAGTCATATCCAGAGATTTGTGACCCCATTTGGAATTCTCTTGGCAAAGATGCTGGAGTGGCTTGTCATTTTATTCTCCAGCTCATTTTACAGATTAAAAAAAAACTGAGGCAAATAGGATGAAGTGATTTCCCCAGGATCACATAACTAGTAAATATCTGAGGCCAGATTTGAGCTCAGAAAATTAGTCTTCTTGACTCTAGGCATAGTACTCTACTCTGCTACTGAGGTGCCCCATGATCTTTGTGATATATTGGTGTAATATCTTAGTGAGATTTCATTTAAAATTTTTCCATCAATATTTATTAGGGAAGTTGGTCTATAGTTTTCTTTCTCTGTTTTTTCTCTTCTGCTTTAGTTATCAAAATCAAATTTTGTCATAAAAAGGAAATTTTGGTAAATTTTTTTCTTTGTCTACTTTTCCAAATTACTTGTTCTTTAAATGTTCAGTAGGATTCACTTGTAATTACATCTGGTCCTTAGGATTTTTTCTTAGCTCATTCATGGCTTGTTCAATTTCTTTTATTAGATAAGATTATGTAAGTATTCTATTTCCTCTTCTTTTAATCTGGGCAGTTTATATTTTTGTAAATATTAACTCATTTCATTAGATTATCGGATTTATTGTCATATAATTGAAAAAATAGTTTAATAATTGTTTTACTTTTATATTCAGTGGTGGTGCATTCACCCTTTTCATTTTTGATACTGGTAGTTTGGTTTTCTTTTAAATCAATTTTTTTCTATTTTCTTTTCATAAAACTAGCTCCTATTTTTATTTACAAGTTCAAGTTTTTTTTTACTTTCAATATTATTAATCTCTCCTTTGATTTTCTGAATTTTAATTTGGTGCTTAGTTGGGGTTTTTTAAATTTTTCTTTTTCTAATTTTTTTTTTATTATATGCCCAGTTCATTGATCTCTTTGTTCTCTAACTTATTGACCTAAACATTTAGAGATCAAAAATTTCCCCTGGGTACTGTTTTGGCTGTATCTCAAAAATTTTGGAATATTATCTTATTCTTGTGATTGTCTTTAATAAAATTATTGATCATTTCTATTATTTATCCTTTGACCCACTCATTCTTTAGGATTAATTTATTTAGTTTCTAATTCATTTTTAATCTATATTTCCATGAACCTTTATTGAATGTTATTTTTATTGCATTATGATCTGAAAAGATGCACTCAATATTTCTGCTTTTCTATATTTGTTTGTGAGGTTTTATGTCCTAATACATGGATCATTTTTTTATGAAGGTGCCTTGCACAGCTGAGAATAAAGTATACATCTATTTCCACTTAATTTTCTCCAGAGGTCTATCATATCTAACTTTTTAAAAATTCTATTAATTTCCTTAACTTTTTCTTATTTATTTTATGGTCTGATTATCTAGCTCTGAGAGGGGAAAATTGAAGTCCTTCACTAGTATAACTTTCCTATTTCCTCCTTAACTCATTTAACTTTTCCTTTAAGAATTGAGTGCTTTGCAGGTGAGTTGAATATGAAGGGATGATATCTAAAAAATAAAATTAAGGGATGTGAGAGGAATATGTTGGGAGAAAGAGAAAGGGAGAGGTAGAATGTGGTCAATTCTTTCACATAAAAAAGGAAAGAGGGAGGTGGAGGGAAAGAGGAGGGAGTTGGGAGAAATTATGTACACAGTAATAGCAATATTGTATGATGATCAACTGTGAATGACTGAGTTATTCTCAGCAATATAATGATCCAAGACAACTCTGAAGGACTTATGATGAAAAATGCTATCCACCCCCAGAGAAGGAACTGATGGAGACTAAATACAGATTGAAGCATACTTTGTTTTTACTTTCTTGAGTTTTTTTGTCAATGTTTTCTTTCATAACATGACTATTATGGACATGTTTTGCATGACTACACAAATATAACCTATATCTAATTGCTTGCCTTCTCAATGAGGGGCAGTGAGGAGAGAGGAAGGGAAAGAATTTTGAACTCAAAGTTTTAAAAATGAATGCTAAAAATTGTTTTCACATGTGAAAATGAATGTTAAAAATTTTTTTTACATGCAACTGGGGGAAAATAAAATACTAATTAAAAAAAGAATTGAGTGCTATGCCATTTGGTGCATATATGTTTAGTATTGTTGTTACTTCCTTGTCTATGGTACCTTTTAGCAAAAATGTAGTTTCCCAGCTTATCTCTTTTAATTAGGTCTATTTTTTCCTTTGCTTTGTCTGAAGTCACCAGTGCTACCCCTGTTTTTTTTTTAACCTCAGCTGAAACATAATAGATGCTGCTCCAGCCCATGCACCTAAAAAAAACCCACTTTTTTTTTTTACTTCTGTGTGCATCTGTTTCAGATGTGTTTCTTGTATACAACATATTGTCCAACTTTTGTTCATTCTGCTGTTTCGATTTTATGGTTAGTTTCATCCCATTCACATTCACAGTTATAATTATTAATTGTGCATTTCCCTCCATGTTTCCCCTCCCCCCACCTTGTCCCTCTCTCTCTATTTTCATCCTATCTGCTGTGCTTCTGCCCCCTGACTCCCTTAATTTTCCCACCCTTCTATCAGCACCCTTTCCTCTTCCCCCTGCTTCTCTTATCCACTTTTCCTTCCACTTCCCTGTTGGGTAAGATAGATTTTTATACTCATCTCAGTGTATATGATATTCTCTCTTTGAACTAAATCGGATGAGAGTAAAGTTCAAGCATTTCCCACTCCCTGATTTTCTCCTCCACTGTAAAAGCTCTTCCTTTAGTGCCTCTTTTATGTGAGATATTTTTCCCCAATTCTCCTTTCCGCCTACTCCCAGTATATCCCTCTTTTTCATCCCTTTAATAAAAAGTATTTATTTATTTTTAACATTCTTTTCTTTTTATATTTTGAGTTTCAAGTTCTCTCCCTTTCTCCCTTTCACACTCCCTGAGAAGGCAAGCAAAATTATATCAATTAATTATACATGTGAAATCATGAAAAATATATTTCTATATTAGCCATGTTGCAAAAAAAAGCAAAAGAGTGAGAAAAATATACTTCAATTTGGACTTTTTGTTCATCAGTTCTCTTTCTCTGGAGGGGGAATAACATTTTTTCATCATGAGTCCTTTGGAATTGTCTTGGATCATTGTATTGATCAGAGTAGCCAAGTCTTTTACTGTTAATCATTATTGTACTATTGTTGTTACTATGTACAATGTTCTTTTGGTTCTGCTCATTTCACTTTGCGTCAGTTCATATATGTTTTGCCATGTTTTCTTCTGAAACCACTCCCTTTGTCATCCCCCCCCCAATTTATTATTTATTTATTTAAAACATTCTTGTTCTTATTTTTTTTTGAGATCATCATAGTCAATGCATATCTTTGCCCTCTGTCTATATATGCCCTTTCTGGCTGTCCTGATAATGATGAAGTTCTTAGAAATTATAAGTATTGGGGCAGCTAGGTGGCACAGTGAGTAGAACATCAGCCCTAGAGTCAGGAGGACCTGAGTTCAAATTTGGCTTCAGACACTTTACACACTAGCTGTGTGACCTTGGCAAGTCACTTAACCCTAGTTGCCCTGCCTTCCCCCCTCCAAAAAAGAAAAACAAAAAAAACCCCACAGACAAAAAAGAAAGCACAAGTATCATCTTCCCATTTAGGAATGCAAATAATTTAGCCTTGTTAAGTCCCATATGATTTCTTTTTCAGTTTTACCTTTTTATATTTCTCTTGAGTCTTGTATTTAAAAGTCAGATTTTCTATTCAGCTCCGGTCTTTTCATCAGAAAAGATTGAAAGTCCTCTATTTCATTAAATATCCATTTTCCCTTGAAGAATTATACTCAGTTTTTCTGGGTAGGATATTTTTGGTTATAATCCTAGCTTCTTTGCCTTCTGGAATATCATATTATAAGCCCTCTAGCCATTTAATGGGGAAGTGGCTAAATCTTGTGTAATTCTGACTGTGTCTTTACCGTATTTGAATTATTTTTTCTGTCTATTCGCAATATTTTCTCCTTGACTTGGAAGCTCTGGAATTTGACTATAATATTCCTGGGGGTTTTAATTTTGGGATCAAAAAGGCCACTCAGTAATAGCTGTATTTCCAAGAATAAATCCTGTGGTAGGCAGAAGTTCAGATACAGGTCACTGTGCATTTTGATGTGGCTGAGCTTATTTTGTGCTTAGTTCCACAGTAGGAGAATCACCAAGGGAATGCCTAACTGCCAGCCATGAATTCAAATTTCCTGGTCTGGATAAATAATAAAGTTTTGTGACAGAAGAGGGCAATAGATCTTGAATTGGTGGACCTGAGTTCACCTGATTATTAAGTGATTAATTCAACTTTATGATCTTTAAGGTCCCTTTCTAGTTCCAAATCTTCTGTACTTAGATTTTAGGGATGTAAAAATTATTTGATGATATGATTACAAAACCATTCTCTATGACCTATGAATTTTGTTAAATAATACAAAGGATAGAAGACAGTCACAATTTTTCAAAAAATTGAAAACAGTTGATATATGAAACCAAAAATAGTGTAATTTAACTTTGAGTCCTGGCAAATTCTGAATTTTATTTTATTTTTTACAACTTAACAGTATTTTATTTTCCCAATTACCTGCAAAGATAGTTTTCAGCGTTTGCTTTTATAAGATATCGAGTTCCAAATTTTTTTCTCCCTCTCTCCCTCCCCTGCCCCTTCTCCATGATAGCATGCAATCTGTCACAGAAGCAGAATTTCAAAAGATCTCAGTAAATTGAAACAGTAGGCTGAAGCTAATAAGACAGAGGATAAATATAAATCCTAGAACTTTAGTTAAAAAATCAACTATACAAGTCCATAATGATGACAATATGACTAAACAATAGTTCATGTGCAAAAAAAGTGCCCAGGTGTCCTAGTAGTCTGCAAATTCCATAAACAAAGTAAAGTGGAAATGAAAAGTGTCAATGGTAGCTTAGGCTATATTGATAAAATTTTAGTGTCCAAATTGAGTCAGGTCTTGGGGCCACCATACTGCAGTCCCATCACATCTGTTACATGGTGTCCCATTCTGAGTGTTGCATTTTAGAAGGAATGTTGACAACCTGGCTTATGTTCATAGAAAAATAACCACAAAGGTCAAAAGACTTCAAACAGTGCCATAAGACATGAAACTGGAGGTATTTAGCCTAAAGAATAAAAGATGTAGTTGAATGTTTGTGGGGAAGGTTTAGGGGAGAATTATCTGTATGCAGATATTTGAAGGTGTTCATATGAAAGGAGGATTAGAATAAATCTGATATTCCTGTTATGAGGGCCTTTATTCTTCCCATTCCTCATGCCAAGAATGCATTCACTCCTAATCTCTGCATAGAATCTGTCACTACCTTCAAGGCATAACTTAAGCATCACCTTCTCTGTGAAGCCTTTCCTAATCCCTGTATTGCTAGTGCCCTCCTTCCCTCACTACCTTGTATTTAATTGTGTAGATTCTCTTTATATTTACTGTGCATATGTACTTGTTATCTCACCCATTATAATGTAAGTTCCTACCAAGTAGGTATTATTTCATTCTTTTTATATGTCCCCCTAGCATCTGGAATAAAGTCTGGCACATACTAAGCACTTAATAAATGATTGTTGGTTGATTTTGGAGTATGGTTCGATAGACTGATATCTAGGTTCACTGAGAGGAAGTTACAAAGGGTGGATTCCAACTTAATGTAATGAAAAGACATCTGAACAAAGATGTCCAGTAGGTAAATGATCTTCATTAGGTTCACTCTTGACTTTCAAGCAGATTTCTATTCCATTCATTTGTTTTCATCTATTGTTATTTAACTTTTTGTGTAATTTTGCCTTAATTCCATGATGGAACTGTAAGAGTCCTGAGAAGGATGACTTGAATATTTTTCTGTAGCTCCTTATCACTAGATCAAGGCCTTATAAACAGTAGACTCACAGTAAATATATGTTTGTTTATTACATGCTTGAGAATTAAGGTATGGCCACATGTAAGATAGACAGAAAAATCACTTAAATAGAAGTTGAACCATATTTTCCTAAAATATGAAATTGCTACAAAAATGCAGAAGACAATCCAACAAGTCAGCCTACTTGTTATTCAGTCTTCAGCAATAGGATGGGTGGAAATGGGGTGTTCTTGAGATAAAATGATTTTTGTCACAAATAATGGCACAAGCTTTAGAAGCATAATGGTAGGTATAACCAAAGAATACTTTTTACATTTACGTAAAGGAGAAAAAGACAGTATTATTGAGGAAATAGCATTTCTGAAAACAGAGAGGCATAATAGTGTTAATACTATAACAAAAATTCAATGATAGCTCTTGGCTGCCCCCAAAGTAGTTAATGAATGCAAAAATTTTCTTTTTGTTTCAATTCCCAAGACAGAAGATTAGTTTAAATCATGTTCAAAGATTTGATCAGAGTTGTTTGCTACAAAGTATTGACTTAGCTTGTTTTTCTAAATATGAAATATGACTTGTGAATTTTAAGCATATTTGTGAACTGCAACATTATAGGTGCCAATAAAATCACTGTTGATTTGCAATTTTATAGACCTATTTACCATAGCAGGCAGCCATGTATAAACGTGTATTACATGAGATGCCAAGTCACTTAATTTTCTTAGATTTGAATTCGCCCTTTGGCAATTAATCAACACTAAACGTTCTTAGGGAAAGGGACAATTAATCAACAATAAACCTTCTTAGGGTAAACTTTTTCACATATTTTAGAAAAAGCTTGATTTTTCCTCGGCAAAACATATGCTTTAATGAATAATATGTCCTACTAGAGAAGTAGTAGGAAGAGAGAGAGCTCTGGGTTGAAGTCAGGAACTTTTGGGTTCTAAACCCACCTCTGTTATTTTGAAACTTTGGGCAAGTCACTCACTTCTTTGTGCCTCAGGAAATTCTTCATGATTTATCCACTGGATCTTATGGGGTGTGGAATTACTAATACTTAGAGTTCTCTGTGTGGTAACTTAGTCCTTGAATTTCCTTTTATCCTCAATGTATTTTTGAATTTGGATAAAATATGTTTATTAACAGTAATATTTGGCATTTATCTAGTGCAGGTTCCCATCCCTGATGTAGAGGCCACTTTGTACCAGATACTATGCTAAGCACTTTACAAATATTATCTCCTTTGATCTTCAGAACAAATCTGGGAAATAGGTATTATTATTATTCCCTTCATTTTCCAGTTTAGGAGACTGAGGTAGACTGGTTAAATAACTTGCTCAGGGTCACACAGCTAGTAAGTATCTGAAGCTGAATTTGACATAGGTCTTCCTGATTCCAGGTCCAGTGCTATATCCACTGCACCATCTAGCTGCCTTTTTTTGATAAGATATTTTTAAATACTTCCCTATAGGGAATAAATCAGTTATTTAGATTCCTTCCAAATTCAGTGGGTGGGAAGAAGATATTGATCACATTCCGTTTATCCTTATGTTTGCTTGTTTTCTCTGTGTGTAGACATGGTGTTGAACATTGTGCTTTAGTTAGGTAATTTACAGATAAGAAAGCAGTCGTGCTTGGAAGATAGATATTTGTGTAAAATTTGTAGCAAAGGTGATTTGTAGCAGAGACTTGAAGCTTCATAGCTGCCTATTTCATGCTTTGGCAGTGATTCATGCCACCTCCCTGAATCTCATTGACACAGTTCAACAATCATCATCATAACCATTATCATTATCATCGTCATTGTCATCATCATCATCGACCACTTTTATTAAGTGCCTGGCACTGTGCTGCACATTGAAAATACAAAGAAAACACATCAGAAGGATTAGGGAGCTTCTTTATCTTTCTCGAATGCTTTTATAACTTTCTCTATGGCGTTTGGTAAAGTTACATGTTATGAGTTATCTTTACGGTCAGTCCAAAACCAAACAAATGAACAAAAAAACTTTCCCCCCTTGAGCAAAGATTGTACTTTCCAAGGAATGAATAGATATTATAATGCAACAATCGTTCATTCTTCTGCTCTCAAATTATGTCACCCTTACTTGGGAGCGCTTTTGTGTCTACTTTGAGATACTTGACCTCTAACAACAACTGTAACTGCTTTGAAAGGTTCTGGGGTCTATGGATCACAACATAGAACACCAAGATTTTGAATGTGTGGGGGCAATATATGCTGAACACACCAGTTTCAGGTAATCTATTTAGATTTTATGAAAATTCCCTTAACGCCCTCCAACAGTCAATTTAAGACTCCTTAAAATATATAGTTCCCATAATTCAGTTCCACTTTCTAATCAAGTTTGAGAACTCTAAAATAATTGGAGAAATCATGAAAAATTAAGAGTAGGTGCTGATAAGCTAAGAATTAGGAATGAGGAAATTCCCGTTTCTAATTTAATAAAATGAAAGTTTCACTCTTGAGAGTTGTTTTAATAATTCCTGAGAGTGATCAAATCAAGTGAATTAAATAAATTAATGCTTTACCATTAAGAGTTTTGCATTAAAAAGGAAATTGAAAGTATATATTCCTGATTTAACATGCTCATTTAAACTGAACATGGAAGTCTAGAAATTCAAAGAGATAATATTTTGAGCCAAAAGAGTAATCCTATAGCTATTTCCACATCAACCTTGTAAGAAGGTTTTAGCTCAAAACAATTGCAATTGATCATGAAAGCCTGCTTTTTAAACAGGGAATTATCCTTCCCCAGATTTATCTTAAGAATGGCTCATAGAAAGGATACATATATATTGGTAGTTTCATTTGTTCTTATGGCTTCTAGAACAAAGGACAAACAGCAACCTCTGTGAGTAGAAAGAATAGCTACCCCACTGGGAACCCAACTGGAACTGGCCAGTTAGGCAAAACAAATCTCTCTCTCTCTCTCTCTCTCTCTCTCTCTCTCTCTCTCTCTCTCTCTCTCTCTCTCTCTCCCTTCCTTCCCTCTGCCCACATAGAATATCATACCCTTACTTGCTGGTGCTCTGCCCAAAGGAATATAAATTTCGATCACTGAAACTTTTTTTTTTCTTAAGGATCACTCCTTAAACCCAAATCACTCTGGCTGTCATTGACTGGTCAACAATAGGTCCCAGGCCAAGCATGAGCCATTGTTTGGGCCCTGATTGGTTCAGAGTGAATGGAAATAGCGATTGTTTCTGTTTCCTGAGGGTCTTCCCCAACCAGATTGATTTTTTTCTTGACTAGGTAAAGAGGCGATTCTCTGGCTCATTTCTTACCTAACCTTAATCATTGAATGGGCCTTGACTCAGTCAAACTGAGACCTGTGAAAGACCTTAGCTTAAAAAGACTAAGTCTCCCACTGCATCCAGGACCATCTCTAGTTGTCCTGATCTATATCTCTCCACTGGACCCAGATGGCTTCAGAGGAGAAAGTGAAACTGGTGACTTTGCACAGCCCTCTGTCATTGCATCACCTCCCTGATGTCGTGGTCCTCTTCAAGAATGAAGGACAAACAACAACAAAACAATTAGATCGATAGAGTGTTAGTTTCTTCTTTCTTCACTGTTATATAGTTATGGTTTCCTAAACTTTATCCAAAGCACCACGCTAACTCAAAGAAGTGATGTTGTTTGTCCCTTATACACAATTCATAGAAATATATTATTTCTGCATGTTTCCTAATCACCCAGTAGGGTTTTGTTTCCTCTTCTTTGCTGATAGTCAGAATACTGGGAAAAACTAATATAATGGGCTTACTATATGTAGACTATTCCATAGAATATAAGTGACATGGATCTTGTTTTTTAATTGCTAATGAACAAAAGAGTACAATATAAAGTCCTAGAGAAATAAAGGATATATGTCATGTAGCAAGTGGGCACCATTCTTCAGAAAGTCTCCTTGGTGATTTGTCCAAAGGACTCTTGACTGTATAATGCCATTGATTATATATATATATACACACACACATATATATATATACATATATATGTATATATATGTATGTATATACACATATATGTGTGTGTGCATGTATGTATGTGTGTATGTATATATATGTGTGTGTGTATATGTATATATATCATTATGTATATGATAATTTGGTTAAAGCCAATGGCTATTCCTCTCATAACCCACTTATTTGATTTCTGGATTTTGGAAAGTTTCCTGACATATTTTAGATGCTCCCAAAAATCCAGAAAGGATGTGTTTTACTTACTCTAGTAAAATAAAACCAATTCACCAGTAGCTAAAGAAAACTGCTAAATTGATCATATTTAGCTACCTCTTTAAGCTCTAAGCAAAGCTGGATAGCAGTAGTGATCAGATCTCAGAATTAGACAATCAATTTGTGTAATTTAATTAAAAAAAAGAATCAACACCCTTTAATTGCAAGGCAATTTAGAGATTCTGATGAGTTTTATGAAAGAGCACTATAGTAATGTAAGGGGTTTAACTAGCTCTTTCAAAGTATACTAAAAGTAAACTTCCTTTAAAATAAAATTAAAGCCTACTTCTTTCAAGGAACTGTTCTTTCAGTTGAATCAATCCTTTTAATTTTTAACCTAATCTCCTATGAAATAAAATGATAAAGTAGATTCATCACTTCTATTCTCTCAGCTGATGTTCCCACTTTTCATATTATTCAGCCCTATATATCTATAGATATATGTTTGCCTTTGAGTTTGAGTAAAATATTGTAAATATCCTTCCATACTTTTTTTCTCCAAGAAATATTGAATTTATTGCCCACAAATGAATAAACCAATCACATTACTTGGGCTTCAGCAAGGTGTTGCATGAAAACTTAAAAGAATTCTTATATAGGTTTTATTTCTATGGAATATGTATTAGAATATTTGACCTCCTTCCAAAATATTACAGCAATATCTAACATTTATATAATTCCTTAAGGTTTGCAAAACACTTAACAAATATTATGTCACTTTATGCTCACAACACCCATGGGAGGTGGGTACTATTATAATTATCCCGATTTTACAGATGAGGAAATTGAAGTAGACAGAGGTTAAGGGATTTGCCTAAGGTCACATAGCTGGTAAGTATTTGAGGCAAGCTTTGAATGCAGGTCTTCCTAACTTCAGGTCCAACACTTCATATATAGGATCATAGGTCTAGAGCTGCTCAGTGCCCCACAGGTGGTTAAGTGACAGGGACAGGCTTTACACCTTGGTCATCTGATTCTTATGAGGGCTTTTTCCATTGTACCATATTATTTGTGATCTTCAGAAAAATAATAGTTCACTAAATGCTTCATAAGCTGTGTTGGTCAGCAAAATGGCCTTTGTTTTCTTTGAGTAACTCAGTGTATTTCAACAATTTCAACAGTGTATAACACAGTGTATTAGCACTAGGTGCTAAGCCCCAGGCCCAAAGCCCTATTAGGTGTGGAACCTATGTGGGTGTGGATTGGTGACTAGGGTGGGGCCCAAGGTGGGGCTGGCTAAGGGAAGGTGCTAATTCCACAGTCATGCCCTATTAGGTGTTAACCTAACCTATGTGGATGTGAACCACCCAGAGTCCTAAGGGGAGGGGCTAACTCAAGAACCAATCATAGCAGCCTAAATTCTGGTCATTCAGATGTCATTTGATGATGTCTGAAGCCCTATAAGAAGGGAGGACAGAGCCATTTGTGCAGGACTCTTGAGATAGTGTTGACGAGGAGACTCTGGGCAGCTGTAGCTAAGGAGCCCTGCAGCTTGCTGAGACTTTGTTGAACTCTGGTAACTATGTATTGGGATTTGAATCAAACAAGGTCTGTCTGTTGATGTTTGTAATTTGTTTGTATTTTGCTCTGAAGTTCAGGGTGCTGGCTTTTTCCTCTGAACTAAGTGAATGATATTTGTGTGCTGAATTAAAGTAAGCTTGTCAACCCCTTAACCTTGCTTTCCTTATTAAGGCAGATCAAAAGAACCTGTGTTTTTGCGGCGTGCTGGCAGCTTTCTGGGTGCTGGCTGTGGGTGGATCTTACACCCCCACAGAAGCTGCTAGCCAGATTGTGGAAACATAAGCTGAAACCAACTTTCCCTCTTGTCCCTAAGTTATCAGGACAAAAATGTGAAAACTTGTATCATCCAATGCATCCAATGCATTTACCCTTAGTAAGTGACTATGGATGCTTTATTATTCCTTTTTCTCTCATAATCTGAAATACGATATAAAAGTTCTCAAATGAGATTTCTGAATGGAGGTTGTATTCCAAGGATTTTCTTGATACAAGAGTGGAAGTAGAGGGGAGAAGTAACCTGTGTGTCTTGTGGAGGTATAACGTCTGTTTAGCATCAAATGCATTCATGATGACAATAAAATAAAGAGTATTTGGAGATAAAAATGTTAACGACAATACTTTGTTCATTTTATACCTTGTTCCTTGACCCTAGAAATTTCATTTCCCTTATAAATGTAGCAGATAAGAGAATTAATGTAGCTTCAGGGCCCTTTTAGTTCCTTCCACTCCGAATTAAACAAATAAGCCTTGCTTTTCCTTCCTGCTTCATTTTCCTTGGATTTGATAGACCTCAAAGGCTCTTCTTGCTTAATGAAAAATTTAGTGGGAATACTATGTTTAAGAAGTGGCAGCATGAAGTGAGGAGGAATGAGTGAATCTTGCCCTCATCAGATTTGACCTGAAGAGGGAATTCCATACATACTCAGTTGTGTATCTTACCCCACAGGAAAGAAGGAGGAAGAAGATACAAAAGGGGGGATGATGGAAGGGAGGGCAGATGGGGATGAAGATAATCAAAAACAAACACTTTTGAAAAGGGACAAGGTCAAGGGAGAAAATTCAATAAAGGGGGATAGGTTAGGAAGAAGCAAAATATAGTTAGTCTTTCACAACATGAGTATTGTGGAAGGGTTATACATAATGATACACATGTGGCTCATGTTGAATTGCTTGACTTCTTAGGGAAGGTGGATGGGAAGGGAAGAGGGGAGAGAATTTGGGATTCAGGGTTTTAAAA
>CM053622.1:218852063-218882625 GCA_028646595.1 Phalanger gymnotis | reverse complement strand
ACTTCTCCAACTTTCTTTTCCAACTCCTTTTTGAGCTCTTCCATGGCCTGAGACCAACTTGTGTTTTTCTTGGAGGCTTTTGATGTAGGCTCTTTGACTTTGTTGACTTCTTCTGGCTGTATGTTTTGGTCTTCTTTGTCACCAAAGAAAGATTCCAAAGTCTGAAACTGAATCTGAGTGTGTTTTCGCTGCCTCGCCATGTTCCCAGCCAACTTACTTGACCCTTGGGTTTTTCGTCAGGGCATAACTGTTTGTAGAGTAAAGAGTACTTTGTTCCAAGCTTGAGGGGATGTGCTGTTGTTTTCAGTGCTATTTCTATACAACCAGTTCGGCCACACCAGCACTCCTCCTTCCCTAAGAACCGCTAAGCAGGACCTGACTCAGATATTAAGCAGGCTCTGCACTTCTGCTCTGATCTTCCACTTAATTCCTCCCACCAGGTGGGCCTGGGGCTGGAAGCAACTGCAGCTGTAGTTTTGTAGCTGCACCACCCCTACTGTCCCCAGGGTGGTGGCTGAACTGCAAACTCGCAGCTTTTCCCACTAACTTTCTCTGTTGTCTTTGGTGTTTGTGGGTCGAGAAGTCTCGTAACTGCCATAGCTCACTGATTCTGGGAACTAGGGTCCTTTCTGCCTGGCTCCTGGTCTGGTTGGTCCTGCCATTGCCCACGCTTGCCTCTGCTCCCCTCTGCTCCCAGCTCCATGCACAATAGACCTCACCCAGTGACCATCCAAGTTGTCCTGGGCTGGATCCCTGCTTCCCTCTGCTATTTTGTGGGTTCTGCAGCTCTAGAATTGGTTCAGAGCCATTTTTATAGGTTTTTGGAGGGACCTGGCAGGGAGCTTATGCAAGTCCCTGCTTTCCAGCTGCCACCTTTGATAATTTCTTGAAAGATGATGTCTGATATCTTTTTTTTGATCATGGCTTTCAAGTAGTCCAGTAATTTTAAAATTATCTCTCCTGGATGTATTCTCTAGGTCACTGGTTTTTCCAATGAGATATTTCACATTGTCTTCTGTTTTTTCATTCTTTTAGTTCTGTTTTATATATCTTGATTTCTCATAAAGTGACAAGCTTCCACTTGCTCCATTCTAATTATTGAGGCAGTATTTTCTTCAGTGGTATTTTGGACCTTCTTTTCCATTTGGCTAATTCTGTCTTTTAAGGCATTCTTCTCCACATTGGATTTTTGGAGCTCTTTTGCCATTTGGGTTAGTCTATTTTTAAGGTATTATTTTCTTCAGTATTTTTAGGGTCTCCTTTAGAAGTCATTGACTTGTTTTTCATGGGTTTTTTGCATGATTCTCATTTCTCCTACCAATTTTTCCTCTACTTCTCTCACTTGATTTCCAAATCTTTTTTGAGCTCTTCCAAGGCATGAGACCAATTCATATTTTTCTTGGAGGCTTTTGATGTAGGCTCTTTGACTTTGTTTATTCCTTCTGGCTATATGTTTTGATCTTTGTTACCAAAGAAAGATTCTATAGTCTGAGTCCTTTTATGCTGCTTGCTTATTTTCCCGGTCAATTACTTGACATTTGAGCTTTTTGTCAGGGTATGACTACTTTTAGAATGTAGAGTGTTCTGTCCTAAGCTTCAGGGTTTTTTCACTGTTGTTTTCAGAGCCACTTCTATTCTGAGACGGTATGATGCTCCTCTCCTGGTCTGTGCTCTGGTCTGTGAGTGCAGGCGATCTTTTCTGCTGTGTAACTACCAGGAGGACTCCCTCTCCACAACAGCCACATAGCTCTGCCATGCCTGTGCTCCTATTCCCCATGAACTGCCAACCAGGACCTCGACCCAGTTCCAAGCAGGGCAGAGCAAGAGAACCTTGCTTCAGCACCAGCAAGCCAATCTCTGCACTACCGTTCTGATCAGCTGCTTGATTCCTCCCACTGTGGGGGCCTGGGGCTGGAAGCAGTTGCCTTGGAAGAAGCTGCTATTGTTGTTGCTGCATCTTTTTATAGTTTTTGCCAAGTCAGAAAGATTTCAAGTAAAGGCTTGGTAATACAACTTTTCTCTGTTGTCCAAGAATCAACTGGAGAAGGAAGAGGAGGAGGAGGAGGAGAAGGAGGAGGAGTGGGAAGGAAAGGTGGAGGAGGAGGAGGAAGAGGAGGAAGAGAAGAGAAGAAAGTGAAGCCTGTAATTACAGGTTCATGAACTTGACTTCAATTTCTAGCAACATTCTCTAACTCATTTTAAAGGTACAGTTAGTGAACATTTATAAAATGATAAGAATTGGTTGAGGTATTAGAGGAATAATGAGAACAAATAATAAGTTTATCATGCATGAGATGATGAGAGGAGTAGAATTTTGGAAGTGGTACAGTGACAGATGATAGTAGAGTCTGAGTTGTAAACATTCTAATATGAAGTGGGGATGAAGTAGAGGTCATAGCAGTAGAGCATGTAAGAGCCATCATGGCTCCATCAAGAATAAGTCATGACAGATTCATCTTTTTTCTTCCTTTGTCAAACAGGTTTATTAGACTAATACATAAGAAAGATGCTATAGATGTAGATTGCCTCAATTTTAGCAAAACATTTGAGAAACTATTTCATGTGATTCTTAGGGGAAAATGTGGAGAGATATGGGCTAGTCATGATAGAAGCATGTATAGGTAGTTGCAGAAGTGGTTGCCTGAACCCAAAGAAAAGTCATAATGTTTTGCTGTCAGTTTGGAAGGAGGTCTTCTGGTGGAGGGAATACCCACACAGATGAAACCATTTATCCTTGAAGGACTGCACTATCACAACAAAATAGTAATAAAAGATACTGGCCATTGTTTGACCAGTGGCTAAAACATACCACTCATGTAGAAGAAGATGAAAGGTGGATAGCTAAAGTGTTCCCCTCAAGAGAAAGCAAGGATGTTATCCAGTGTTGTAGGTGGATCACCTGTGGCAAACTTTGAGGAGGCCATGGATAAATCACCTGGGTGAGTCAGCATGAATGGCCTGCAATCTATATCATTGGAAGAAGACCTGAATTGATGAGATCCATTTAAGTATATTTCAGTATATTTCTTATTATTTCTGTTGGTGGCACTGCTGTTTATCTAGTTTCCTATATTTGAAACTTCTGTGTTATTTCAGATTCTTCCATCTCCTCTAAAACCCCTTCTCTCCACACCTTGCTTCTACAGTAGCCTTTGTATTTCAGCCCCACCTCCTTCTCTGCTCTTATTGCCACCAACTACCTGCTTCAGTACATCTTTCACATTGATGCCAGTTTAACCTTCCATGTAGTCAAGCCATGCCGGTGCTTAAGAGACTTCAATGGCTACCAGTGTTTGCTAAGAAAATTTCAAACTCATTCACCTAGAATTAATGGCCTCCATACTATGGTCTTTCTCTTCTAAAATTAGCTCAGACTACTTTATTCCATGAAATCAGTGCTCTAGACAAGCTGGACTAATTTGTTTCTTCTCACCAGGTAGGCACTTTCCTGTATTTTTGCTCATATTCTGTGTCTGTTATGCCCTCCTCCACCAATACTGGAATATTCTCTACCCACTCAGTTTCAACCCACCTTTTAAAGCCTAACTCAAAAGCTACTTGATGTCAGCAAATTTGCTTTACTAGTAATGATAATTATGGCCCTTCATTTATCACGTGGTACCTCTCTGATATATCTTGCCTTGTATTAATTTGTATTATAGTTATTTGGAAATGTGTTTCATGCCCTTGAATAGGTCACTGAATTTGACCTGGGTTTAATCAACACTACATTGCTTCTTACCTATGGAACTTTGGGGAGTCACTAAATATCATTTTCATCTACAAAAAAAAAGAAGAGAAGAGAAAAGAAAAAGAGCTGAAGCTGATGATTTGTAAGATCCTTTTCCAACTATAAATACTACAATTCATTTAGATGTAGACTGGATCTCATGAGGGCAAGGGCTTTGTCTTGTTTAAACTTTACATCTTGCCACAGTCCTACCCTTCAACCACAGTACAGACTACCTTTATTTCATTGAATTTCCCATAGCCAAATCAAGTATCTACTTTCCTTGATCAAATATTGACTTGTTTCATATGCAAAAACCACTGCGCCAGAACCTGTGGGAGATACAAAGAAAAAGAGACTCTCAAAGTTGGAAGTAAGGGTCAGAGGTTATTTAATCTACCAAATAGCAAAAGCATGAATCCCTTTTTATAATATCTCATAACATCCAACTTCAATTATCTCTCGCTGCATCTGGGCCATCTCTAGTCATCCTGATCTATATCTTGCCACTGAACCATGATGGCTCCAGAGGAGAGAGTGAGGCTGGTGACTTTTCACAACCCTCCCTCACTTAAATGCAATTCACTTGTGAGTCATGATATCATCTTCCTAATGTCATGGTCCTCTTCAAGAATGAAGGACATAACAACAACAACAGTCGAGTATTCATTAAGAGATTTACTAAGTGAAGATTTTTATCCATAGATCTAAGAAAAGTGATGGGGATACAAAGATGAAAGCAAAATAGTTCTTACCCTTAAGAGGCTTACATTCTAATATATGTATATGTTATATGCAAAATTGTTGTTGCTGTTGTTGTTGTTGTTGTCCTTTGCTCTTGAAGAGGACCAAAATGACATCACTATGTTAGAGTCAAGTCACTGTACCTCTGACTGTGGCTGATCAGACCAATACAAGCTTGGATTACTCTACCACAGGTCGGGCACAAATAATTTCTGTGAACATTTGGGTGGATACTCTAAATTTGCTCATCCTGCATTTCCTTCGAACTATTTTAATTCTGCTTTGCTCACAGAGCACCGTACCCACTTCTCTGGTGTGAGCATGCCATGCTGAGCAGTCCTGTGCCACTGTCTCCCATGTTACACAATCAGTTCCAGAGTTCTTAAGAGAGGTCTTGAGAATATGTAAATGCAAGGTCATTCTGAAGACCATTTCACAGACCAGGAAAGACCCCCAACAATAACTGGTCCTTGAGGTAAGTCTTGCAGGAAATCAAGGATTCCAGGAGAGAAAGAGGTATAGAAAAAGGGTATACCACGTATGAGAAATAGCTAGTGCAAAGGCTTGGATATGAGAAACAGAACGTAATTTGTGAAGAAGAGCAAGTAAGCCAATATAGTTGGACCATAGAAAGCATGGAAGTGATATGTATGGGGGCATTGGAAATGTAGAAAGTAGTCAAGTTGCAAAGAGCTATGAAATATCAAAGAGAGAAGTTCATATTTGATCTTACAGATATTAAGGAACCACTGGAGTTTATTTAGTGCATGTTTGTTGCAGGATGGTTTAGAGAGGAGGTGGGAGCAGGAAAGGATTATATTGTCAGATCTTTGCTTTACGAAAATCATTTTGGAGTGTGTGTGTGTGTGTGTGTGTGTGTGTGTGTGTGTGTGTGTGCGTGTGTGTGTAGAGGATGAGAGTGTTAAGACATTAAGAGATATAAGGCAAGGAGACTAAATAGGAAGCTATTGCTATAGTCCTAGTGAAAGGTGATGAGCTTTTAAATTGGGGTGGGGGGGTATTTTGTGAGAGGCAAGAAGGGAGTATATCTGAGAGATGTTTTGATGATAGAAATGACAAGATTGTTAAGTAATTGGTTATGTGAAGCGAAGTGAGTGAGAATGGGAGTTAAGGGTTAACTAAGGTTGCAAACCTGAGTGACTGTAGAAGGACAATGTGTCCTGAACAATAATAAGAAAGTTCAGAAAAGGTGGATTTGGGGGAAAAGATAATGTCCTTCTTTGGTCAAAGACCTTCAGTGAAGGTGCAGCTCAGATCAGTCCATTCAGATTTTAATCAGCTATAGTTATTATTAAGTTCTTCCAAACTTTGTTCCTACTTCTTCCCATTCAATAGTCCATCCCTTACCCGAATCTTTTCCCTTCCAACTCTTCTTTTCCTTTTGCTAAACATGAAGAATTTCTCCAACCAATACCTGTTCTGTTCTTTATCCTTCCTAAAACAGAGTGTCTGCAACAGAGCCCAATACTCCAGACATATATGACTGAGGCAAAGCATTGAAATAAATGGCATCTGTCCTTATGGAGCTTACAATATCATTTTTATATTCTAATTTAAGATTATGATACTTTCATCAATGCATATTTTCCAAAGCTTTCATAGATATTTGTATTTTCTGTTATTTTTACCTGTCGAGATTAATTTTGTGGTGGGATATTAGAGAGAGATGGGATTTGGGAAAAGGTAGATGCCATGAAAATAAAATGGTCCAAATTGATTATGTGCACTATTTCTCCCTAGTAATTATTAATCAAAATGTATATTTATTATTAATCAAAATTATTAATCAAGTTATTAATCAAAATGTATACCAATGGATAAACAGGTACTATTACCTAATAGAACTAGAAATGATTTCAACAAGATTATTTTTAGCCAGGGGATTCTTTTAAATTCAGAAATCCTGGGTGGTTGATTGTGAAAGGAAAATGATATATTGTTTTTGTGGTTTGGCTTTTATCCAATTAGGCACTGGAAGTAAGTTTAAAAAAATAAAAATGGGAAAGATAACCTTTCTAATCAGATAATGAAAACAGGTAATATCACCTTTTTTGTAAAGTATGTAGATATAACCTCAAAGCAATGTCTGAGAATAGAATCATGGCCAATATAGTTCTATGTGAATTCATGTATTGGGTACATATCTAAGAGATATGCCAGAACTTAAATATGTTTTATAATTCCTCAGAGATGCTATGGCAATACCCAAAGGAGCCAATAAATGAGATTCTAAGAGGCCTTGAAAAAAATACACTACACATCATTTGGGAATTTCTATGTGCAAATACATTCAGTGCAATATTGAGATACTAGTTAAATGCACTAATATTTTTCAAAACATTTTAGAGTGATTCATAAGCGGTAATTACAGACACTGTTCAGTGACTCATCTAACAAACCAAAAGCCCTGGATCAAATCTACCTTATAGATTCTTTCCCTTCTGAGTGATAAGAGCATCTGTAAAGTTTTGTTCTTTATCCCGACAAGTGAAGGGAGATGTAGATGAGGTAGATTGTGTCGCTTTGTAATTCCCCCAGTATTCAGTCACAAAGGACAATCATTTCAGCCTCATGTGGGGGAAGGGTGATATGTAGTGGCTGCTCTTGACATAAAGGATTGAGAAATGGGAAGGATAATAGAGACAGGATGGGGTAAAAAGGACAGCTTAAACTAAATTGATGGGGGAGAACCTCATTCACATTGGTTTATTAAACCAAATCTTTGCCACTGAGAGGTGAAAAATGTTTTTTGACATATCTTGATTCCATTTATTGAGATAATGTATGAAAGGAATGACCATGTTTGAATTTAGAGAGACCTTAACAGATAAAACTCAGTGTAAACATTAACAAAATTCTCATTAAAATTAAAATTATTTGATGATTTATTTTCAAATGTGAAAATAAGATTATGCATCTAAAAGATTTCTCCTAAAAATTTAACAGCAAAAACATGTAAAATTTGTTTCATCCATTATGATCTAATAATAATTAACTTGTGTTCATATTAAATATTCTTCAGTCTGACTTAATTTTTTAGATAAGTATCACTTCTTGTGGTTTTTCTTTCATTTATACAAATATGAAAAATGTGGCTGCTGGGATTTCCTTTTGTCAGCATCCCCTCCCCCACCACTTGAAACCTTAGCACTTCAAACACTGATGCTATGCTGCTGTATGTGTGTGTGTGTGTGTGTGCGTGTGTGCGCACTTGTGTGCTCATGTTTGTGTGTATAACCTTAGAATGGAGAGGATAGAGATGATAAACAGAAAAAGGAAAACAAAATAGAAGTAAAGCTTATCCTTTTATGATTTTGTTTTTATAATAGTGAAATATTAGTAAAACTAAGAGCAAAGATGAGCAAACATAGTGAAAGGAAAGTCTTTTAAATAACTACATAGTGCATTTAAACCAGCAGTTTATCTGAACAGGAAGGACAGTTTTATTAAATAATTCTGTGATTTCCCAGCCATTTTCTTAAGCAGTTATCCCCCTGTAGCAAAAAACATAGATAATCAACACCTCAGTCTGTCAGTAAACTTGTTGGGGAATTAAATCCTAAAGGAAGGAGTCCATAGCCCCAGAGGAAGACTGAGTGCATGTTTCACTGTGTCTTTTAAAGCTCATCTCAGTAGTCCCACCGCTAGAATGTGCTCTGTTGTCATAGCAACACCATCTCTTGCTTCATACAGGAAAGATTAGCTCTTACTGTGCAGTGGAGAGAATTTAGGGGAAGTCACACTAATCCCTGGGTGCATTTCGAGAGAAAGGTTGGACCTCGCCTGAGGGATGCTGTATCTGCAATGATAGAATTGGCCTGCCACAGACACTGGTATTTAAGTTGAAGAGCCGAATTCACAGTAAGTGTCAGCTCCTCCAGAGTGGAATATTGATGAATGAGGTTTTTCTAAGTCTTGTTGAAGACTGTCCCATGCCAGCAGTAGAATGACAGCAGGAGCTTGTGATTAGAATACCAATGTGTTTCACTAGTTTAGGTGAGATCTCAAGTACAGGTGTTTAAATGCAAAGATTTTACTCGATAGAAAACTTGAGAACAAATTTCAGAACTACACTTTTGACATGCCTGCATAAAAACCTTGGGAGCATGTCCAATTAGAATGATACAATGAGAAAAGTGAGTTCGTCAAATGTGCGTTGCACTTTGTGCTAAGCATTCATGCTTACTCCTGCAACATTATGTGTTTCCATTTCTTAAACTTCAAAAGTTTGAGGGAGAATAGATAAATCCTTTTGTCTAAGCAGTCAAAATTTTCAACATCAAAAGTACTTAACTGCCTGTTTTAAGTGTGCAAATCTAATTGATTCTCAGTGATGTAGTCTTTATCAAAAGCCCTTGTAGAATCATAAAAGTAGTGAAATTGTCTTTTAAGATTCAATTGTGTCATGATAAGAGAATTTCTTTGAGGAGGAGTTGGAACTAATTTTTGTTTAGTCTTCCCATTTGAATCTGCTGCTACAACTTGTCACCATAAAGCAAGTGCAATGTGAATGTGTCTCTCTGTTTTCTGTTGCTTGCATCAACTGGATGTTCTGAACTGTGCTGGGATCATGTTCTTTTGTATGGTTTTTAGTTTGCTTTCCTTTTGAGCTTTTCTTCTGCAGTTACTATGGTATTGCATTTACATGGCATAAAAGGCAGAAAAGCGTTGTGAGCGCTGAGATTCTTGATGTTGACATCTTTTGTGATGAGGTCCGCCCCCCCACTTGATTATTTTAAATATTCCTTAATATTCGTGTTCACAAAAGACAGAATTTAATTTATATAAAAAATTTAATCTAGATTTTAGGTAAAGAGGCACTAAGATCCTGTGTGTGTTTATGTATTTTTGCCATTTAAATTCTCTATTGAAAAAAATATTAGCACGTTGCATTCTTGATGTCCTCTACCACTGCATATTTCAATAATAGATGGATTATTTTTAAAAGTATAATTCATAGACTGATTTTTTTTCTCCTATACATATTCAAAACCATAGGTCTTACTAGTAGAGTACTTATTTTATGCAGCATAGCCTGTGCTAAATATAGACATTATCTTGAGAAATTATTTTTAATTGCCATTTGAAGTGTGTTGATTTCATTTATCAGAAAGGAAGAGATTTAGATATTGCTACAAAATGTAGCATAATTTATGTGCTTTCCCTTTTCTTCAAACTTCTGTTTAAGAATGTTAGAGAAAATGCAATTTGTTTCAGCAAATATTTACTGATCACTTGCTATATGCAAGGCAGATATATTCTTGCTACTCTAAAAAAGAACACAAAATTATGAAGCTCTCAGTTGGTCTATTGTTATTCAGATTCTATGTGAGAGGAAATATACAAAAAAGTCAGTGATGTAGGACACTGAGTGTCCTCCAGTGGAATTCAATGGGTCCCACTTATTGAAAAGATTGTGTTTCTTTTCCAGCTGCTGTCTTCTCTACAAGTTTTCAATGTTAGATGTAGTGTGCTGTTCTTAAAATGTATAGAGAAAGGGAGCCTCCTTGTACTTCTCTTTAGCCTCATGTTTCATATACAGGGAGGCTTTGGGGGAGGGGAAAAACATTGATTTTACTGGAAAGGAGAAACTTTGAGTGACTAATTTGAGATTCTGCCATGTAATTGAGGGTCAGATGATCTTGGGTTGGATAACAAAAGGAAAAAGGTTGCTGAGGAAGAAAGTGCTGATGTTGGGAGGCAGAGTACATCAACACGATCCCTGTATTGCTCTAAAAATATCTCATTTTAATAATAAATTACAACCAACTTTCTCCTTCAACTGAAGTTTTCCTATAGTTTCCTCTGTTCTTTCTTTTCCTGCCCACCCTGCTAGAGAGAGAGGCAGCAGGAAATAATAAGTATGCCTAATGTCATAATTTAGTGCCTGGGTCAACTTACATCCCCTGTCTAATTTACAAATGACTGTACTTAAAGGGGGAAAGGGGTTCTATAATAGAAATTATAGCTAATTCAACAACAGAATAATTGTCTTTTCTTCTAAAATCAAGAAACTCAAGTTTAAAATTGCCCAACACGGAGTTTTCTAGTGCATTTTGTAAAATACATAGTAATAAAGAAAAAGTTCAGCACAAACATTTATAGATTTACTGTAATTAAACATTTTAGCTTTCCTTTTCTGTAGAAGGAAAAAATAAGTGCTTGATAGAGTTCTCTTAAGTTCAGATTCTGAAACTTCTACTTCTAGTTTTTATCCTGGCTCACATGGTTGAATGATTGAATACCTGTTAGACTGGTTACCATAGAGAGCTATTAAATAAGGGATTCCTCTTTTCCTTCATAAAAGATAAGATTTAAGTTGACTTATAGTTTTCTCCCCTTATCAATTTCTCTAAGTTGGCCTTTTCATTTCTCAGAATTGACATATAATATGCTCCATTGGTCTACCTCCCTTAGTATTAGCAAGTAAATAAATTAATTCCTTGGCTGTATTTTTTGTACAATTTGAAAAGCCTTTTTGGGATAGATTTGATTTGATTTTTTCGATGAACAAAATTCTTATTTCTCTCCCACCAGCTTTCCTCTTCCTACCTCTGAAAAGGAAAAAAGAAAACAAACCCCTTGAAACCAATAATCCCTAATCTCTGTCCAAAATGACTCATTGCTCATATTGTGACCCCCTCTTCTGACAGGAGGTAGGCAATATGCTTCATTCCTAGTCCTCCCGGATCAAGGTTGATCATGGAACTGACAAAGAGCAGAATCTTTGTGAGAAGTCCATCTTTGCATTCCCAGCAGCATTTAGCTCAGAGTGTGGAATTTAGAGACGTTTCTTGAAATTGAAAAAAGATTGAACAATACAGGCTCTTCTGAGATGAAAGGACTTGGAGACAAAATATGAGAAGCCCTTCATTTGTCTGGGGGCAGCTGTACTCTTGAGATCAGATAAGTCTGTCTTATCTGTGTGCTGACTGGTCTTAACCAAGCACAGATTCCACCACATCTTCTTTTTCCAGAGGCTTTGTAGATTCCCTATGCTTGCAAGGATCCAGTCAACTGGCCAACAAGGTAATGCTGATGCCTCTCTCTTTCAGAATGGGGAATACAGAGCCTTTGGTCTTGGGGTACTTTGCTTCTGCCTTGGCTTCTGTCTGGTGGGCTTCTACTTTTGCCTCTGCCATGGGCTCTCTGTGTTCTCGTTGGTTTGTCGGGGTGGTTGGATCCTGGATCAATCAGTCCCACTTCTTCCTGAAAGTTGTTCATGTTTGCAATATAGTTCAGATATGGCAATAGTCTGAGCTTTGTTTTGAACCATTTGCAGGATATACTTACCACATTTTGTCTCAACTACAGCATGATCACTTTTTAGATGCTACTCCATTCCAAAACTAATTCCTTTAGAAGAGGAAAGAGGGAGAGAATCCATTTTTATTTGAATTAAGCAAATTATGCAAGTTGTATTTTAAGTGTTTTATTGCCTAAATGATTCCAAACTTTGCTTTGCCAATACATGAATGGTCTTACTCTGATTTTCATCTTCTCATTTCTTCATGTGGCTTTGCATTTTTCTATTTTCAATGTCAAATAGAAAAGCAATAAACGATTTTGTTTTCAAATAGCTTATTTTTGTGCATAAGAAATGGAAGAGGACAAATGTACCATGACCCACACTAAAACCTTACTGCCCATATTCCATGGCACACTGGTGTAATCAGTCAGAGAAGCCTATGTAAAATCATTTGACGTGGGAGAGGGAGACAACTTTAACAAACAAGAGGATCAGGAATGGCTTCCCACTGTAGGCCCAGGAATCCCGAATGGAAGGAAGATAGGGATTCTAAGAGGAAGAACTGGGGAAAGGGTGCATAGCTGGAACAGAGACAGCTTTTGCAAAGGCATTTATTTGGGAGATGGACTGCTGGGTTCAGAGAGCCCTGAGTATATCAGTTTAGGTAGAACCAATAGCCTTTGATGTAAAAGTGAAGTAAAATCAGCCTAGGAAGGTAGAGAGACAGATTGTGAAAAGCTTTAAATGCTAAACAGAGGAGCTTATATTTTACCCTAGAGCAGGAGAGGGAACCTGCGGCCTCAAGGCCACCTGTGACCCTCTAGGTCTAGTGCAGCACTTGAGGAACTAGAGGGCCACATGTGGCCTCTAGGCCTCAGGTTCCCCAACCCTGCCCTAGAGCACGGGTTTTTAACCTGGGATGTTTGAATTTGTTTTTTTAAAAATTATTTTGATAACTATTTCTATAGAATTGGTTTCCTTTGTAATCTTATATATTTTATTTTATGCATTTATACAAATAATTCTGAGGAGTTTGTAGTCATCCCAAGTGTATCGAAGGGGTTGACTTTGAGCATTTGTCTTAAAAAAACAAAACGTTACTTATAATAATAATAAAAATGTAAGTTGAATTGGTATTAGCTATGTTCTTTCAGAAAGAAATTTAAAGATCAAAGAATTATTATCTTCTGTCCTATACCTACCAATGAGTCAAAAAAAAAAAGTTTATGAACTCCTGCCTACTTAGGTAACAGGGAACCCTTGAAGGTTCTTGAACAAAGGAATAACATGGTCAGACTTGTATTATAAGAAGTTTGGGGTTTTTTTAATGGCAGTGTAAAAACTGAATTAGAAAGGAGTGATTTTTGAAACTGTTGCCCAGGCCTAGCACACACTAGTGTTTAACAAGCACTTGTGTGTTGACTGATCAATTGACTGATTGAAAAGTCCAAGTGAGGGGTGATGAAGTTGTGACCTCAGATGGCAACCATGTGAGTGGAGAGAAGGCAATGGATATGAGCTTTTTCAAAATGTAGAACTGCTGGAGGCTTAACACAGTGCCTGGTACATAGTTGGGGTTTAATCAATATTTTTCAAAAAGAGTGCATCTTATACATGGGGAAATACACTGTGTCAAGTATCTATGGTTGGATTTGAACTCAGGTCCTCCTGATTCCAGAGCTGGTGCTCTACTCACTGTGCCACCTAGCTGCCCCCAAAATAACTTTTATTTCACATATCTGAAGAGAAAATAACCATGTTACACTTCAGTTTTAGCTCCATATATAATCAGTTCTAAGTGTGGCAACCCTATTCTACATGGTTAAAATTATTTATGGAAAAAAGAGTCGGGGTGAATTTGGAAAGAACTATAATAAATTATTTTTAGTTATTATTTTAAACCCAAAAAAGTATCTGGAAACTGTCATACCAATTAATATTAAAAAGTAAAGATCACATAATACAAAGCTTTGCTAATCCAAGAGAAACTTAAGAATTTCCTAAAAGAGAAGCTTTATTGGAGAGTACTGCACAGTTGTGATCTCACTCTGAAAATTGCTATAAGCAAGTAAACATATAAGGGTGGAAAGCAAGTTTGTGGAGGTTTGAGGTATTTTTTGTTTTTGTTTTTCTACTCTCAGATAATTAGATCTCCAGAGATAAATATTGTCCACCTTGGGAAATAGAAGAGATAACTTCTTAAAACCTGTCATAAAGAAAAGCAGGACTTTCTTTCCCAGCTTCTCTTTTTGTTGCCACCTATTAAAAGGGGTATAGAAACCCTGAGGTGGTATAAGTCTATAATTTTTCCTCCTTTTGTTGTTTTAATTCTTCATATTATTGTATTTTCTTTTATGATTCATTTTTGTGTCTCGTGATAGATAATTCTAGAAGAGATTGGGAGGAGAGCCCCCTCATTTTCCAAATAATCATGGTAATAACTTATAAGGTTGAAAAAGTGTTTTCCTCACAATAGACCTATGAGGCAAGCATTCTATGCTCATTGTATAGCTAGAGATAGATAACTGAGGACAAGATAGGAAGTGTGACTTGCCCAAAATCACAGAGCTTTTATGTTCCTTTATCTAGTAGTGGTCTTGGAGTCCAAAAGATCTGCCTTAGCCAAGCTGTGTGAAACTGAGCAAGTTATTTAACCTGTCTACTTCATTTCCTTGTCTTGCATTGCTGGTGTCTCTTGGGAAGTTTTTCTATACATTTAATGAAATTCAATTCAACAAACATTTATTAAGCACATGCTGTGTGGCAGGCACTGTCCTAGGTGCTTGAAAAATGAAGACACAAACAAGACAGACCTTGCCCTCAAGAAGCTTGTATTCCACTGTGAGAGATACAACATGTGCCCAGATAACTAAAATAAAGATTTGTTTGGGGCGCAGGGAGGTAGACACACCTGAGATTTTACTTATATTCAGTAATTAGCTCCTGCTGAGAAGCTCCCTCTCTCAGTACAGATTAGACCTGTTCTACATCTTAGAGTTTTGGAGTCTTAGCCTGGGAGGACTGAGAGGTAAGTGATTGATTGTCCAGGGTAAGAAGAAGCTGAACTTGAAGCCTCATCTTAATAACTCTGAGGCCAGTGACTATTCATTATGCCCTGGTGCCTCTCGGATAAGAGATTTTTTATTCTTGTGTATAAGTACAAGTGTAGCAGTAATATGGTAGTATGGTGGTTTGATACTCTGCTGTGAAGATGAACAGCATTGTCAGAGCCATCAGGCACTCTTAATCACTTCTTCTCTCCCAATGTGGACAAGATTACTCCTCTTAGCTCTTTCCTTCTAGGGAAGTAATTTTCCTTTCAAACTGGCCATGGGAAACAAAAGAAAAAATTCAGCTCCAATACCAGTTCGACTATTTATAGCACACAAACACACTCCTCTAGCTACATCCCTACCCTTAGATTGCAGACCCATTGCCTAGGGAGAAAGCTTAGAAAAAGTGTTACCTCTTTTCTCTTTCAAAACTGTTAAAAAGAAGAAGAAGAAGAATCAACAATTCTTTCTTTCAGCAATGGGACCCAGCTGGAGAACCACTCTGGCAGAGTACTGCAATTGCAAATCTGTCTTTTTCTCCTCCAGAATGCTCCCTTATGGCTTCCTAAAGCCCTTCTCTGCTGTGTTTGAGCAAGGATCTAGTTAGATGAGCAATGCGATGGTTAACCACTTTTATGATACTTAAAAGACAAAATAAACAAAAAAGATAAACTTTTAAGAAAAAGAGCTAAGTTTTGGGAAACAGATATTCATATTCTGGGGGAAGGGAATAGAAGAGACAGCACTCATGCCACCACTCCTAATCCACAGTTCATACACTGCTCCTGTAGTGGAGTTCAGCACCGACTCCCTCTGGCACTGTTGTTATCCTCCATGCAATTTTCTCTGCTTGGCATGGTGGTCCCTGCCACTCTTTCACTTCCCTGAGCCCTTTAGTGCCTTTGGTCTCTCTCTTAGGTTTTCAGTTGTCCACAGTCCCTAAGGTTGGGAGGATGGCTCAAACCCCTCTTCTTGTCCCCAGGATATGGCAAATTTCCCTGAAGGACTGAGAGTTGAAACATTGGCATGATTTCAGCCCATACCAGCAGGAACACTCCCTTTGCATCTTATCTCTTTGGTGATGACAAGATAGTCCCATATAAGATACATACAAAATGAATAGAAAATTATTTCAGGAAAGGGTAAGACAAAAGGATTGTGTGCATCAGAAAAGACATCATCCCACAAGAGGTGATGGGACAGCTAGGTGGTGCAGTGGATAGAATGCAGGGCCTGGAGTCAGGAAGACTCATCTTCCTGAGTTCAAATCTGGCCCCAGACACTTACTAGTTGTATGATCCTGGGTAAGTCACTTAACCCTGTTTGCTTCAGTTTCTTCATCTGTAAAATAAGCTGGAGAAGGAAATGGCAAACCACCCCAGTACCTTTGCCAAGAAAACTCCAGATGGGGTGAGGAAGAGTCAGACGAGACTGAAACAACTGAACAATAACAAGAGGTGATATTTGAGCTGTGCTTTCTTTGAAAGAAACCCAGGTTCAGGTTCTAGAAGTTCCACAAGGTAGAAGCGAGAAGGGAGGACAATTTAAAGCTACATATTTGGAACTTTTGTCCTTTCCTTTTGTATCTGCTCTCTAGGGCTAAGTAGAATGAATCTTATCCCTCTTTAAATACTTGAAAGATAGCTGCCATGTTCTCATAAGTCTTCTCTTTTGTTATGGTAAACATCATAAAAAATGACTTCTATTCCTATTATTATTGTTATTGCTACTACTACTATATAATCTGTGTTATTTTATGTTTTCTATAACCCATATACAAACATCTCAAGGCTCTCTCTTATTTTTTCTCAGTCTGTTCCTAATACGAACCAACTTTTCTGACCTATGCAACAAAATAAATGACTCCTTAACATAAACCAGATTAAGCAAAAAAGCAGGGTTATAGTCACTTAAGAAAATACTATATTCTGATTCTTTGATTAAAAGTATATGCAAATCTCTCCTACCGACTAAAAACTGAACAGCGAAACAAAAACTAAAAAGTAAAAAAAAAATGAGGAAAGTGTTGGAATTTGCAAACCTGTGAAACTTAATACACTAAATTAAGATGTATGATTCTTGCATCTAAAATAATAACTAACATTTATATAGTACTTTAAGGTTTGCCAAGCACATATGTTTCATAGCTTTACATATGTTAATTCAATTAGTCATCACAACAACCCTACTAGGTAAATACTAATATTATCCTTACTTAACAGATGAGGAAACTGAGGCAGAGGTTAAGTAACTTGTTTAAGGTCACATAGCTGGTCAGGGCCCAGAGGCAGGATTTGAATTCAGGTTCTGCTGATTCTAAGTCCTACATTCTATCTATCGTACTTCCTAGCTGCCTACCTCCTAACTGTATCATTTCAAATTAATGCAAAAAATATGCACAAAATGCCTACTATGTGTAAGGTACTATACTAGACAGGAAGATGAAAACCCTTGTCTTCAAGAGACTTAAGTTCTAACAGAGGAGATGAATGTACAAAACCAATGTGATACAAGGTTGAACATTGCAAAGAAAAATGAAAGAGCCAAAGTGCTGTAAAAAAATGTGAAGAAGGAAAGATCATTTTTAGCTGGAACAAAATGGATTGACTTCATGGAAAAGGGATTACTTGAAGTCATCTATATCTTCACTTCTTGCAGCACAATAGCATTCCATCATATTTATGTACCACAAGTTATTCAGCCATTCCTTAATGGTTGGACATCTTGTTACTCGCCAGATTTTTTGTCACTACAAAAAGAGTCGCTATAAATATTTTTGTACATAAAGGATTTTTCTTCTTCTTTGACTGGCATAGGCCTAGCAGTGGTATAACCGTATCAAAGGACACACGCCATTTGGTAACTTTTTGTGTATAATTCCAAATTGCTTTCCAGAATGGTTATACGTTTTCATAGGTCCATCAACTATATATCAGTTTGTCTGTTTTCCCAAAGGCTGTCCTACAATTATCATTTTCCTTTTTTCTTGTTATCCTTGCCCTTCTGCAGGTTGTGAATTAGCACCTCAGAATTATTTTTTAGTTAGTAGTAACTCAGAGACAGTAACTGTGTGACCCTGGGCAAGTCCCTTAAACTGTTTGCCTGAATCTACTGGAGAATAATCTACTCTGGTATCTTTACCAAGAAAACCCCAAATGGGAACAAAAGCTGAACAAAAACAACAACAAAGTGTAAAGGTATCCTTATTTGGAAAAAATAAAGAAAGAAAGAAAAATAAAGCCTTTTAAAGAAAAAAGATACAAGACATGAAATTCAGGGATTTATTTAGAATAACAATTGTGACTGACATGGTAACTTTTGCTGAAACCAAGAAAAGCTAGGGAAGTCCAAATTTTATTTATCATGTTTCTATGGCACATTATAGGTGATATGTCTTGTAACACAGGGATATGGAGATTTATTTTCCAAGGCTTGAATTGCTTGATCTTTGCATGGTTTGCACTGTTTAATAGCTGTCATAGTCTCTCCCAGAGGTGGCTTCATTAAAGGAGTAGGTGAAGTGATTTGTACATAAATAAATGTGCACATTTGTTCATAGTTCAATTTATACAGGGTTTCATGGGTGTTTGTGACTCCTATATCTTTGAACTCATATGGATTACTGCACCCTAAAGGACCAGAAGTGAAGAGCACATTTAAAAAAATTGAACAAATAATAACATGGGAAAGCTGTAGCTGGTTAAGTAAAATTTTAATAAAGGATAGAGCTCCATTATACAGCATTTTATCACTCAGAGTGACATGAATTATTTTCTCCCAAGCCTTGTCTACATGAAAGCAAACAGGCATTTTTGTCAAAGACTAGACTAACACATATGGCGTGTCAGTGTCTTAAAAGCCAAAGCTTTCAAAAAGATGGAGACGAAATGTAGGATATTCTTTTTTCTTCTTCTTCTTCATATCTAACTTTTCTGGCGCTCACAAGATCATCAAAAGCATCACGGGGCTCTGTCCCTCAGGGGGAAAATACATCTTCAGTAGTGTTCCTGGTAGTATCAGTATAGAGAGAGCTGATGGCAGTGAGGTGGTAGAGAGGCATTGAAGTTATTTTTCCAGCCATACCAGGAAATACTCTTCAAATCGTAATCATTAAGGGGCAGCACTCTCTCAAGTCCTTCATAAGAGGGTTTGAGTTCAGGAATGATATCTTTAGGCTTCCTGTAGGCTCAGTTTAGACTGCCTTCTTAAGTGCTCTTTCAATAGAGGTTCAGAACGAATTAACAGGCATAACTGGAATTTTCTCTAACCATTTTCTTGTCCATCCTGAAGACAAATAGGAAAACAAACTATTCATAAAATTGTGGCCTAGAAAATACAATAAGATTGAATATCTTAGCATCACAGAATTTCAGAGTGAGAAGGAATCTCAGAGGTCATCTAGTCTGATGATACTTGAAAAAGAAAACCTTTTTCAAAATTCCCCAACTCTATGGTGATAGGGAGTTTGCTGAAAGATTTCTGAGGAGGGATAGCTCACTACTTCCCCAATTTTGGATAGTTGTAAGTATTAAGCCTAAATTGGCTTTTTTGGAACTTCTATTCATTGTTCATAGTTCCATTCTCTAAAGCCAAGTAGGAGTCTAATCCCATTTCTAAGTGGCATTCTTGCATATATTTGAAAAAGGCCATCTTATCCCTGGAGCAGCTGGGTAGCACAGTAGATAGAGTGCCACGGCCTGAATCAGGAAAACTCCTCTTCCTGAGTTCAAGTCTGGCCTCAGATGCTTACTAGCCATGTGACCCTGGGCAAGTCACTTAACCCTGTTTGCCTCAGTTTCCTCATCTGTAAAATGATTTGCAGAAGGAAATAGAAAACTGCTCCAGTATCCTTGCCAAAAAAAATCCCATCTGGAGTCATGAAGAGTCAGACATGACTGAAAATGACTTAACAACAACAACATCTTGTCCCTCCTGAGTAGTCTTTTCACCTACTTCCTTAATCTAATTCTCATAATTCTTTGAACTTGAGGTCGCTAACCATCATAGTTTCCCTCCTCTGGATTTTCTCCAGCTTTTCAAAGTCCTTCCTAAAATTTGGTACCTCAGACTAGCCACAATACTCCATATTTTTTAACCAGAGCCCAGTACAGTGAAACCTTCACCTTCTTATTCTTGGACGCTATTCTGTACAGCCCAAAATAATGTTAACTTTTCCTGAGAGCCTTATCATAGCATTGATTCTGTGATTTTTAATATTTTTATCACTGACTTGGTATAACTGGCATAAATATAAAATTTACCAATGCCACAAAGCTAGTAAGAATAGCTAACATGCTAAATGATAGATTTATGATTCAAAAAGATTTGATAGACTAAAAAAATTATGTGGAATCTTAAAATATGAAGGTTAATAGAGATAACTGCAAGTCATTTTTTAAATGAGCTTAATGATTAATAGGAAGGAATGGAGAGAAAAGAAAGCATCCCCAGCCCCATCGTGTATTTAACAAGCCAAACTGGAATATATCTGCGACACAAGGAAAACAAAAATATAACCAAAGGAAAAACTGAAAGTAGGGCAGAGCTATAGCAAAGAATGGAGAGATAGAGGTGGGTCATTGGATCTTCGCTGGCATTTTAGAATATAGGACTTGAGCAGAAGTTCCTGAATGTACTTACCCTTTATAGGATGAAGGGAAATTCAAAAAAATTCTGGTATTGTTAGTTTCACTACCCCAAAATTTTCCATCCAGTAACAAATACTGTAATGTACTACAATAGGTTCTTTTATCTAAACATTTCTTCTGTCCCAATCTTGCTTCAAATATTGAGTCCCATGGTTACATGGAAGTACACTCTCCAAAAAATAATTAGGGGAGAGAACCTATCTTTAACTTGATCTGAATATAGGGAATTTTTCTTACTGAAAGCTGTGGGCTAATTTTTCTGTACCAACGTCCTCCTGATCACCTAGGCTTACAACCTAGGTGTCATTCTCAACTTGTCAGTCTCTTTCACCCCCTTCTCCAAACCAATCTGTTACCATGTCCTGTGGATGCTACCCTTAAAACATCTCTTGTATATGCCCCCTTTCTCTCCCTTCACACTATCACCACCCTGGTGGAAGCCCTCATTACTTTATCCCTGGACAATTGCAATAGTCCACTGGTTGTTGTTCCTGCCTCAAGTCTCTCCTACTTCAGCCCATCCGTCACTCAGCTGTCAAATTGATCTACTGAGAAAAGTGGGAATAGGGAGAAGCAAACAGTAGTCAGAGAAAAGATCCTGGGAGGAGATGGACAAGTCCTAGGAAATATTCTGCTTTTCCCTATTCAACAGAGATAAGGGAGTAAGAGAGGATCAAGTTCTGGTTGGCTTACTGTTCCCTCTACAGTAATATCTAACATGACTATTTAGTAAATAAGTTCAATGTGAATCAAGCCATAGATGAGTATTTTTGAGACTGGCCCTTCAAATAACTTCAAATCCACTGAACAGAACTGTAGTCTGGCCTACATGTCCATCATTTCCACAAAAACAGTATTAGAGGCTGTTTGAAATATTTGCTAAATATTTTCTAAAAATCTAATTTTTTGCTAAATATTTGCTAAAATCTAAATATACTATATCTACATCCTTAAGATGATCTACCAGTTTAGCAACCCTATCATAAAAGCCTATATTTGTTCTTGATGAAGTCATGCTGGTCCTTTCTGATCACTGATTATTTTAAGTGTTTGCTAAATATGCCTTTAGAGGCAGCTGGTGGTTCAGTGGATAGAGCACTGGGCTTAGAGTCAGGAAGAACTGAGTTCAAATCCAGACCAAGGAACTTCCTAGCTGTGTGACCTTGAGCAAGCCACTTAACATCTCTTTGCCACTGGAGAAGGAAATGGCAAACCATTCCAGTGTCTTTATCAAGAAAACCCAGATACTATGGTCCATAAGGTCAAAAAGAGTTGGATATGATTGAAACGACTGAATAAAGCAAAAATATGTCTTTAATAATTCATTCTAAGTTATTTTTCCAGGAATCAGAATTCAACTCAGAGACCTTTAAATTTTTTTCATAATTTTTGTTTTTATATACCTTTATTTCTGTCTATTTCCTCTTCCCCTCTCCTATTCTATAAGCCATCTCATATAACAAAGAATAAAAACAAAAGACAGAAAAGAAAATGTATTTCAGCAAAACTAACCAAGACATTAACTGAGGCTGACAGGATAGCCAATGGTGCACACTTAGAGGTCTTCACTTCTTGCAAAAAAAGGGGAAGAAATACAGAAAAGCAGAATATTTCACAGCATTCAGTCTTGAGGTTTTGTTGCCCCTTCCATTTCTTTTGTCTCAAGTATTGTTTATTTTATTTTCCAATTTTGGCTTACTTGTTTATTTGTTCATGTAAGTCTCCATATGCTTCTATGAATTATTTGTATTCGTAATTTCTTATGGCACAGTAATATTTCGTTATATTCACATGCCACAGTCTGTTTAGTCATTGCATAATCAATGGTCATTTACTTTGTTTCCAGTTTTTTTTCCTTTAATCTCAAAAAGTGCAGCTACTATTGTTTTGACACATACGGGACATTTCTTTCCATGTTTAACCTCTTTGGGTTATATACCCCCTAGTAGGATCTCTTGGTCAAATAGTACAGATGTATTGTTTGTTTTGTAAAAAAATAATTTAAAATTGCTCTACAAAATGGTTGGACCAATTCATAGTTCCACCAATAGTATATTGTGTTTCTTTCTTTCTGTAGTCTTTCCAGCATTGATTATTTCATCTTTTCTCATCTATGCCAATTTTATGGATGAGAAATGAAACCTCAGAGTTGTTATGATATGCTTTTTTATTACTATTACTGTTTTGGTGCATTCTTTCATGTAGTTGTTAATGGTTTACATTTATTTTGAGATTCATTGAGGAACGGGCTTTGGTTTTATATACTTTTATTATTTCTCTATATCATGATTTTCAGTTACCCTTGCCAGAAATATCTGATGAAAAGGTTTTTCCAATCAATAGTTTTACTTCTAAATATAGTTGGATTGGTTTTGTTCTTATGAAAGATTTTAATTTTCACGTAATAAAATTATCTATTTTATCTTTAGTGTTTGCCTCTATTCTTTGCCTCGTTAAAATTTCTTCTCCAGAAGTAGTGGGCCACATCTATAATCCTTGCTACTGAGAGAAGATAAGCCTGGTAGGTTACTTGGGTTTAGGAATTATGAATTATAGTAGAACTAAAGTCATTTAGATGTTGTCACTAAGTCTAGCATAAATATGATGAGCTGCTGAGATCAGAGGGCCACGCAGGCTGCCAAACTAGTCCATGTCAGATAAACAAAGCAGATGAGAGTTTTCATGCCAGCCAGTATTAGAATCACAGTGCATTGTCCAGTGGGAGATCAAGTCTTGGGAAAAAAAAAAGATTCTGCAGCAGTATCTGTGAAAGATACTTCTTTTAAAGTCAGGTCATTGTTGAGCTGATTGTGATACATAGTATAAGATATTTCTAACAAATTTTTCCAGTTTCCTACTAGTTTTTGTTAACTTCAAGGTTTTTTTTTTCTGTATGTGATTAATGTAATTGGACTTACCAAATGCTAGATTATATGATTTAGGTTTTTTTTTTACTATTCTTTATTTTGTCCATTCAAATGATTTACTTATTTTCTTCTTTAAGAATGTTATTTTATTTTTCTCAGTTACATGTAAAAACAATTTTTAACATTCATTCCTTATCATTTTTGAGTTCCAAATTCTCTTCCTCATTCCTTGAGAAGGCAAGTTCTTTGATATAGATTATATATGTGTAGTCATGCAAAACATATTTCCATATTAGTCATGTTGCAAAAGAGAACACAGGCACCCTTCCCCCCCCAAAAAAAAACAGAAAAATAAAGAAAGTTGTAAAAAATATGCCTCAGTCTGCATTCAGATTCTATCACTTCTTTCTCTGGAAGTGGATAACATTTTTTCTTCATATGTCTTTCAGAATTGTCTTGAATCATTGTATTGCTGAGAATAGGCAAGCCACTCATAGTTGATCATTGTATAATATTGCTGTTACTGTGTACATAATTTCCTGGTTCTGCTTTCTTTTCATCAGTTCATATAAGTCTTCTCAAGTTTTTTGAGCCTATCCCCCTCATCATTTCTTAGAGCACAATAATATTTTATCATAATTATGTGCCACAACTTGTTCAGCCATTCCCTAATTGAAGGTTTAATGTATTTAGTAATTTATAAATAAAATATATATTATTATGTGATAGGGGAATATGAATCCATGATCTATAAACATATAAGTTAATATATGATTAATTTAATGTAATCATGTAGTGTCTGCATGTGATATTTAGAAGTATATGTGTATTTTCCAATTTCCAATTCTTTGCAAGTGCAAAAAAAGCTTCTGTAAATATTTTTGTACATATAGGATCTTTTTCTTTTTCTTTCATCTCTCTGAGATACAGACCTAGTTGTGGTGGTATTGCTGGGTCAGAGGGTATGCACAGGTTTATAGCCATTTGGGCATAGTTCCAAATTATTTTCCAAAAATGGTTGGACTAGTTCACAACTCCACCAACACTGTATTAGTACTCCAATTATTCCAAATCCCCTTCAGCATTGTCTGTTTTCTTTTGTCATGTTAGCTAATCTGACAGGTGTAAAGTGGATCCTCAGAGTTGTTTTATTTTTCATTTGTCTAATCAATACTGATTTAGAGCATTTTTTCATATGACTGTAGGTAGCTTTGATTTCTTTGTCTGAAAACTGCCTTTGGCTATTTATCAATTGGTGAATGACTTGTATTCTTATCAATTTGACTGGGTTCTCTACATATTTGAGAAATAAGGCCTTTATCAGAGAAATTTGCTGTAAATTTTCCCACCAGTTTCCTCTTTTCCTTCTAATCTCAGCTGCATCAGATTTGTTTGTGTGAAACCTTTTTTATTTAATGTAATCAAAATTACCCATTTTACATCCTATAATGCTCTCTCTTATTTGGTCACAAATTCTTCCGTTATCCAAGGATCTGACAGATTCATGCTCCCCTAACTTGCTTGTGGTATCACTTTTTATTTCCAAATCATGTGCCCCTTTTGACCTTATCTTAGTATATGGTGTAACATATTGGTCTATACCTAGTTTCTGCCAAACTGTTTTCCAGTTTTCCTAGCAATATTTGTCAAATAGAATTTGTCCTAAAGGCTTAGATCTTTAGGTTTATCAAAAAGTAGATTACTATGGTAATTTACTGTTGTGTTGTTGTTGTTGTTCAGTCATTCAGTGGTGTTCAACTATTCCTGACCTTGTAGACCAAAGGATGCCGGCGCTATCTATCCATGGGGTTTTCTTCACAAAGATTCTAGAGTTATTTGCCATTTCCTTCTCCAGTGGATCAAGGCAAACAGAGGTTAAGTGACTTGCCCAAGATCATACAATTAGAGAGAGTCTGAGGCCAGATTTAAATTCACATCTTTCTGACTCCAGGCCCAGTTCTCTGTCAGCTGAGCCACCTAGCTGCCTCTTTATTGTGTACCTAATCTGATCCACCATTCAGATTCTTATCCAGCACTAGATTGTTCTGATGATTACGACTATGTAATACAGTTTGAAATCTGAGATCTGCCTGGCCACCTTCCTTCACATTTTCCAGATGAATTTTGTTGTTATTTTTTCTAGCTTTATAAAATAGTTTTGGGAAGCTTGATTATTGTCCAGGAATAAATAAATCATGGGATTTTCTTTTTGCACTCTTTCAGTATCTGAGCATGTTGCTCACTCAATCCAGATAATGAACTCACTTCTTTTTTCTTCCTGTCTTGAGAATCAGCTCCCTGTTAGCTGTATTTGTTTGGGCTTTTCCAGAAAAGGACAATTTTCTATGGAGGATAAATCGAAGAAATATAAGAATGGAGAAGCTCTGCCTTTTCTCTCTTGTTTTGGTCCTATATATCGTAATCAGTGACACTCTCCTCTCTCTTAACCTCAGCTTTCCTCAATATAGTTTTTAAAAATCCTTCTGTTGTCCTTTCTCATGTGTCCTGCACTTTTTCTAAGCTTTCACACTACTAACATTGTTTCTATAAGACACTGACTCACTCTGTCTTTATCCTATGTTTTGGCTCTTACTTCAGTCTTCTGCATATGACTATGTATAGAATATGGAAATATCTCTGTTCTGAATATGCCTGTGTGATGGAGGAATTTCATTAATGACATAAAACTGAAAAAAAAATGTTGTGAGTCATTCTTGATTGCCATTGGGTAATTGGAAACGCATTTATTTATTATTTGTTGTCTTGGCTTTAAATCAGAAATTTCATTGTATTCTGATTAAATGTAGTAATTTAGCTAAATGATTTTATAATAGCCAATCTAAGGAAAATTTTATAGTTTTAATCTGAGAATTAAAGTTCTTCTGGTGGTAGAAACCAGTTTATAGGAAAATAAGCATATGTCATTGTTTTAGAATGACTATCTTTTTGCTAAAAGTCTTCAATCACATATGTATTCTGTTCTATTACTCAGACTCTATCTGGTAGCTCTTCCTCATCATCTTTTTGCTACTTCAATATGGCAAAGAAAAAACCTTTTATTCTCCCATGTTTCTTCCTTCAACATTTTATAACATTTCGAACATCCTATTATTTCTTTAGTAACCCAATATAAATTCATTAGAGTTGTGGGTATTTATATGTTTTTACTGACTGTAAGTTACTGTGACTTAATAGTACCTATTCTCAGGGAGTTTGGGAGAAAGAGCTTACGTACATGAAACAATAGGGTAAAAATGTATAAACTGACCAAGTAAATTGAAATAGAAGTTCACAGAAAGGAGAACTCAATATGGCCTAGAATTTTGTGGAAGGACCTTTTGGAGGTTATGGACTTTCCCCCAATAGTCTTACTTAGCACCTTTCTTCTAATCCAATATGTACAGCCAAGAAATTATCTTTTTGCTTCTGATAACCCTCAGAAACTACTTTCTGCATCCCATGGATTTACCATCCTAGTTGTCAGCCTTCACTGTCAGTTCCCCATTTCAGTCCTGTATATTCCCCACATGGATTTTTTCGACTTGAAGTCACAACCCACTCTTATTCTGTTCTTTTATTTCTATGTGCAAGCCATTTTAAAATCCTGTCTTTGTCTATAATTCTAAACTTTATCTTCTCTATATTCTTTGCTAAAACGCTTCATCCTGGTTCTAATTTTCTCTTATCTCACCTATTCTGAAGTTTTACTTACTGTTTCTCTCCTACTGAATTGACCTTTCAGTATACTTTCTAATTAAAAGGATTCATAGTGCTCTAATTCATAGCGATCTTATTTAGTCCTGGAAGTAAAATTCAGCTGTCATGGTAAGTAAAAAAATAACCTTTGAGGTGATTAGACATTTCTGTGGTAATAACTTTGTGACTATACAGAAATATAATTCAAATTTGATGCTATTATCTTCAAATTCCTTCATCAGAATTCATATTAGGAGTGCAAGGGTGGGGATCAATTGAATCAGTTAATCAATCACTTGCCTCTACCCCTTCTTGAAGAAACTAAAGATATTCTCTACTCTAGAGTAATACCTTTATTGAATCAAATTATGAATGAAAGACATTAGACTAGGGGCAAAAAAGTGCTTAATCAGTTTGAAAAGAGTAAAAGCTATTGGATGAAATGATATGATGTTGCACACACACACACACACACACACACACACACACACACACACAAATGCATTTGGATTGGTTCAATCATGCCCCGTGGTGCTTGGATTAAAAACAAACAAACAGTACACTATGTTAGAACAGAGGATTCTAGTGGCAGGCCAGCCTGGTAATGGAAATAGTTCCAACCCATCCACTGAGAAGGAATCGCTTGGGCTGGGGCTAGAGGAGGAGAAAGCCTCTGTATCCTGCCATGCTCACTTGACCAGAAGATGACATGGAAAATTTCAAAAGTTTGAAAGATTTTGGCTCCCCATCAGTGACCTTGCATCATTCCCATAATAGCAATAGAGGCTGTCAGTGGCTGCATCAAAAGTGGAGGGCCAACTAAGGATGATAAAGGAAAGTCAGTTTTGAGTGTCTATAAGGAGTCTAGCAAAAAGTTACATCATGCACAAGGGGAATTTTATGACTTCTCCTGAAAAGAGAGAAATGGACTTGTAGCAATCAGGGATTGTTCTCTTTAAGCCTGAGTCCACTTTTCCTTTAGATTCTGTTTATACCTGTGGGAGTTTGCATTGTGGACCCCATGTGGTTTGGCAGGGGTATTTTGTATCAACTGCTTTTACTATATTATTTTAACAAACTCTCATTTCTAAAAGCTGATTAAGTCTGGTGGCCAATTGATATCAAAGATAATCAATTAATAACACATACTGGTATGGACGCGTTAGCTATATTGTTAGAGAAAATAACTCTCAGATTATCTCCAAGTGGTGCAGTGGATAGAATGCTTGGCCTGGAGTCAAGAAGACTCATCTTTCTGAGTTCAAAACTGGCCTCAGTCACTTACTAGCTGTGTCACCCTGAGCAACTTAACCCCATTTGCCTCAGCTCCTCACCTGTAAAATAAAGGGGAGAAGGAAATATCAAACCATTCCACTTTCTTTGCCAAGAACACCTCAAATGGAGTCATGAAGAGTCGAACATGATTGAAATGACTGAACAACAAATGATCCCTAAAACCTCCTCTAGAGGGAGAAGTAGGAGCTACTTTCTGGGAGCCCAGTTTTCCAATGTGAGGGGGAGTTAGAAGGTTATGTCAGGAGCTTGCATTACATACGGGGACTTCATCTGTAATGAATTTTGGGCCCTTCACATTTATAAGGGACTTACTGAAGAGATTCTCCATTTATGACTCTCATTAGTGGGTACTCTAGTTTTGGAGATCAACTAGAGAATATTGGCAGTTTTTTTTCTTTTATTTTAGGCCATAATTATAGTTAGTTTTGTGGTGTATTTCCTTATAATTCAGACCAATTTCCTTGCTTTACAATTTCAAAAGAATTACCTATTGTATTACTATAATTTGCATGAAGTTTGCATCCCTAAATACTTGCGCCTAGCTGTTTAGAATGTCTATTTCTAGAAACCAGTTAAATCTGGTTTCAATTTAATTGAAACCGAGAGATAGTCAGTTGGAGTGGCACATAGGTGAGGGTTTGTGAGTGATGGCATTAAGAAAATCTAGTCCCAAACCTTCAGGCTAACCCATAGATCCCTGATGAGAAAACATAACTGACCACTGTCTGGGATATAAGACAGTCAGTAAAAATGGAGATTGAAAGAGAGAGTACTATGCCAGGAGAGTAATGGATAAGGGCTCTTTAGCTTCCCTCTTCCAATAGAACATAGGTTCTTTGTGGAGTAGAGCTTGTTCTACTTTGTATCCTTAGGCCTGGCACATAGTAAGAGCTGAGCGAATTCTTAGTAAATTGCATTGAATTGAAATTATAAGTGGAGAAACTAAAGTTGTAGAAAGAATTCCTGCGTTCGGTGAAAAAGACTAGTGACTGAACATATAATATTCTGAAGTTCTTCTAAATGGACTATTCTAGGGGTGAGGAACCTGTAGCCTGGAGGCCACATGCAGCCCTCTAGGTCATTGGGTTCAGCCTTTTGACTGAGTCCAAGTTTTAAGAACAAATCCTTTCATTAAGGGAATTTGTTATGTGAAGTTTGTATTCAGAGGGCTGCACTGAGGACCCAGAGGGCCACACGTGGCCTCTAGGGCGCAGGTTCAGCACCCGTAGATAACAGGATGGTACATGGAAGCTAAGTAGAATACGATAATAAGAATCTTGGCCTCCTAAATCCTAGATTATACTTAATTCTTTTACATCACATTACCTTATTGGATTGGCTTCTTGCCAGTCTATCACCCTACTATGGTATTCTAAATAAAAGAAGATAGTATCACATAAGGGGCAGCTAGGTGGTACAGTGGATAGAGCGCTGGGCCTGGAGTCAGGAAGACTTGAATTCAAATCTGGCCGCAGACACTTAATAACCGTGGGACCCTGGCCAAGTAAGTCACTTAGCCCCTGTTTGTCTCAGTTTCCTCATATATAAAATGAGCTGGAGAAGGAAATGGCAAACCACTCCAGTATCTTTGCCAAGAAAACCTCAAATGAAGTCACCAAGAGTCAGACACAACTGAACAATTGAAATCATCTAGAAATGGACTAGGAGTCTTAGATGATCCAAATTGCAGTCCGAGGTTTGTCATGGACAGTATCATGTTGGGAACCTTTCCATACCACATTAGATAAATGGATTTAGAGCTTGAAGGGATGTTACAGATCATTTAACGCAAATCTCTCACTTTATAAGTGAGAAAACTAAAGTCAAAATAGATTGAGGACTAGCAATATTTTGGGGGGCAGCACTTGGGGTTAAGTGATTTGTCCAGAGCCAAACAGCTAGTAAATGTCTGAGGCTGGATTTAAACTCAAGTCCTCCTGACTCCAGACCTGTTGCTCTGACCACTGAGCTACCTAGCTGTCCTTAGGACTGGACTGGGAATTATTAAATAATTAAAGTAATATGTCATGCACGGATTAGTGCTTTTGGCTGAGTATTTCAGTGCTTCAAAGTTTTGTGATTTCTTTGCATTACTTTCATCTGATGTACTCAATTGCTGAAAAAATTGTGGTATTTATTAATAAAGAACTGGTTCACCTAAAATTTTATAAAAGAGCTTCTCTTCTGGGGACTTTGGTATTTACTGTGTTTTAGAGAATGTTAGCGGTCATCCAATCCAATTCATACCTAATCAGATA
>CM053622.1:218809322-218851563 GCA_028646595.1 Phalanger gymnotis | reverse complement strand
GACAGAAGAGAGGGCTGACTGGGGAACAGGACAACCAGAATATACGCCATCTTGGAGTGGAGGGGAGGGTAGAAATGGGGAGAAAATTTGTAATTCAAACTCCTGTGAAAAATCAACACTGAAAACTAAATATATTAAATAATAAGGAAAATTAAAAAAATAATAGATTTGATTATAGCTAAATAACAATCATACTAGGGATTCATTTGAGATGGATAATGTAAAGGGGAGTTCTCTAATGCTTTTTGGAGGTGTACCTACAAAGAAAAGAATACGCATCTATAATGTTATATCTGTATAGATTATATATTGGATATAATGAATGAAGGTTCCTAGCTTATGAGGTCTCACCCAAAATAACTTTCTTAGCAGGCACATCTTCAAGACATATTAGATGCAATTTTGCTCAAATTAATTTACTTATTTAGTGCCATGCCAATCAAACTACCAAAAATTATTTTATAGAGCCAGAAAAAATAATAACAAAAGTTATCTGGAGGAATAAAATATCAAGAATATCAAGGGAATTAATGAAAAAATTTGTGAAGGAAGGTGACCTAGCTGTACCAGATCGCACACTGTATTATATAATGATAATCATCAAATAATATAGTACTAGCTAAGAAATAGAGTGATGGAACAGTGGAATAGATTGGGTAGTAAATGATCACAGTAGTCTAATATTTGATAAACTCAAAGAACCAAGCTTTTGGGCCAAGGATGTACTACTTGACAAAAACTACTGGGAACACTGGAAAACAGTATGGCAGAAACTAAGTACAAACCAACATCCTATACCATATACAAAGATAAGGTCAAAATGACTACATGATTTGGACATAAAGGGCAATACCATAAACAATTTCAGAGAGCAAGGAATAGTTTACCTATCTGCCCTATGGAAAAGGGAAGAATTTATGACCAAACAGGATATAGAGAAAATGGAGAGACAGAAAATGGATAATTTTGTCTATATATATATTTTTAGAAACCTTTTGCACAAACAAAATCAATGCAACCAAAATTAGGAGAAAAGCAGAAAGCTGGGGAAAGAAAATTTATGGCATATCTCTAATAAAGTTCTCATTTCTCAAATATTTAGAGAAACGAATCAAATTTGGAAGAATACAAGTCATTCCCCAATTGACAGTCAAAGGATATGAACAGGCCATTTTCAGAAATAGAAATCAAAGTCCTTTATAGTCATATGAAAAAATGTTCTAAATCCCTATTGATTAGAGAAATGTAAATTAAAACAACTTTGCCACCTCACACTATCAAACTGACTAGTATTTCAGAATAGGAAAATGAATAAATATTGGAGAGGTTATGGGAAAATTGGGACACTAATGCATTTTTGGTGGAGTTGTGAACTGATCCAACCATTCCGAAGAGCAATTTGGAACTATGCTCAAAGAGCTATAAAAAATGTGCATGCCCTTTGATCCAGCAATACCCAAAGTGATCCAAAAAGAAGAGAAAAATACCTATTTGTACAAAATTATTTAAAGCAGCTTTTTGTATTGGCAAAGAATTGGATATTGAGGGTATGTTCATCAACTGAATAAGTTGTGGTATATGATTGGAATGGAATACTATTGTGCTGTAAGAAATGATGAACAAGATGATTTCAGAAAAACCTGGAAAAACTTACATGCACTGATGCAAAGTGAAGTAAGCAGAACAAGAACATGGTACATAGCAATAGCAATATTGTATGATGATGTGCTGTGAATGATTTAGCTATTCTCAGAAATACAATGATCCAAGACAATTCCAAAGGACTCATGATGGAAAATGTTATCCACCTCCAGAATAAAACTGAGGGAGTCTGAATGCAGATCAAAGAATACTATTTTTCACCTTTTAAAATTTTTTTCATGGATTTTTTTGTTCTGTGTTTACTTTCACAACATGACTAATACAGAAATATGTTTTGCATGATTGTACATATACATATTCTATTTCAAATTCCTTACCGTCTCAGGGAAGGAACAAGGAAGAGAGGGAGGGAGAGAATTTGGAACTCATACATTTTTTAAAGATTAATGTTAAAATAGTTTATACATATAATTGGGAAAATAAAATATTGTTTAAAAAACAAAAGATAATGGATAATATCTCTGCACATAATGCATCCTGATATGGCTTCCCATTTTGATTGTTATTTGATTGTTATAGACCATTCTTTTGTCATTTTGGCAGTTACTCATCTCGGACATTATCCTCTCTACCTCATAAATTCATTACTTCTTCAACGTGAAAGAATGAACAGTTTTTTTTTCTGCTAATTATTGCCAGAGGCAAGAATGTCCCCCTCCACCCTCAAAATCCTCAGAGTAGTAGCTAAGGGATAGGAAGCAAAACTAAGATATCTCTGGCTCCAGACATTCAGCGAGCTGATAGAAGACCAATAAAGATCTGCTTTTCTCCTTAGGCTGATAGATTTCCCCCCCACCCCCATAATACTGTCTCATATTCTTAACTCATTCAACTAAAATTCATTCTGAGAGCTAAATTTGAAAAAAAAAAAGTTCTCTTTCCGGCAGAAGCTAAATGTTTAGGTTGGTCCCTTGATTTCAAGACTTTTCACACGTGAACACTTACATGAGACCTTGGCTTCACATTCTACCTCTGACAATTCCTACCTGCATAAACTGGGACGAATCACTTAACCTCTCTAAAGACCAGTTTATTCCTCTGTAAAATGAGATTGGACTTAGATGGCTGTAACAGCAATCACACTGGCACACCCAGGGTGGCTGCTAATGCGTGTTCTTTTATCTGCTTTACTAAGGAACGATAGCTGTTTCAGGAGTCAGTGATCTTTCTTTTTTAATCACATAAAATACAAACACAGGAAATACAGAAAAGAGAAATAAAGACCAACAGACTAGGCTCTACTGCCTGAATCAAAGCTTTACATCCACCACTGAATAGACAGCCTTTACCTCTGAGGAGTCAGGGAGCTCTGAACACATGGCCACTCAGAGTCTCGACCAGACAATCACAGCATCTTTCTCATAAGCGAGCCCCCAAAGCAAAAGCTCACCTCTCAGAATATATACTCTTTCAGCTAACAGGCTCAGAGCCAGAAGGCATCACAACCGGACTCACTGCCTAATTAACTTATTAACAAAAGCAAGCTTCCCTTAATGGGCTCCACGTGAGGCCTATTAATGGGCTGGGAAGATCTTACACCCTCCTATTAACATTGCAATGGCCTCTGAACCTTCAATTTTTGGATCTAGGATCCTGTGCTTGAGTACTCACAAAGGTGTGTGCATATGGGCACATGTGTGCGTGCACACACACACACACACACATATACATGCACACTTTGAGCTTAAGGAAATCAATAAGTATTAAGTGCCTTCTGTTAAATGCTAGGCGCCGAAGATCCAGATAAAAATATAATCTTTGCCCTCAAGGAGATTATATTCTACTGTCAGTTGGTAAGCACTTATTAAGCTATATGCTAGGCACTCTGTTAAGTGCTGGCAACACTAAGAAGTACAATAAGACTTCTCTGGGGAAAAGGGATTCAGTATGTTCACATTAATATACACATAATATACGTAATAAACATAAACATAATAATAATTGCAGAATCTTAATAAACATGATATAAACACAATATACATAATAAATCCACAGTGATTCAGATGTTGCTCTTAAAACTAGGGAAATCAGGAATACTGGAATCAGGAATATCTTTTGTATTCCTGACTGAAGGTGACACTTGAAATGAGCTTTCAAGGGAGCCAGGGGTTCCAAGAGGCAGAAAGAAGAAGAGGAAGGAATAAGCATTTATGTAGCACCTACTATGTGCCAGATACTATACTAAGTACGTTTATAAGTATTATCTCAGTCAATTCTTATAACAATCCTGTGGTATAAACGCTGTTATTATTCTCATTCTTTTGTTCTCATTGTTTAGTCATTTTTCCCTCGTGTCTGACTCTTCATGATCCTTCTTTGGCATTTTCTTGGCAAAGATACTAGAATAGTTTACCATTTCTTTTTCCAGCTCATTTTACAGATGAGGAAACTGAGGCAAAGAGGGTTAAGTGACTTGTCCTGGGTCACACAGCTCTTAAGTGTCTGAGGCCAGATCTGAACTCAGGAAGAGGAGTCCTTTGGATTGTAAGCCTGGCATTCTATCTACTGGACCACTTAGTTGCCCATTCCCATTTTAGAGTTGAGGAAACTAAAGGCAAAGAGAGACTAAATGACTTGTTCAGGTTCACACAGCTAGTAAATGGTTAGGCTGGATTTGAACTCAGTTTTCCTGACTCCAATCCCAGCACTCCATCCACTGTGCTACCAGCTACCTCTAAGTGAAGTAAATTGACAGTACCACAGGCATGAGGAGCAACCTGTATAGACACAAGGAGATGAGAGATGGAAGGATGTGTATGGAGAAATTTTATGGATAAGTTGAGTTGGAGATGTTAATAGGTCTTTCAGTAGTAAATGTCCAATGGGTGACCTCAGGAGAGAGTGAGAGTGAGGTTGAAGATGAGGGTAGAGAGAGGGAGGAAGGAAGGGAGAGAGAGAGAGAGAGAGAGAGAGAGAGAGAGAGAGAGAGAGAGAGAGATATTTAAGAGTCACTGATATACAAGATGAATAATTGAACCCATAATTGGTAATTGAGGTCATGAAAAAAGCATATTGAAAGAGAAGAGGACCTAGAATTGAGCTTTGAGAGATACCCATGGTTAGGGGCTAGGATATGGATGATGATTCAGCAAAAGAGATTGAGAAGGCATGTTCAGACAAACAGAGGAAGAAGGATAGTGGTGTCACCAAAAACCAGTGGATGAGAGACATATAGAAGGAGAGGGTAGTCCATAGTGGCAAATGCTAGAGAAGATTGAAGCCATTAGAATTAGCAACAATTATCATGGCATGATAAAAGACAAAAATGGTGTGACTTAACAGAAGTAGAAGTGATTAAGAAGTGGCAAGAATGTGCAGAAGAACTATACAAGAAAGATCTTAACATTACTGATAATCATAATGGTGTGGTTACTGATCTAGAGCCAGACATTTTGGAAAATGAAGTCAGTGATGGACTGATGGAAAATGAACATAGGTGATGGAATTCCAGCTTATCTTTTTAAAATGCTAAAAGATAATGCTGTTAAAGTGCTGCCAGCAAATTTGGAAAACTCAGTAGCAGCCACTGGGTTAGAAAAGATCAGTTTATGTCACAATCCTAAAACGGGGGGTCGGGGGGCCAATGCTGAAGAATGTCCAAATTACTGAACAGCTGCACTCATTTCACCTTCCAGCAAGGTTATGCTTAAGCTTCTGCAAGCGAGCCTTTAGCAATATGTGAACCAAGAATCACCAGACCAGTTTTTTGAAGAGGCAGAGGAACTAGAGACCAAATTACCAACATTCACTAGATTATGGAGAAAGTAAGGGGGTTAGGGCAACTAAGTGGCACAGTCAGATAGAGCACCGGCCCTGGAGTCAGGAGGACCTGAGTTCAAAAATGACCTCAGACACTTGACATTTACTAGCTGTGTGGCCTTGGGCAAGTCACTTAACCCCAATTGCCTCACCTCCCCCTTCAAAAATAAAAAGAGAGAGTAAGGAGGTTACAGAAAAACCTCGACTTCTGCTTCATTGACTCCACTAGAGTCTTTGGCTATGTGGATCACAACAAAATGTGGAAAATCCTTGAGATTTGGGAGTACTAGATCATCTTATTTGTCTCCTTATGTGGACCAAGAAGCAACATTTAGAACCCAGCATAGAACAACTGATTAGTTTCAGGTAGGAAAAGATTACAACAAGCAACAGTTTATGACACCACACTGATGGCAGAAAGTGAAGAGGAATTTAAAAGCCTCTTGATGAGGGAGAAGGAGGACAGTGTAAAAGCTGTCTTGAAACTTTACATCAAAATGACTAAGATCATGGCAACTGACCCCATCGCTTCCTGCCAAATAGAAAGAGAAGAAATGAAAGTAGTTTCAGATTTTATATTCTTGGGCTCAAAGATCACTGAAGAGAGTGACTACAACCATGAAATTAAAAAAACGTTTCCTCCTTGGAAGGAAAGCTATAGCAAATATGGACAGCATATTGAAAAGCAAAGACACCACTTTGCCAACAAAGGTCCATATAGTCAAAGCTAAGGTTTTTCCAGTAGCAATGTATGGTTGTGAGGATTGAACTATACGGAAAGCTGAACACTGCAGAAACAACACTTTCAAATTATGGTGCTGGAGAAGACTTTTGAAAGTCCCTTAGATGGCAAGGAGATCAAATCAGTCAGTACTTGAAGAAATGAATTCAGACTACTCACTGGAAGATCAAATACTGAAGCTGAAGCTTAAATGCATTGGCCACATAATGAAAAGACAGTACTCATTGTAAAAGACCTTGATGTTGGGGAAGATTGAAGTCAAAAGAAAAAAGGGACAGCAGAGGATGAGATGGATAGATAGTTCCATGGAAACAATAAACATGAGATTAGACAGACTTCAGAGGATAGTAGAGGACAGGAGGGTCTAGCATGCTATTATATCCATGGGGTCACAATTGAACAACAACAATAAAAATCATGTGGTTTATCAGTTATATAATATAAATACTATCAATACCATCAGTTGACAATTTTTTTTTAATGTTAAAAAAGGCTTCTTATACTCTGTAAGTTGGAATCCACTGGTAATGGATGCATTAGAAATTTTAAGAAAGAAGAGATCAGTGGGGCTGTTATTTTCAAATGTGGAGTTTTTGTTGTTTCTTTTTTCTGAAGAGGTGAAACTTAGTTGGCTTTGAAGGATGTGAAAAGAGAAAGAAGGGAGAAGTGCACTTTTCAGGTGGAGAGCAAAAGTACATAGGTGATAATGATCCACGTATTGTGTGCCATGGACAAGTAAGTGATGGTCCTAGTTGTTTCATGTTTCATATTAAATAGTAGTAAGATATATAATTGGATGTACCCAGTGGGACAAGACTTTGAAAGGTCTTTTGTCACCTTTTAAAAATGCCAGGAGTGGGAGGAAGGTATTTCGGGACATGAGTGATTAAGAGAAGAACAAAGGGCCAAAGTGTTAGGTTGGGCTGCATACTTTCCTAAGTAGTTTTTAAAAGTTTTTGTGGTGTTTGTTTTTTCCTCAAAATTGGTAGGCTTTCTTAAAGGGCATAGTTGTTTATTTCTGTAAATTAAGTTTAAAAACTTGTTTTAATTTTAGGATGAAGGGAATAATTTCTGTCCTACGGGATATCTGTAAAGTTGAGTTACCAAAAGGCTTTTACGTTTTGGAAACTGATAGTAAAGTTGGCTTGGGTGGTGTAAGCTAGAGGCTGTAGCCTGTTAAGGCTAAATTTTCAATTTCTAATCTCGATTTTATGTAGATTTTTTAATGTCTCTTATTCCATGGGCACATGACCTTACTTAAGACCATGCTGCAAATATGATGAGTGCCATGTATAAAGTTGATTTCAGTGGTGTGTGTGTGTGTGTGTGTGTGTGTGTGTGTGTGTGTGTGTGTGCGCGTTAGGGGGAAGAGTAGAAAATGGGGATATTTTAGAATTAATTGTTGAATATGGATCTGAAATTATGCATTTGCATGTGAAATACTGATATGGATATTCAGACAGATTGGTGAATATCTTAAGTACTTTTAAGGTCTGCATCAATTTATTGGGCTAAAGGAAAAAAAAAGAAAAGGATAAATGAGAAAATGTGCCATCTAATGCAAAAGACATTGCTCAGTCATACAATTGACTCCATTTTAGCAAACATTGAGTGTCTTTGCCAAGCTGTTAAATCCTCCCTATAGGCCTGAAGGACAAAACCAACTACTCATTTCCCCCTTTCCCCAACTGTCCTCCTGATGTCACAGGTTCTACACCCTTCCCTGTCATCGCATTCCACACCCTCCCTTGTTGCTAAGGACCTGGACATTCTTATTTTTCAAAGCTCCAGGTGCTGTTTTCCCCTGGCGTCCAAATTGAGAGTGCTCAGGTCTACATGCTAACTATGGTCCTTGGGCTGAAAACTTGAAGGAGGCACCCTCACTCAGGTTCTGTAAATTCTAGTGCCAGATCCAGAAATATAAACATTTCAACTTCTGTGTACAGTCCTACAGTCCAGTACCCACATACCAGCATCCACACGTGATGGAAGGAAAAATGTTGGGTAAGGAAGCAAATTTCAGCTTTAACAATTGAAAATGCCAATGGTTTAGTTATGTTAAGTGAGAATAGATGGTCTGTGATGTTTAAATTGTGAAAAAATACTTTGGCTGATGCCTTTAACTAACAAAACATAGGTACTAACTCAATTACATGAAGATAGTCAACATAATGTGTAATTTATTCACAGTTTAATGTCTTCTGACTGATACATATATGTGTGTGTTTACATATACACATATACAGATAGACATGTATCCAAATATTGGGCTTCATTATTGCAGGCATTGAAGACTATATATTTAATTTCAATCATAAGATGGTGATATTTTGTTACAGGAGTGGCTCTTTTGTTTAAATTATGAATTGTGTAACTATTATGTAGATATAAGGGATTAAAGTATTCATTTATTCCTCACAAAAAATATACTATTTATCCAGGAATGAAATATGCTAAGCTGTTCAATTTTGTTACCTTGGTAACATCTGGAAAGAACAACCAGCTCTAAAAATATTTTCTCCTTTATTATTTATATTTTATGGCAAAATTATAATCACAGCACTTTTGTTAAAGAATATTCTAACAGATGATAATTTTCTTCTTCCATGAAAATGATGTACATGTTTACTACATAGGAGTGGTAATTATAAATTTAAGAAACATATATGTTCAATGTATGACTATAGTTATAGTTAGATTTATATTTATGTTAATTGTATATTTCCTTTAAAGTTTAATGCATCTAAAAGGGTATTTACACAATTAAGCAGGGGGATAATATTCTCTTTATAATTAACACATTTTATAGCTCTCTGAAAACAAATATGAAAATGTAAAATCAAGTAAATATGGCAATACTTTGATTTTACATATATATGTATATGTATGTCTTCTTTTATTTGACTTCAGTGAAAAAAATTCACTACATTTTATAGCAGGGACTACTTTCATTTACTTTAATGCAAGGAATTTTATTTACATAAAAATATGAGCTACATTTGCCTAGATAGTTTCTATACAAATTACTTCATTAATTTTGCATTTCCAAAACTGCAGGTAATACTTTACGTAAACTCTGTTTGGAACTTATTAAACTTCTAGTTTTAGAAAGTATGATTCAATCTACCTTTGCCAAGTTTTGTCCAGCTTTCTAGACTATTCCTTCTTATATAGAATAACTTTAAATATCCTTGAGAACAGCGAAATCTGCAGTAGGAGAATTGTGCCATGAATGACCAGGTCTTTTGATTGTTTTACAAAATTAGGTCCTTAATATATAATTGGAATAATTTTATTCGAATTCTTTGTTAAAGAACTTATAAGCCTAAAGTACTTTCTTATAAGTACTTTACGTCTCTTAAATGTAGCATTAGAAATGGGTTTTAGAAGCAATTTAATCCAAACCCTTCTTTTTGCAAATAAAAAAAAAAAAAACAACTTATGACATAGCAAGAAAAGCATGGGGTTTGCAATCAGCTGTGTTTGAATCCTGGCTCTATTTCTTTCTACCTGTGTAAACTTATACTTACCCTCACAAGGTCTCAGTTTCCTTGACTAAAAAATGAGAGTACTGTGCTATAAATGCTCCCAGTATCCCTCCTAACTCTAAATTATGTGACCTTAAATTAAAGAAAAGGTTTTCAAATCTTTTGGTCTCAGTTTAACCTTTATACTCTTAAATATTATTAAGGACCCCAAATAGCTTTGGTTTATACTGTATTTGAAATTAAAAACTGATAATTTAAAATTTTATTTTAACTCATTGAAAATAACAAGAATAAACCCACTACACTTGACATCAATAAAATATTTTTGAAAATATCTATATTTTCCAAAATAAACAAGTTTATTGAGATAGGGGTATCATTTTACATGATTTTTGTAAATCTCTTTAATATTTTGCTTAATAGAAGACAGCTGAATTTTGATATCTGCTTCTGCATTCAGCCTGTTATGATATTTTATTTTAGATAAGGAGAACCACCCTCAGATATGTAGTTGGAAAAAGGAAAGAGTGTTTTAATAGGCAACTAATGTTCTAGTATCATTAGGAAAATAATTTTGATCTCACAGAACCCCTGAGAGAGTCTTGGGGACCCTTGGGATTCTTCAGACCACACTTTGAGAACTTCTGAACTAAGGAATAAGCAAATTGAATGACTTGCCCAAGGTCACATAAAAAGTAAATAGCACAGCCAGTGAGTAAAACTCAGGTTCTTTGACTCCAAAGTCACTCTTTTAACTCATCATGCTTTGTCTCTAATTTAATTGACTGGAAAATGACAATATTTCATTTAGCTCGATAAGAACAATGCCTACTGGAAGAGTATATATGTGAAGTTCACATTTTCAGGCAAACATTTCCATATGATTCCTTTTTTTATTCACATTCCTAAGGTTCTATTTTGTTTTGGGTCTTTTTGTAAATCTGTAGAAAAATCTATTTTTGTACATCATTTTTTTGTAAATTTGTGGAATTTTAATGACTGGATTAAAACAAACTATTGATGCCCTTGCCCAGCATGACCCCTTGAGCTCAGGAGCAAATTCTTACAGTATGAGCATAACAAAGTCAGTGAATTAAGTAGATTGAATTAGATTGTTACCCATGCAAATTCACTCACTATCAGTATGTTTAAATAGATGACAGTTGATTTTTAAAGCTTCATTTTAATGTTTCACAATAATATGAAAAGCTCTTATTTGCCTAGTTCTTTTTTATGCCCTGAAACCCTTTGCTTATCCCTGCTTTCCTGACCAATTATAGTTTTCTCTCCTGTGTTTCATATTTAAATTTCCAAACAGGTTGTCTGGTCAAACTGTCACTTATTCTTTGCCTAACCCCCATGGCAATCTGGCTCCAGTCCATATCATGCCGCTAAAGTAGCTTTCACATAATCCACCATCAATCTCCACTTAGCCAAGTTCAATCTATGTTACATTTAACATAATTCAGTATCCCATCCCTATCCTAATTAGACATGATCTCCTTCTTTGGCCAATCTCATGGTTCTTCTTTCTACACAACACTTTCTTTGCCTTTTTCACTGGCTCCTGCACTTTTATGAGCATCTCTATTTATATTTAACCCTAGAGCTACTGCTCTTTTTCTTTCATAGGTTTTTTTTCCTCATTGAGTAGTTTATGTACCCTCATGATTTAGCTACTAGCATATAGATGACAATAAAATCTCTTTTTCTAGCCCTGATTTCTCATTCGATGGTCTTCACATAGATGCCTTACTGTCACCTGGATATCAAAATTTGAAACTTGATTTCATTGTCTTTTCTACATCCCTGTAAATGGCATCACCATCCTGGAAGGTTTTGTTATTAATAATAATAATAATCGTTATTATTAGTATTATTATTCCATTACTCGACATTCAATGTCACAAAGTCTTGATCATCCTTGTGCCATGATGTCCTTAACATTGCTATTAACATTCCCCTTAATGTATAGAAATATTTACAAATTGGTAAAAATAGAAGGTAGTATGAGAAGGATGGCACTAACCGTTGGGAGATCAGGCAAGCTTCATGCAGAAGCTAATTCATGAGCTCTAGGAGACAGCAGTAAGGAGGAAGTGCATTCCAGGCTTGTGGGATGGACACTGCAAAGGCATGAGGATCAGAGATAAAGTGTTGTACTTAAGAAAGAGAGAGAAGGCCATTTTGGCTGGATAACAGATTGTTGGAGGGGGGAGTAATATATAGTTTAGGGTCATGGTTATGTAGGACTTTAAAAGCTAAACAGAAGAGTTTATCTTTTTTTTTTCTAAAGGGGATAAGAAACTGCTGGAATAGATTGAGTAGGAAACTCACGTGGTCAGATCTGTGCTTAAGGAAAATTATTTTGGCAGCAGTGAGTAGGATAGACTGGAGTGGGGAGAGACTTGAGTCAGAAAAACCAAAAAGGAAATTGTTGCAATAATCTAGGTGAGAGGTGATGATGTACATCCTGAAATAAGGTGGTAGCTGTGTGAGAGTGTGTGAGTGAGTGAGTGTGTGAGAGAATGGGTCAGATGTAAGAGATGTTGTGAAAGCAGAAATGGTAAGATTTGGAAACTGGTTGGATAATTTGGAGTGAGGGAAAGTGAAGAGTCTAGGATAATGAAGAAATTACAACCTGTGATGACTTCCACAGAAATATGTATGTTTGGAAGAAGCTTGGGCTTGGGTAGAAGATAATGTGTTCTGTTTTGGACATGTTGAGTTTGAGATGTTTCTGAGGCACCCAGTTTAAAATGGCCAGTAGGCAACTAGTGGTGTACAATTGAAGCTCAGGGAAGATACTGGAAATGGATGTATATAGATATTTAGGTCATCTGCCCCCAAATGATTGTTAAACCCATAGGATCTAATGAGGTTATTGAGAGAATGTGTGCAGAAAGAAAAGAGAAGAGCAAATCTTTGTGAGCTCTTCATAGAAAAATGGAATTGGTAAGTTGAAAGGAACCTCGAAGACCATACAATCCAATTTCTTCCTTTCACACATGAGGAAGTTGAAACTCAAATTAAGTGACCCGGCCAAAGTCACAGAACTAGTTAGTGACAAAGTCACAAGCCCTAATTTAATCCTTTTGCCATTACCAAAGATTTCAACTCTTTCGTTATCTCCTTCTTAAACCACACTTTTTTCTCATATTTTGCTAGTTATCAACATATAACAACTATTTTCTATCCAAGCTACTGTCTCTTGTCATCTCCTGCACATGCCTTGTTAATTTCCACTGCCTGGCCTTTCTGAAGTATTTTTCTCACTCGTCATGCCCCTACCTCTTCAGCACTCAATGTCCATTATTGCCTGAGCCAAGACTCACCTTCTCCAGGAAGTGTCCTACCTTTCCATCCTCTGTACTCTTGTACATCCCCTGTACTCTGTACTCTTGTATCTGTTCCAGGAACCCCCTCCACTTCAGCTCCGGATCTATCCTGCCTTATAAAATCTTTAGATGTCACTGCCTTTATGAATAATTTCTAGATTGCCCCAAGTCTACACGATTCCTCTTTTCCAATGTTCCCCACTATGTCGGTAGGCAGCCAGCTGGTGGATAAAGTAAAAGAGCTAGAAGCAGAGGCCCTGGGTTCAAATCCAGCCTCAGATACTTACTGTGTGACTATGAATAAGACATTTCATCTCTGTCTGCCTCAGTTTCTTTATCTGTAAAGTGAGGATAATGATAGCATTTGCACACCAGGGGGATTATGAGGACAAAATGAAATATTTATTTAAAAAAACCACAACACTTCACAAACCATGAAGTGCTACATAAATGCAAGCTATTTACTGCATTATAAGCTATCTGAAGGCAAGGACTATGTCATTCAACATTGCTGCCCCAATACAGTACATGGCACACAGCAGGTATTTAATGAATATTTGTTCTATTGAGTTGCATTATTAAATTAGATAGTAATTCTGACACTAGAATAATAAGATACAATATAATATTATTATTTTCATGATATATTAATTTAGTTTTGTTCAGGGAGACTAATGGCAGCACCACCATTTATTTCTCAACAGATGATTCAGCTGCAGAGAGCCTTAATGGCAATGAGACTGTGGGTCCTAGTTCCATTGCTTCAGGGGGAGCACACTGCAGGGAGATGGGAGACACAAACAGCAATGGCAAAACAAATCTGGAGCAAGATGAGCAGCCTCTGAACCTGAGTGACAGTCCCCTCTCTGCCCAGCTGACTTCAGAATACAGAATAGAAGATCATAGCAGCCATGCAAAAAGCAAATACAAGAATTTGCTAATTTCTGACCTTAAGATGGAACGAGAGGCAAGAGAAAATGGAAGCAAGGTAAGATGCTTTCATAATTACCAGACAATATGTGTAATATGTTAAAAAATAATTCATAAATTGAAATAAAAATTAATGTGTAACAAAAATGGGCAGGATTTTTGCTCAGGCAAAACTTTTCTGATAACTATTGGAGTTTGGTGATTTTTTTTTCAGTAGTAGAACCCTTTTTAACATATGGGAATTGATTGGGTTGGAGGTGTGGGACTGGTATACTTTTGCTAATTTTCCATTTTATAAACACATATATGTGTGTACATACATGCATATATGTATCCATGTGCATTTTGGTCGTTCCCAATTGTTTATATGTAAATAAAAATTTAGAAACTAGAAATCCTAGAGAATTTTATTCAGTAATTTCTACTAGGGAAAAAAAGGAGAATTACTATGTTGTACATGAAGATGAAGCTTGCAGGTTAGAACAGATCAACTAGCCTGATAAAAATCGTTTTCGAGGTTAATTATTGCGAAGAAGGTAGAAAAGTTCTACTTGTGGTTGTTTTTCGTTACCTTATTTACGTATTAATTATAAGACTGACTTTTCGAAACTTCCAAATGCTTAACAGCTATAACAAGAATGGAAATTTGGCGTGACATCTCACTCTACTGATTTAACTTAAAACTTCTGTTCTAATTTGCAATATGATTAAATTTGCTTGATGAATGCAAGGTTTTAGTAATGAGACTTTTGAGTTGTTTCTCAGCTTGAAATAGATCTTTACATGTCTGTCTACTGTCTTACACTGGATTTACTCTAGGCTTTGTTATTCTGGATTCTTAGTCAAAATTGTTTCTTCCCTTGCTTTAGGGCATTTGTTCTATCCCTTTGTAAGCCATTTACTCAGATACCATCCAAACAAGGCTCTTTTGCCTGGAGTACACACCTATTATTTACTTTAGTAAATACTCAAATATCTTTTATGGAAGAAATCTTAAGGTAGAGACATGTGAAATAAACTGGTTAAATTCTACAGCATCAGTAACATGATCTGAATCATAATGTCATCTTTGGGTATAATACTAAGACAATTTAACTGATTTAAGTTTGAGTCGAAATGAAAATATCTTCCTCAACTTTCAATTTAGTGAAAAAATATACATATATATATATATAAAATACGAATACACACATATGTGTGTATATATGTGCTTATGTGTATGTATATTATATATATTATACACGTGTGTGTGTATGTGTAACACCCTGGCCCCCACTGCCTGAAGACCAGTTATGGCATATTTTTACTTCTCCCCAGGGTTCTCTAGTACCCCAAGAAGTTTTTTTTTTTTTAGGGAGGGGTGTCTACGTTCTCTGTAAATGGCTCCTGCCCCCACTAATATTGTTCCCTCAGTTGTAAGGAAAGATCCCCTGCACCCTAGTTCCATTAGCCCCCGTGGTCAGATTAACTGTTACAAAGAAATATTTACTTCAAAAAGTATAATCACAAATATACAAACTTACTTCCCCAGCATGTTGGAGATAGAATCCTCCCTCTCACCCTTTGGCGCACCTGGGGAGGGGAGAGGGATTAGGTTGATAATTTAGCTTAGTTCTTAGGGAACACAGTCCCCGTTCCAAGTCTAAAACCTACCTAGGGTTCAAGTCCCAGTTTCCCTGGCTTCTCATGGCTTCCATGTTGACCTGGCTAGCTGTACTATCCTGCATTAAATACTGGCTCTAAGGTCATCATGTAATCCTGAGTCTGTGGGGATCACCTCCAGCACCTGAAACTGAGGAGAGTGAACAACACAAAACAGAATAAACACCCCAAGCCTGTTTCTTGGAGCCAGAGTGAAAAAGAGAGAGCAGGAGAAGGAAGTTCTTTCCCTCCCACCAGTTCAGTTTATGGTGCCCATGTTGTGGGTGAACTATAATTTTCACCCTTTCCACACAGGAGATGAGTGGACAAAAAAAGAGTGGCAGAAAGAGTGGTCAAAAAGGGAGGAACCAATGGCTCAGTCTCACCAGTTTTAAAGAAACAGGGAGCCAATCAAAGGCGGCTACCCTTGCCCACCCCATGTGTGAAAAGATGCAGAGATCTCCATGTTAGGCAATCTGAACATTTTTCAAAGGTGCCTCAAGGACCCCTCCATGTTAGGCAAGTTGGGTAGTTCCAGACAAGCCTGGGTTACATATATACACATGCATACCTACATTCATACATGTGTGTATACATTTATACATGTATATATGTATATTGCATTTATATGTGTGTGGATGTATATATTTGTGGTGGTTCAGTCATGTCCAACTCTTTGTGGGGTTTTCTTGGCAGAGATACTAGAGTTGTCTGCCACTTCTTTCTCCAGCTCATTTTACAAATGAGGAAACTGAGGCAAACAGGGTTAAATATCTTGCCCAAGGTCACATTAGTAGTAAGCGTCTGAGGACAGATTTGAACTGAAAAAGATGAGCCTTTCTGACTCCAGGCCCAGCACCTGGAGTTGGCAGCTGCCCCTGCACCACCTAGTGGCCCTGGAGGTATGTATGCATACATACACACAGACATATACATATATACATACACACATGTATACATATATGTCTATATGGATAAGGATTAGACTTGTTATCTAATTGGCATAAAGAACTGGGTAAAGAAATTCCCTTTAATACTGCAGGTTGACACATCCTCTGTAACTTATTACTTGTTATCTTAGTTACCTAAAACATAGAGAAGTTAAGAAAGTGATTTGTCCCGGCAGGACCTCACAAACAGTGTGTCTCAAAGGCAAGACTTGAATGAAAGGTTGTCTGTCTACTACCCTATGTTCTCATTCTCTCTCTCTCTCTCTCTCTCTCTCTCTCTCTCTCTCTCTCTCTCTCTCTCTCTCTTTCTCTCCCTCCCGCTGTCTCTCTGCCTCACTCTCTATTTCTCTGTCTTTCTCTTTCTCTCTGTGTGCGTCTCTGTCTCTGTCTATCTCTCTGTGCCTGTCTCTTTCAGATTGTGGTCTTTTTTTCCCTACTTTGTCCTCTTTATTTTCCATTTCATTCCTTTTTCTAGTCCAGGCATAGAAGAAAGGAGGGAGGGAAGGAGGAAGCAAATTTGGTTAATTATAAGGTTTAAATTCACTTTGGTAGAAAATTGGAATGAAGAAACAGAGTTTTTGGACAGTACCTGAATGTTCCTCTCAGGCCTGGGGATATAGAAAGTTATGGCTTTATGTATCCTAGAGATAATAATAAAAACAACTTTTTTCACACCTCTTGTTGATAACCTTGGGAAATGACTGGGATTTAAGTTGTCCTTTTTATCTGCTTCAATTTGACACAGAGGTGGAAAACTTACTTATCTAATGCTTACAGCTTTCCATCTTTGTAACTCTCAGGCTGGCTTGTTGTGATGTGCTCTGAAATTGGAGCTGCCCTTACATTCACCAAGCTCTCAACTGGATCTGGTAGAGACAAACGTGATCTGCTTTCATATAAATGAATCCTCTATGGGGTATCTCATTTCCCAATCAAAAATTTGAGTTGGGCTTCTGTTTACTTTGACATGAAATTTTGAGATTTTAATTGTAATCTGTAACCCTATTTATGGTATAAATGTTCAGGGCCAAGATCATAGCAGGACATTCCTGCCACTTTCTTCTGTATAACAGGAGGCATAGTGTATGTGAGTGTTTGTTTATGTGTGTGTGTAGCCATTCATTCTTTCATTTACACAGAAAACATGTATTAAGCACATATTTAACTGTGTTGACACAGAACTATACCTAGTAAGAAAACATATAAACGAATATGTGATGTTATGACGCAGACCCACAGGTGAAAAATTCAAAGAAGTTAAAGATGGCACAGGGTTGGTAAGCAATAGCTTCATCAAGGTAGTCCTGAGTTTGATCTTTGAATGAAATGTAGGATTTGGGCTTTTTCGGAGCCAGAGTAAATGGAAAACATTCAAGATACAAATAACCAGATGAGGGAGGATGAGAAATGGGAATTAGCATTGTATATTAGGAGAAAAGTAAGAAGACTGATGTAGTTGAAGCAAGAAACTATGTTAAGTGCTAGCAAGATGAAGTTAGGGAAAATAATATAAGACCAGTTGATAGAAAGTCCAGGATTCCAGGAGTTTGGACAAGATTCTGATGGACAAAAATGAGGAGCCATGGTAAGTTTTTTAGCAGGTGGTAAGGTAAAGAAAATTGTGTTTCAGGAAGATGAGATTTAGCAGTGTGTTGCAAGATAGACTTGAGCAGGGAGCCAGCCAGAGGGCTAATGAAACAACTGAAGTGTACGGGGATGAGTTAGAGGCTGAGGGAGTAGAAAGACTGAATGGAAAAGCCATGGCAAAGGAAGATGTGGATCAAGTGGAAATTGATTTATTGGAGCTGGGGAATTGGACTTAGAGAGAGGTGTCAGAGTCAAATATAGGTTCAAGGTTATGAATCTGAGGCGTGATGGCAATAGTGGTTGCATTCACTATTGGTCCTTTGGAAAATTTTAAAGGAGACAGATTTGTCTTTGAAACTTTTAAAAAATTGCTTCTTTTACAGTTTGAACTCGTTTCTTGCCTAGAGAGCTTCAGGGATCCTTAAAATTAAGAATCTGGCCTGGATTTGCCCTGAGGCTAGAAGATAATCCCTGCTAAGTCCCTGGACTGTGGAACCACATTATTAATTAACTTTACAGTGTTCGACCATCTAGAATTCTTAGGAATGTCTTCTAGGATAATGCTATCCAAACTTTATAGAGTGAAAACACCCTCACTTTTTTCCCACAAAAAAGTCTTGTCCCCCATGCTTTGCCTGAAATATTCTACACCGATAATTTTCTTAGCTGACGAAACATACTTCTGACACCTACTGGCTGTGTGACCTTGGGCAAAGCAACTAAGTCAATAACTACAGAGGAGAGGACAACCTACACTGTTAGAGAGAATTTCCTCACCTGGGAGTTCCTTATACCAATGAAGTCACAGGTCCAGTCCCTAGTCATCAGCATTTAGTTCCAGTAAAATTAAGGATTTATTATAATTTTAGAATAATATACAAACAAATGCCAATAGTGTAATAAAGTTCAATAAAACAATGAAAATAGTGGTTTACTATATTCACATCAACTGTCATAGAATTTTAGGTATCATACATTTAAAGATGATCTTTGAGGTCACTTTACAGATGTGGAAAATGAAGCCAATAGGTTAAGTGATTATCCTAGGGACATTCAAGTAGTAAGTTCAGTATCAGGATTTGAATTTAGCTCTTCTGACTTTTAAATTTACCAATTTTCCACTGAATCACCCACTCTTCCAATGCTGAGAATGTAAACACAAAGGCAATTGGGTGCCTCTCCCATACTTCCAACTTTATACCACTTTACATGGTACATGTAAGATTCCTGAAATCAAGGGTGGGACAGAGGTGTGGGATTGTTGCCAGCCCTCCATAAGTGAATTCTAACAAGACTCTGTAGTCTGTCACTCTTACCTAGTTTGACTGCCACGCTGGCCCCAGATACTCCTTTGCCCACCAAGTGTTTCAACAATCTGCTAGCAGCTGCTGTAGGGGTGAAAGATCAACACAAGCCCAACAACAAGAATGCTGCCAACACAGATTCTTTTGATCTGCTTTACTAAGGAAACCAATGTTGAGAGGTAAACAATCTCGCTTTAATCCAACATACAAATATCATTCACTTAGTTCAGGGGAAAAAGCCAGCACCTTGAACTTCAGAGCAAATACAAACAAATTACAAACATACGTTATAAACAGACCAAAAACAATTCATAGTTACCAAGAAACCATCAACATCTGGGTTGATGAGCCAGGAGGCTCTTAGAGCGGCTGCCCAGAGTCCCACGCCAACATTCCTTCTGAAGTGAGAGCCTCAAGCAAATAGCTCTGTTCTCTCTTTTTATACAGTCTTTGGATGTCATCAAACGTCATCTGAGCAACCAGAACTTAGGTGCCTACTATTGGCTCTGGTTTTAGCAACTCCCTTTAGGACCCTGAGGGCTTCACACCCACATAGGCTTAGCACTTAGTAATTAGGGATTTGGACCTGCGGCTTTGCACCTAGTAGTAAAAGGGTGTGGGCCTGGGGCTTAGCACCTAGTAAGACTCAACCAAAGAGACTTAATTAATTTATCATTCTAAAACAGTAAGAAAGTCCCACCTTAATTACCAGTGCACCAAGCTAGGGGAGGACCAGGATAAGAGGGGCCTGTGGAAGCATTGTCCCTTGGTACCTATCACTCTTCCCACAAAACCTGTGGGCACTATGTCCACAGAGTCACAGAGCTACCTGCCCATGGTGGTACTATTATAGGGAAACTGAGGAAGTACCCCACTCTGCCTCCACTACAGAGGCCTGGCCCTGTTTCTGTGTGGCCAGATCTCCACCAAGAATGGAAGGAGTAAACAGGCAAACTCAGAACCACCCCATGGAAATCCTGTCCCCAATATCACCCCCAACCCCATAGATGCAAAGTAGTTCTGTTAATCTCATCCTTGATAGCTTTAGTTTGTATTTTCCTCTCATTGAACAGAAAGTGTTCATGTTGGAGTTATTCTCAAAAACATCTGATAATTTTGGACAAATTTGTATTGATGGAAGGCCCGCAGTTTTTGGAAAATCTTAATCTAACAAGGCTTAGCCTGTAACAAAATCATCCTAGTTTGTTTTTAAATCCGTTTACTCCTATTTACCTCTCTCTGGACTTCTTTGTAGACTGAGAGAGAGCGAGGGGAATTAATTACATAAAATCTATGACAGGCTTTGGATTCCTTTGGGCTTAATATTGACCTACCTCCTAGTATCATTTTGAAGAATAGATGACAAAAAATGATACTAAAGCGCTTTGTAAGATGCAAAGTACTGTAAAGTGCTTAGAAAGGAATTAGTTGTCTAGGTGGTATTATTTATATTTACTGATTCCTTATTGTTCTAAGAAGATACCCATTAATCTAGGTAACAGGCACAATATCACCAATCTAAAGGATGAACATGTTGTGTAAAGAGTGTCTAATATAAATTTTTTGTTTATTGATGGTCACCACATTTATAAAAGACAAAAGGAAATATTAGAGATAGTTCAGAGGAGGGTGATAACTACTAAAGACTAAAAAAAAGAATGAGGAAAGGTGAAATGAAGGGAAGAAATAACTATCTACAAATATATTATAAAATATCTGAGGAAATTTTCCTCAGTTGTCTATGAGAAGAAAATGTAAAATAATAATCAGTAGTTATTGTTTGGAAAATGTAGATTTCACATGAAAAATAAAACTTCATAACTCTAGAAACAGGCTGTGTTTAAAAACAAAGCACCCTTGATTTTATTTCTAAATGCTTTCTATTTTTTTCCTAGCATTTATGACCCAGAACTATTATTTGCTTAACTTTGTAAAGCATCCAGTGGCAAAATTCTTTTTAAGCACTTCAGATAGCCATAAATATGTCAATGTGATTACTCCCTCCACTAATAGCAATTGTAGCTCCTTTGGAGAGTCTTTGAGATATGTTCTATCTAAAAAAAACCAAAAAAACAAAAACCCATCACTCTACCACCAAGCCAGTCACGAGCATTCCTGGATTTAGCTAAGCTGGTCTTCACTTTTCAAATGTGTAGTCCATCAATGAATGCATACTTTAAACCAGAGGCTCCTAATGTGTGTGAGTGAGTGAGTGTGTGTACGTGTACGTGCTTGTGTGTGTGTATTTGTTCATGAGGTGGACCTCTATGGACACCATCTGGTGAGGCCTATGGGCCCCTTCTTGGAATAATTTTTGAATTCATAAAATAAATAGGGTTATAAAGGAAATCAGTGATATTGAAATACAAGTCTTTTCTATCCAAATTCACAGACCCCCTTGAAATCTATCCACAGAACCCTAGGGATCTATGTACTGCAAATTAAGGACCTTTCCTCTCTTTCCAGTTTGGTAGCCACTTTTCCGCAGGCATACTCTTGGAATAAAGGATCACTTGGGAGGATCCATAGGATCCATAGAAGGACCATTAGTAGAATTCCCAAAGAAAAATTCTTGAAAAATTAATTTGAGAGCATATTTATAAGGTAGGAAATAGCATCAAGTGGACCACCTATTCGGTCTTTTAACCTAGTTACCAAGATACTTTTCTCTGCCTCCTAGTTTTAAACTGTTTTATCTTCTTCCATATGCTCTCCTTGACATTTCTCAATCTTTTCTTTAGATGTTTGACTTGTCAAAGGCATTTTCTCTTGAAAATTAAGATCCAGATTAAAAAATGTAAGCAGCAACATTATGTGTGGTGGAGTTCTCCAAAAAATTTAGCCATGTACTCAAATCAGCAAAAAAGAGCATGAACTCCCATTATATCTATTTACTTATTTAAAAATTGTATGTACCATTATCCTGATAATTGTGTACATTGTAAAACTTACACAAAAATAAATTTTAAAAACATGAGATAAGAACAAAATAGCATTTGATCCTACAGTCAATAGGGAACCACTAGAGTTTTTGTTTGGAAAAATGACAAGGTCAAACATGTACCTTAGGGAAATTGTTTTGTGCCTTTATGGAAGATAGTTTTGAGTTGGGGGCATACGTTACAAAGTTCAAACAAGAGGCTATTATAATAATCCAGTTGAGAGGTGATTAAGACCTGAGCTAGAATGTTGCCTATAATGGAGAAGCGAGATGGGAGAGATATTATAGACAGAAATGAGGAATCCATGATGACAACAAGGTTGTGAACCGGGGTAACTGGAAAGATGGTGGCACCCTAAAAAATCATAGGGGCGATTAGGAAAAAACAATATATTATAGGGGAGAGATAGTGTAATGGGATGTGTGATAAACATCACAACCCATGCATGCTTATCCTGTGCAACTTATTCTGTCTCACCCAAAATGAAAAAGGAAGAAGTTGGTCACTGCCTCACAGCAGAGCCCTCCTTTTGAGGGACACCTTAGATGTCTATGAGGTGATCTGGGAAGGGGAAATGCGGTAGTTGTGTAATGGGTGGGAGATTTTCTCAGTTGCATCTGTACAACTACTATGATTGTCCAGATAGTGTTAGGGTATAACTTCTCTGAGGGGCTGATGGCTTAGAAGGGGAGACATTAGTAGCTTATATTTCGGGAAGGGGAGAACAGAGAGGAAGTAGAGAGAGAAAGGAATGTTTGGAGATGAGTGTAGGTTGTGATGTGTCTATCTTGTGATAAAACCACAAGATTATTATGGGGTTATTATGGGCAGGGGGGAATGTGACCCATCTTGCTTCCCTCCGATATGTGATTGTCCACCTTCTTGGAATCAGGCCATCATGATATGCTTTGGAGAGCACCAAAGTATTAACACTTCACCAGGACTGTGTTATAGCAGGCAATAGAAAGATCTTTATCACATAGAAAGTGCCTTCAATGAGTTTTTTCAGTTAGATGTTAGTCAATTCTACTTAGTTGATAATAACTTTTAAGTCCACTCATAATTCAGATGTGGAATATACTGAAGGCCCAATGTCAAAATGGTAACATATTTTAAAACAACAGACCTGGAACTGTGCTCTTTTAGGAACTCAGCCCATCTATTTTTTTTTCATTCTGATGAATTGTAATTCACTTCTTCATAGTCAGCAATGAGTAGAGGCCAGAAGCCAAGATGGTGGAGCAAGCAGTAAATCACCATAGCTCTCCCATACTCACCTCCAAACAGCCATAAAATAGCACCCCAGAACAAACCTAGAACAGCAGAACCAGCAGAAAGATGGGGTGGAACAGTCTTTTAGCCTGGGAGACTTGGAGGATCAGCAAAACAAGATTCATCTCATTCAGGTAAAAGTGGAGCACATTCCAGCACAGGAAGCAGCCCAGTAAGCCAGCATGAGCCCCACCTCAGCAAACCAGCAGGAGATCCTGAGCCCCAGTGTGGTGGAGCAGGCAAGCACAAACATCAGGACCCCCCACATGCCTCAGCATAGTTAGGGGAACTGACAGACTCCAGCTCTGAGAATCACCACATGCTTCAGTGTAGCCCCAGGTATGTGGGCATGCTCCAGGGACCAGACTTCCACTTGCTTCAGTGTAGCCCTGAGAAAACACAGAAATATCCCAATGAGCCTCACCACATACCAGCCACCACCACTAGGACCCCAGCTCAGCACCAGGTACACTGCCAGACCCCTATAGCCTCCAGCAGCACCAGCCACCCTCCACTATACACCCGCAACACAGCACCAGACACAAGCGTCCCCCTTGGGCCTTGGAGCAACATCAGTGTAGCACCAGGAAAACAGGCAGGGCCTTCAGCCACTGATACAAGAAGCCAGAGAAAGAGCCCCTTCCACCCTGGGAGTAGAGATCAAATATTTTTTTAAAAAAAGGAAAAAGGCCAAAAAAAAGATATGTGGAAAAAAAAAACAAAAAAAGAATCTGACCATAGAAAGTTATTATGATGATTCAGAAAAGGACAATAATGTTAAAACACCTATGGGCAAAACCCCAAAGAAAAATAGGAAGTGGTCTCAAGCCCAGAAAGAACTAGTAGAAGAGCTCAAAAAGAAGCTTAAAATCATATAAGAGAGGCAGAAGAAAAATTGAGAAAAGAAGTGTGAGTGATGCAAGAGAATTATGAAAAAAGTCAACAGCTTGGAAAACTGCTTAAGAAGTAGAATTGGCCAAATGGAAAAGGGGATACAAAAATCCACTCAAGAAAACATCTCCCTAAAGAGTATAATTGGCTAAATGGAAAAGAAAGCATAAAAGCTAATTGAAGAAACAATGCCTTAAAAGTTAGAACTGGGCAAATGGAAGCTAAGGAATGACTCTATGAGACATCATGAATCAATTAAACAAACTGTAAAGAATGAAAAAATGGAAGGAAATGTAAAATACCTCATGGGACAAACAATTGACCTGGAAAAAAGATCCAGGAGCGACAATACCAGAATTATTGGACTACCTGAAAGTCATAATCAAAAGGAGGACCTGAGCAACATCTTTCAAGAAGTTATCAAGGAAAACTGCCTTGATGTTCTGGAACCAGAGGACAAAATAGAAATTGAAAGATCCCTCAGGATCCCTCAGCAATCCCTCAGGGAAGAGATCCCAAAATAAAAACTGCACATAACAGCTAAATTTCTGAAGTATCAGGCCAGGGAAAAAATACTACAACTGGCCAGAAAGAAACAATTCAAATATTGGGGAGCCACAATCAGGATCTCACACAGGACCTGGCAGCTGCCAAATTGAAAGGACTGGCATTCATGGAAGATTATATTTTGACAGGCAAAGGAGCTAAAACTACAACCAAGAATCACTTACCCAGAAAAATTAAGCATAATATATCAAGGGGGAAATGGTCATTCAATGAAATATAAGGATTTCAATCCTTCATGAGGAGAGGACCAGAACTAAACAAAAAATCTGACCTCCAATATCAAGACCCAAGAGAAGCATAAACAGGTAAAAAGAAGAGAGAAAACATAAGGGATCCAATAGAGCTCATCTGTTTATGTCCCTACATGAGAAGAGGATACTTGTAACTCTTACAAATTGTATCACTAATATACAGCTAGAAGGAATACACATAGACAGATGATATAGGTTTAAGGCGAATTTGACAGAATGGCATAAAAAATTAAAGAATTAGAGAGGTACAATAGGTGCCCAAAAATCTATTTTACTTGACAGGGACATAGGAAGGGAGGAGACAAAGTAAAGGGGTTTGGGGGAAATGACAGAAGGGAGGACAAGTCAGGGGAGGTGGTAGACAGAAACATAACACTGGTAAGGTGGGAAAGGATTAAAGGAGAGGACAAACAGGAGGAAGAATAGGATGGAGGTAAATATACAGGTAGTAATCATAACTGTGAATGTGAATGGGATGAACTCTCCCATAAAACAGAAGTGGATAGCAGAGCAAATCAAAAACCAGAATCCTACAATATGTTGCTTACAAGAAACACACTTGAAGCAGAGAGACACACAGAGAGAGTAAAGGTAAGGGGCTGGAGCAGAATCTTTTATGCTTCAGCTGAAGTAAATAAAGCAGGGGCAGCAATCCTGATCTTAGACAAAGTAAAAGAAAAAATAGACCTAATGAAAAGAGATGAGAAAGGAAATTACATCTTGCTAAAAGATACTATAGAAATTGAAGCAATCAAATTAGAAGAGCAAGGAATATCTATGAGAAGGGGAAGAATTCATGACCAAACAAGAGATAGAAAGCATTATGAAATATAGAATTGATAATTTTGATCATATTATATTGAAAAGCTTTTGCACAAACAAAACCAATGCAATGTAGATTAGAAAGAAAGCAGAAAGCCAGGAAGCAATCTTTACAGCAAATGTCTCTGATAAAGGTCTCAGTTCTCAAATATGTGGAAAAACTGAGTCAAATTTATGAGAATATAAGCCATTCCCTGATTGATAAATGGTCAAAGGATATGAATAGGCAGTTTTTAGATGAAAAAAAATCAAAGATACATACAGGCATGTGAAAAAGTACTCTAAATCACTTTTGATTAGAAAAATGAAAATTAAAACAACTCTGGAATACCACCTCACCCCAATCAGATCAGGTAATATGACAAAAAAAGGAAAATGCTAAATGTTGGAGAAACTATGGGAAAGTTGGGACACTAATGCACTGTTGGTGGACTTGAGAATTCATCCAGCCATTCTGGAGAGCAATTTGGAATTATGCCCAAAGGGCAACCAAACTGTGCATGCTTTTTGATACAATAATACTGCTACTATGTCTGTATCCCAAAGAGATTATAAAAAAGGGAAAGAACTACATGTGCAAAAGTATTTATGGCAGTCCCATTCATGGGGGCAAAATATTGGAAATTGAGGGGATGCCCATCAATTGATGAATGGCTGAACAAGCTGTGGTATATGAATGTAATGGAATACTGTTGTGCAATAAAATATGATGAACAGGCACATTTCAAAAAAAACTAGGAAGACTTGTACAAACTGATGCAAAGTGAAATGAGCAGAATCAGGAAAATACTATATACAGTATCAGCAACAGCATGTGATGATCAACTATGAATGACTCAGCTTTATTCTGTAACACAATGATCCAAGACAAGTACAAAGGACTCATGACGTAAAATGCTCTCCATATCCAGACAAAGAACTGATGGAATCTGAATGCAGATCGAAGCATATTTTTTCACTTTATTCTTTCTCGTGGCTTTTTTACCTTTGATCTGTTTCTTCTCCCACAACTATGACCAATATGGAAATGTTTTACATGATAGCATATGCATAAACTATATCAAACTGCCTACCATTTTCAAAAGAGGAGTGGGAAAGGAGGGAGGGAGAAATTTTTGGAAATCAAAATCTTGTAAAACTGAATGCTAAAAGTTTTCTTGATATGTAATTCTGGGGGAAAATAAAATACTATTTAAAGAAAAAAAGCAAATGAGTAGAGGCCCAGAACTTTTAACTTCACTGTGATGTAGAGACTGTGGAACCTAAAAACCCTGACGACAGACTTGACTGATTTGTAAAAACTACATTTCTAAATTGATGGTTTTTATTTATCACCGTCATTTCCCATTGAGTCCCATGTCTCTAAGAAAACATAGAAATACAATTAAGCAAAACAAATAAACATGTGTCTGAAAATATTTGCCTCATTTTACACATGAATTCTACTAGCTCTCTGCCAAGAAAAGGGAGGTATGATCCAACATCATCCTTTGAAAGCATGGAATTAGTCATTGCTTTTATCAGAGTTCTGTTATCTGTCAGTGCTATTTTCCTTTACACTATTGTGGTCACTGAAAAGACGTAGAACTCAATGATAAATTTGTGGGCCTGTTCCTTATGAAATAAAACAACAGATAAATGGTACAGTGGATAACATGCTTAACCTAGACTTGGAAAAACCTAAGTTCAAATCCAGTGTCAGACACTTACTAGCTGCGTGACCCTGGGGAAGTCATTTAACCTCTCCAGCCTCAGTGTCCTCATCTATAAAATAAAAACGATAATAGCACCTACCTCTTAGGGTTGTTGTGAAAATGGCATGTGATAATGTTTGTAAAGCACTTTGAAAACCATAAAGCACTATGTAAATTTTATAATTATTGTGATTTTGCATTCAACTATGGATATTTTTCATTCAGTCCTTTATAAGGAGTAGGAAAATGCTAGAAAAAGAATCATCAAACACTGAGTTGACAAATATTTAGAAAAGGAAGCAATGATTAAAAAGAGCCAGCATTATTTCACCTAGAACAGATCATTACAGACTAACTACATTTGCTTTTTTGACAGGGTTCATAAAGCTAGCAAATGAGAAGAGTACTATGGAAATAGCTTATGTAAATTTTAGCAAAACTTTTTATAATGCATTGCATACTATGTAGAGAGATACAAATTAAACCAGGGGTTGATTCTTAAGCCTTTTGTGTCATGGACACCTTTGACTATGGAATAGTGTATGTTAATGGTCACAACTCATGCATACTTATCCTGGGCAATTCACTTTGTCCCACACAAAGGGTCCTTAGGTTTCTGAAGCCTAAAAACCTTTAATCACAATAATGTTTTTGAATGAATAAAATAAAATACAGAAGATCACAAAGGAAACCAATTATATTGGAATATAGTTATAAAATATGTATATATATGTGATAACATATATGCATATATACTATTTATTTATTTAAATCATGGGCTCTCATGAAATTTATTCAAGGCCCCCTTGTAGGGGTGGGAGAATGTGGACACCAGGTTAAGAAGCCCAAGATTGATTAGAAGCTATTGCAATGAGATAGATTCAGAAATGACTGGCTATCTAGACTCAAAATGGTTGTAAATAGTTCCACATTTATTAACATGAAGAGGCATAGATAGACAACATATCTGAAAAGGAGAGGTGGGGTACAGTTGGTAGACTGAAAGCTCAGTATATGAGTCACCTGTAGGATTTGGCAGCCAAAAAAAATCTCATGCCATCTTGCCTAAATTAGAAAGGACATTTGTTGTTTTTGTTCAGTTGTTTCAATCGTGCCCAATTCTCCATGACTGCATTTGGGATTTTCTTGGCAAAGGTACTGGAGTGGTTTGCCATTTCCTTTTCCAGCTCATTTTATAGATAAGGAAACTGAGGCAAGTAGGTCAGGAAATAGAGTCAAGTACTGGCCCATGGTCACAAAGCTAATAAGTGTCTGAGGCCACATCTGAACTCGGTCAATTGAGTCTTGCTGACTTCAGGTCTGGCATTCCATCCACTGTGCCACCTAGCTGCCCTGAGGAAGGACATAGTTTATAGTAATGAAGGAATGATAACTCCACTGAACCCTGCACATATCACTTGGAGCATTGTACTCAGTTCTGGGCATTATGATTTAAGAAGGATATTGATAAAGCTGGAGAGAAGGGATAAAGCAGGAGAAAGGCAACAAAGAATGGTGAAAGGTCTTGATTCTATGTCAGATGAGCATCATTTGGTGAAACTGGGCATGTTTAATGTGGAAAAAGAGGAAACTGTAGGAACACATGGTAGCTGTGTTTAAGTATTTGAAGGGCTATCATATGGAGGAGGGTTGGATTTGTTCTGTTTGGCTCTAGAGGACCAAACCTGGAAGACTGGGTAGACTTGCAAAGAGGAAAGTTTAGGCTTTATGTTGGGAAAAAAACTTCTTAATAATTAGAATTATTCAAAAGTAGAATGGCTATTTTGTCCATTTATTCCCATTTTGTAGTTGTAGTTAGTTCATATTTATGGCTCTGCTTTTTTTACCTTTGTATTATTTTTATAAACATATTACCATGCTTATTTATAGTCCTTATAATAATGTGTCTTACTCTCTTCATTTTTTTAAATTTTTGTTTGTTTTTGGAGGCAGTGGGTAGTTAAGGGACTTGCCCAGGATCACACATCTAGTCAGTGTCTGAGGCCAGATTTGAACTCAGGTCCTGTTGACTTATAGTCCAGTGCTCTATCCACTGCACCACCCTGTCTTAATTTCACTATAATATTCAATCACACTAATGTATCACCATTAATTTAGGTATTCCACCATTGTTGGATAATGACAATTACAAATAATGGTACTGCAAATAAACAGTTAGCTTTTTTTTTCATTTTATAATACCCAGAGTATTTTTCCAACATTAGAATTACCAAGTCCTAGAACATGATTATTTTTTAACTTTTAATGAATTATATCATATTACTTGTCAAAAAGATTCCGCTGATTTTCAGTTCCACCATCAACAAATGTACCCATTCCTCTGAAATTCCATCAGCTTTGAGTTTCATTTTTTTATTATCTGTGACAATTTGATATTAACCTCTAATTTTGGTCCAATAAACTAAAATACTCAGTCCAAGAAGGGATTCTTTTATGGTTTTCTGGCACTTAGCGATGTTTCATTTACACTGAAGTCATCAGTTTAAAACAAACAAGCAGTGTTTGGAAATTAAAAAAAAAAAGATATATTACCCAAACCCCAGCCAGTCCTCAGGTGCCATAAACTTGTCAGTATGTGTGATCAGTAAACTGTATGACATATAAAGTATTTGACATCTCCTGATGATAAGAAAGTAACTAACATACCCAGAAGCAAGCTATACACATTTCAAAGTGATTGGCATATCTAGAAACTGAATGAAATGTTCAACATTGATGCAGATTTGGAAGGCATAATTGCTTAGTTGACAAGTCATTCAAGTAGTACAGTCAGAAAGTTAGTATATACTAAGCAGTCTGAATGTTATACATTATACTTGAAAGTAACATAAATCATTCCATTTTGACATATCTAATAATTTGCAACTAAAAATAATTATCTATGTAGATTGTTAAAAAGCTTGAAATGTGGCACACAATAAGGGTGACCTGACAGTCAATATGATTGTATTCAGGGTAGATGGGATGTCTATAATTAATGACAGAATGCAGTCAGAGCTGCTAATTGTGCTTCTCTTTTTTTCTGCCAAAGGCCTTGGACTAGAAAGGATAGAGCATAAGTGACTTATAAGGAGTTGATAGTCAAGATAAATAAGGATATAGCGAGAGAGTGTCTTAATGAATTCAAATTACCTGACCCAGATGACTTACATCCATGAGTTCTGAAAGAACTAGCAAATGTGATTGCTGAGCCACTGTCAGTGATATGTAAAAGTTCATACAGAATAGGAGATAAACCAAAGGACTGGAAAAGATCAAAAGTCTCAATTTTCCAAAAAAGAGAAAGAAAGAGAAAGAAGAGAATGAAATCTGAAAGCTGTAGTCAGTGAGTCTGACTGAGATTCCTGGCAAAATTCCAGAAGTTATCATTAAAGAGATAGTCATTGAATTTCTAGAGCAAGACATAGTACTCACAGAGCCATCATGTCATTTCATCAAGGAAAAAATCATACCAGACTCATTCGATTTCCTCTTTTAGAAAAATAATAAGTTAACTATAGATTGATCAAACAGATGTCATAAATATAGTTTCCCTTGTGTATTTTACAAAGTCCTTTCTTAATATTCTGGTGGAGCCAGTTGGGATGCTATTAAAATAATTTACTCAGGACAGGATAAAGGATGGAAGTAGATTAGGCACAATAGGAATGGAAAAGAAATGATAAATGAGTGAGACCAAGTCTATGATTTTGGGTATCATCTGCATAAATGTAATAACTGAGCTATAGAAGCAAATGAGAGAGAGCATGATAGTCATACAGTTTTTTTTTCAGAGAGCAGGGTCAGCTAGATGATATATTTGGGAGAATATAGGACTTTGACCAAAGACCAAAATCAAAGACTCAAACTGAGGCTGCATCATTCCCAACCATCCACCCCTACCCTAACTCATCTGAAGGCTCTATATATACAGATTCCATTAAGTATCTCCACTGATAGGGACCATGAAGTGACCTGGCACCCTCAACTTTTAAATGATGGAAATGAAGAATAGTAAAGAAAATATTAGCTAGTAAAAGTGTACCCTTCAAAGTGACCCAGTGCACTGAGAATCTCATTATCTTAATATTTTGGGAATATCAATCTATCACCAAAGATATCCATCTTTTATTTTCACTATATGACTTGTTCACCTTCTTTCCTGGTCAACCATGTCATAGAACCACAGAATTTGACAATTTAAAGGGACCTCGGAATCCATGTAGTCCAACACACATATGAAAGGAACACTACTGTAAGATGCCTAAGTGGTACTCTAGCCTCTGCTTGAAGGAGAGACAAACTTCATGGAGGGAGAATCAACTCTTTTTTGAAGTAGTCCAACTCTTGGACAAAGAAAATTATGTCCTCAATAGGTTTCTCACTTCTGATGGGCAAGCCATCATAGGTGTAGACTCCCATAACTCTGGAGTTAGATGACTTATGTTCAAACTCCAACTCCACCATTTACTCCAAGTCCTGGTGCCTTGCTAGAACACAGTTTCTTCGTATGAAAAATGAAGAGGTTATACTAGATGGCCTCTAGTATTCTCTTCAGTTATTAATTTATCCTCCTATGATCCTGAGATCTTTAGTTCATTTGTAATTCTCATTGTTCTAATATTATGATGTCCCATGATTCATACATATAGGATCACTGGGAGAATGCCAGAGTTGAAGAAAGAGATTTCGATGGTGATGAGAGATTTGGAATAGACACGTACTGTGAATTTTGTGAAATACAACCTGGCCCAATCTCCTCTCCCAACAGAATTCTGGTAATTTTTACAGTAACTGTCCAGGGCATTTCTGTTTAGAATGATGGCCAGAGGAACCCGGTTCTCTCATGTTTGCTCCAACAATGATTTAAAAAGAGCATCACATTGGACAATGTAAGAAATCCAAAGAGAAACATCAGTAGGTTATTTCATTTATCTCAGGACTGTACAAAAAGACAGCTAGATCCTGTGAGCACTGAACAAAGGTCCTGCTGGAAAAAATTCAGTAATAAAGGCAAGTAAATAGACTGGAAACCAAGGAAGCCTTGGTGCATCCTGACCAGGAAAGCCTCAGAGTGTACAGAGGTGGCAATACCTACACTAGGTAAAGACAGCCACAAAGCTCTGCCAGTCTGAAGCTGAAGCCTATCAGTACTTCAAAAACAGACATACCAGGGGAAGTGGAAGCCTTTGTTAGGATACCAGGAAGACAAGGTCAGGACCGAAGAAGGCCCAGCCAACCTATTTAAGAGTGCATTAAGGGGTGGAGTCTGGCCTTGGAACAAAAGTTCAAATCAGGAACTAAGACTTGAGATGTGAATAAACAGAAAAGCAAACAAACACTGAATGCTATAAAGAAATGTTGAGTTAAATAAATATCTAGGAGATAAACCAAGAAGAACAGAGTAATTCCCCAACAACTATAAGCAGAGCCTCAGAGAAAAATTGCCTTTGCTACAAGGACTATAAGAATACCTGGAAGAAATGAAACAAAGTATTTTTAAATTATAAATGAAATAAGAGGTCTGGAGAATTAGAAAAAGGATAAATAGCATAGAAGAGAAAGGGGAAAACTCGAGTAGCAGACTGAAAATTAGAACAGACTAAACAGTACTCAGTGATTCTAAGAAAAATGACACTTATTAGAACAGAATCAAAAGATTGAGAAAATAGAAGGAAATATAGGTTATCTACTTGTTTAGTAAAAATAAGTGACCTGGAAAACAGTTAAGGAGACACAATTTAAGAATCATTAGGTTCCCTGAAAACCTTCCAAGAAAGTCTGGCTTTCTAATTTCAAGAAATCTTAAGTAAGACCTGCCCAGATTTAATAGGGCTGCAGGGCAAAGTGGAAATAGAAAGATTTCACCAGTCACCTTCTGAAAGGAACTCCAAACAGAAAACTTTCAGAAATATCATAATAAGAAAACAAAACTTCCAGGACAAAGACAAGAAAATGTATGTCCCCAAACAATTTAAATCAGTAAAAGAGAAAAGAAACAAGAGAAATGTGCACTTACGGCTAAAAAGAAAACCTAGAAAAGCAAGGAATTTTTTAAAACCTTCAAGTAAAAAAAGACATCTTGAAAAATCAAGGCAGAAATTGAAAGCAAAAAAAAAAAATCCTCATTGAATAAATGCCACAATGAACTATTACAATTAAACAAATAAATGCAATTAGTTTCTTAAAAACCAATAAAGTAAATAAACCATTAGCCAATATGATTTTTAAGAGAGAAAGGCCAAGTTGCTAATATAAAAAATTAAAAAGTAGAATTCATGATAAGTGAAGAGGAAATAAAGGGAATTTTGGAGACTTATGTCCAGTTAGATACCAACAAAATTGATAATAAATGAAATGATTGGGTATTACCAAAAAAATACCCAGACTAAAAAGTAGAGTACTTAAAGGATTTAAATAACCTAATGTCACAAAAAGAAAGAAAGCCATAAATGAACTGCCAACAAAATTAAGACCAGATGTTTATAAGCAAATTATATCAAATATTCAAAGAACAATAACTACACTGTTACTTATTTCAAAAAATTGAAAAAGAGACTCCTGTGAAACTCTTTTTTATGATACAAATATGGTCCTGATGCTTAAACCAAGGGCAGATAAAGGAAAGAAAGCTGACTATTGTCTAGTATCCCTAGTGAATAGATATAAAAATATTGAGTAAAATATTAATAGAGGGTCTACAGAAACATGTTAAAAAGAATTACATACATACAAAAGAGGTTGGATTCGTACCAGGAATGCAATGTTTGTTTAGTTAGGGACCATTTTAACATGTAGACCACATATAAAAATATATGATTAAATCAAAAGATATCCAAAAATGCTTTTAACAGAATATAGTAAGAGGAAGAACAACACTAGCAGCAGTTCAGATTATTTAGTACTTTGTTTAACAAACTGCCTTTCACATGTTATCTCATTTGACCTTCATAACAATCCATTAAAGGTATTATTATTATCTGCAGTTTAAAGAAGGGGAAACTGAAGCTTAGAGAGGCTAAGTGGCTTACCCATGGCCACACGTGTTATTAAGTTAATATTTAATAAGTTACTAAGTGAGTGAGGCAGTATTAGAACCAAGGATGTACTACTGATTACAATTCTACTCCAAGTTCAGTGGTATAGCCACTATACCAGTTAGCCTCCGATACCTATATCCTTAAAAACCACCACCAACAACATATTAAAACACATGGAAACAAATAGTATCTACAACTAAGAATCATATTATATGTAATGGAAAAATGCTGAAGGCCTTTGCAATAAAATCAGGAGTAAAGGAAGGATATCCATTTCACCACTATTATTTTATCTAGTTTTGCAAATGTTTGCTATACCAACAACATGAAAAATTAGAGGGCATAAATGCATAGGCAAAGAGGAAATAAAATGTCATTTTCCTAGGTGATTTGATGGTCTACTTAGAGAAACTGGAGATTTAATTAAAATTAATTGAAACTATTACCAACATCTGCAAAGTAGTGAGACATAAAATTGCCCCCTCACACCAATGAAAACATCATTAGCCTTCCTGTAAATTACCCACAAAACTCAGCAGGAAGAAAGAGAACTAGAAATTCCATTTGAAATAACTCCAAAATATACAAAATATTTGGAAGTCTGCCTACCAAAATACACACAGGAATTAAATGAAAACAACTACAAAACACTTGCTGTAGAAATAAAGACATCTTAACAATTGGAAACATATTAACTGATCATTGAACCAGGCCAAGTTAATAAAAATGAGACTATTACCTAAATTAATTTACTGATTCAGTGCCATAGCAATTAAACTACCAAAGGAATACTTTACAAAGTTGTAATAAATAATGATAGAATTCATTTTGAGCAAAATATGAGAATTCAAATAAAGGAATAAATTATGAAGAAAGATAAGCTAGTAGTGCTAAATCTCAAACTGTTTTACAAAGTATTAATCATAGAGATGATTTGGTACTGGTTGAAAATAGAAATATTGGTCAGTGAGACATATTGGGAATACAAGATCCAGAAATCAACAAGCATTTATTAAGTACCCATGATATACCAGGCACCACGCTAAGTACAGGAGAAACAAAGAAAGGAAGAAACTAATCCTCGCTCTCAAAGATCTCACAATCTACTAGGAAGAAGCAAATGAACATAGCATCACTGTATTCAATAAACCCAAAGACAACCAACACCAAGGTAAAGGACTCATTATTTGACCAAAACTTCTCGGAAAACTGGAAAGCAGTTGGGCAGAAATTATGCTTAGACTAATATCATACTCAATATACTACAATAAACTTCTAACAGATACATGACCTAGGTATAAAAATTTACAGGATAAATAAACTAGAAAAGCAGGAACAGAGATAACTTTCAAAACTATTTTTAAAAAAGTATTTATTTTTAGTTTTCAACATTCACTTCTATAAGAGTTTGAGTTTCAAATTTTCTGCCCCTCTTTGCCTTCCTTCTGCCCAAGATAGTGTTCAATCTGATATAGGCTCTACTTATGCATTTATATTAAACATTTTCACGTTAGTCATGTTGCAAAGAAGAATTAGAACTACTGAAAGGAACCATGAGAAAGAAGAAAGAAAACAAAACAACATAAGAAAAGGAGAGCAAATAGTATGCTTCCATCCACATTCAGACTCCAAAGTTCTTTCTCTGGATATGGATAGCATTTTCCATCATGAGTCTTTTGCAGTTGTCTTAGAATCTTGCATTGCTGTGAAGAGCTAAGTCTGTCAAAGTCAGTCATCACACAGTATGGTTGTTACTGTGTACAATATTCTTGTGGTTCTGCTCATTTCAGTCTATCATGAGTCTTCTGGAGTTGTCTTAGATCCTTGCATTGCTGTGAAGAGCTATATCTGTCAAAGTCAGTCATCACACAATGTGATTGTTACTGTGTGCAATGTTGTGGTTCTGCTCATTTCACTCAGCATCAGTTCATATAAGTCTTTCTAGGTTCTTCTGAGGTCTACTTGCTCATCATTTCTCATAGCACAATAGTATTCCATTACATTACTATACCACAACTTGTTTAACCATTCCCCAATTAATGGACATCCCCTTAACTTCCAATTCTTTGACACCACAAAAAGAGCTGCAATAAATATTTTTGTACATGTGGGTCCTTTTCCTGTTTTTTATGATTTTGGGGGGGATAGAAATTTAAAAGTGCTATTGCTGGGTCAAAGGCATGCACAGTTTTATAGCCCTTTGGGCATAATTCCAAATTGCTCTCCAGAATAGTTGGATCAGTTCACAACTCCACCAACAATGCATTAGTGTTCAAATTTTTCCATATCTTCTCCAGCATTTATCATTTTCCTTTTTTGTCATGTTAGTCAATCTGATAGGTGTGATGTGGTACCTCAGAGTTCTTTTGATTTGCATTTCTCTAATCAATAGTGATTAGAGCATTTTTTCATGATTATAGATAATTTTAATTTCTTCATCTGAAAACTTCCTATTCATATCCTTTGACCATTAATCAATTGGGGAATGACTTGTATTCTTATAAATTTTACTCAGTTCTCTATATATTTTAGAAATGAGGCCTTTATCAGAGACACTGGTTGTACTTCCCAGTTTTCTGCTTCCCTCCTATGCTTTGATTGTGCAAAAACTTTTGAATTTAATGTAATCAAAATTATCAAATTTGTATTTCATAATGTTCTCTATCTCTTGTCATAAACTGTTCCATTCTCCATAAATCTGACAGTTAAACTATTCCTTGCTCTCCCAGTTTGCTTATGGTACCAGCCTTTTTCAAAACTATATATAGGAGAATTCATGACCAAAGAAAGGATAGAAACCACAAGAGGTAAGATGGACAGTTTTTATATGCAGTCGTGCAAGCTTTTGTATGAACAAAAATCAATGCAGTTAAAATTAGAAGGTAAACAGTTAACTGGAGAAAAAAATTTCTGCAGCAATTTTCTCTGATTATCTAATATCCAAGATATATAGAGATCCTACCTACATGTATTGGATGTGCGGAGCCATTGCCCAATAGTAAATAGTCAAAAGATATAGGTAGGTCTCAAAAGAAGAAAAGAAAGCTACCAAAAATCATATGAAAAATACTACCCTTCAAATCACTGATAATAGAAATGAAAATTGAAATAACTCTGAGGATTTACCTAACTCCTAATGAATTTATATGAATGAAAAGGAAAATGACAATTCTTTTTTGCCTTTTTTTGTAAATTTTTTTCATTTAAACTTAAATACAAAATAAGAAAAGAAAAAAAATTGACATGTGCACAGCAGACCATAAGAGAGGACTCAGTATAAGGCAGTAAATTTCCTTTTCAAGAAAACCTACATAATAAATACTACACATTGTTTTCAAAACTTCCCAGCTTTTCCTTACTTCCTTGTTCATTTTCTTTTGTTCTCTGCTGAGTACTTTTTATTTTATTTTTCCTCTTCTTCCCCCACCAACCTAAAAAAAGGCTACAATTAAGTGTGTGTGTATATATAAATATACATCTACACAGATATCTATAAATATACACATATATACACATATACACTCATGGACATATATATAAGATAGTACTATGCTTATTTGCTCCTATCATCTGTTTCTATGAAGGTGGATAGTATCTTTCTTTTTAAGTCCAAGTCTTTCCAAGTTTTTCTGAATCAACTAGCTCATCATTTCCTACACCACAGCAATTTTCCAACCCAATAATATCATGTCTGCGACAATGTCTATGACAGCTTTTTTTTCCAATTTTCTTTGGGAAAATTGACAGTTCTTGAAAAGCATGTTGGGAGGACAGGTACATTAAGGCATTATTGGTGGAATTTTTAATTGGTATAGTAATTCTCGAAAGCAATTTGGAACTATACTCAAAAAGTCACTAAACTGTGCATTCGTTGACCCAGTGATCCCACTGCTAAACTGACATACCCCAAAGAAATAATAAATCAAAAGGACCCGTAAGTACAAAAGTATTAATAGAAAGATTTTTTGTTGTAGCAGATTATTAGAAACTAAGGAGTTCCCACCAGTTGGGAAATGGTTTAAAAGTACATGAATATAATTGAATATTATTGTATTTTAAGGGGCAAATAGGTGGCACAGTGGATAGATTGCCAGGCCTGGAATCAGAAAGACCTAAGTTCAAATCTGGCCTCAGATACTTACTAGCTGTGTGACCTTGGGCAAGTCACTTTAACCCCATTTGCCTCAGTTTGCTCATCTACAAAATGAACTGGAGAAGGAAATGGCAAACCATACTAGCATCTTTCCCAAGAAAACCCCAAATGGGGTCAAAAAGAGTCAGACAAGACTGAAATGACTGAACAACATCAATAACAAAATTGTTCTGAAAGAGATGGTGAAAGTGATGGAATCAGAAAAACCTGTGAGGACTTGTATGAACTGAGGCAGAATGAAATGAGCAGAATGAGGAAAATAATTTATACAATGATTATGGTCAAAGCAACTTTGAAAGCCTCTTCTTAACTCTCTACAGCCTGGCTTCCTACCAAAACTACTCTCTCTGAAGGTACTAGTGATCTCTTATTTGACAAATCCAATGACTTTCTCTCAATCCTCATCCTTCTTAACTTCTCTGAAGCTTTTAATATTGGTGATAACCCTTTTCTCCTTGATACCCTTCCTCTTCCTAGGTTTTCATAACACTTACTTCCTGATTCATCTTCTAGCTATACATCTTGGTCTTCATTGCTGGATCTTTAACCAAGTCACACCAACTAAAAATGGGTGTCCCACAGGGCTTTCCCTCCATATTATTTCACTTGGTAATTTTTATCATCTTCCATGGATTCAATTATCATCTCTATCCTGATGATTCTCAGATCTACTCTCTCTACTGACCTGGAGTCTTGTGTCTCCAACAATCTTTTATACATCTCAAATAGATGTCTCATAAACATCTTAAGTTCAACCTGTCCAAAACTGAATTCATTATCTTTTCTCTCAAATCCTTTCCTCTTCCTATTTTTTCTGTAACTCTTAAGGATTCCACAATCCTCCCAGTTTTCCAGGATTGCAACCTACATATGATCCTCAACCCCCCACTCTCTCTCACTACTCCATATCCAATCTGTTGATAAATATTTATCGAGCGAATGGCTGAATTCAATGAGTGGTCTGTATACCTAAATGCTTGAGTCTGGGCAATATATGATTTAGTTGCATTTTGGTTTTCCCTTGTGGGTGGTTAGACTGATTGTTTTTCCTCATTGCTGTTGATTTCACTGAGGAAGCTTTATATTATTCTGTATCTAAATTCCAATAGTACAATGTAATATGCAAATAGGAATATTTTGAGAACCCATCTCTATCAATTACGTATCACCTGATGTCACTATTCAGAATATCATTGAACAAAATTGTTTCCATTTTTATGTATCATAGGATCATGGACCTAGAGATAGAAGGTACTTTAGACACTATCTATTCCAATTCTTTCATTTTGCAAATAAGGAAACTGAGGCCTGGAGAGATCACATGATTCAGCCAAAGCCATAAAAATAGTCAAAGTCAGAAATGGAATTTAATCCAAAGATCTCTGGGACCATCTTTTTCCAAAGACCCTCTGGGCTCAGGTGGGATACACTGTCTGAGGAAAGCTCCCCAACTTGCATTTTGTTCTACTTTGTCAATTTTTTTTTCAAGATCATTACATAATAAAGTTAGATTTTATATTTCTTAAAACCTCTTGCCTACTTAGCTACTATAGATGTGTGGTCTAATGAAGAACATGTAAAATCCTACCTTTTCCTTCTCATGATTTCCCCATTGATACCTTTAATCTATAGCTAGAACATTCTCATAAAGATTTTATCTTACAGAGAAATTAAGCACAGGGATACCTGATTGGCAGTTCTTTTTTCATTCACAGCGATTGGCAAAAGACTCTATTATTTGAAATATCTTATTATAATATAATATATAATAATAATATAATATAATAATATCTTGTTAGTCTGTGGAATAAGAATTTCAGAATCACATAGAGGGTATGGAGAATCTGGCTGGTTTGTGAGGACAGTGTTTTAGAACGGGTAAGGCATTATGTTGCACCCCAAATCACAATATACTCTAGAGCCAATCTTGCTTGTGTCATCATATTTTAAAAATATTTTTCTTGGGGCAGAGCCAAGATGGCAGCTGGAAAGCAGGGACTTCCCTAAAGCTCTCCCACAAGACCCTCCAAATACCTATAAAAATGGCTCTCAACAAATTCTAGAACTACAGAACCCATAAAATAGCAGAGGGAAGCAGGGCTCCAGCCCAGGACAGCCTGGATGGTCACTGGGTAAGGTCTATGGCACAGAGCTGGGAGTGGAGAAGAGCAGAGCCTAGCGAGAGCTGCACCCAGACCAACCAGACCTGGGAGCAGGGCAGAACAGGCCCTAGCACTCTGAATCAGTGAGTTGTGGTAGTTATCAGACTTCTCAACCCACAAACAACAAAGACAACAGAAAAGGTTAGTGGGAAAAGCTGTGGAGACAGAGTGAAAGGAGTCCGCGGTTCAGCCACCACCCTGGGGGCAGTGGAGGTGGTGCAGCTCTGACTACAGAACTACAGCTACAGTTGCTTCAGTCCCCAGGCCCACCTGGTGGGAGGAATCAAGTGGTGGATCAGAGCAGAAGTGCAGAGCCTCCTTACATCTGAGTCATGGTCCAGGCTGGTGGTTCTTGGGGGAGGAGGAACGCTGGTGTGGCAGAGCTTCCTGTGTAGAAATAGATCTGAAAACAACAGTGCATCCCCTCAAGCTCTGGGACGAATTACTCTCTACTCTACAAGCAGTCATACCTCAATGAAAAACTCAAGGGTCAAGAAGTTGGCTATGAACATGGCCAGGCAGCCAAAACACTCTCAGATTGAGACTCAGACTTTGGAATCTTTCTTTGGTGACAAAGAAGACCAAAACATACAGCCAGAAGAAGTCAACAAAGTCAAAGAGCCTACATCAAAAGCCTCCAAGAAAAACATGAACTGGTCTCAGGCCATGGAAGAGCTCAAAAAGGATTTGGAAAAGAAAGTTAGAGAAGTAGAGGAAAAATTAGGAAGAGAAATGAGAATGATGTAAGAAAACCATGAAAAACAAATCAATGACTTGCTAAAGGAGACACAAAAAAATACTGAAGAAAACAACACTTTAAAAAATAGACTAACTCAAATGGCAAAAGAGCTCCAAAAAGTCAATGAGGAGAAGAATTCCTTGAAATGCACAATTAGCCAAATGGAAAAGGAAGTCCAAAAGAACACTGAAGAAAATACTGCCTTAAAAATTACATTGGAGCAAGTGGAAGCTAGTTACTTGATGAGAAATCAAGATATTATAAAACAGAAACAAAGGAATGAAAAAATGGAAGACAATGTGAAATA
>CM053622.1:218785196-218808822 GCA_028646595.1 Phalanger gymnotis | reverse complement strand
GGCCATCTTGGCTCCACTGACACACAAACATTCTAAGGAGGATGGAATTAGAATTTCTCCTGGATTCAGTTAAGCTGACAGAGAATCAAGTCAGCTTCCTAGCTCCAAATACAAAGGAAAGGTAGAGATAGGTAGAGAGAAATTTTCCTCTGCCTATAAGAATAACACTGTGCCCAGTACTGTTCTACCTGCCAGGAAGGGCCAAGAAAGAACTAGTGGGAAAAAAGGCAAGAATGAGGGAGAGTGGCATATCTGCCAGCCCTTCTGATGCCTGCTGACCCAGCCTCTGCCCTCTATAGTTGCCCACAGGCTCCAGCATAGAGAGAGCACCTAGAACCTAGAGAACCACTTCAGTGGCTGGTCTGATGAAGACCCGAGCCCCACTGGGCACAAGGATGGCAACCATGGCCAAACGCTCCAAGATGTTGGCTATGAATTTGATATCTACTTCACCTCTGTCCAGAAAAGAGCAATTTGAACCCTTTGGACAGTACTAGATGCATTGACAAGATGTGGTTGCCTGTAGTGAAGACTTGGTGCCTCAGTGTGCGGTACCATGGATGTCTGATGGCCTCAACAAAGCAGAGACAGCTGCTGAATGTGGTGAGGCTCAGGCAAAGATCTAGAGATGATCCTGCAACATTCTGCCACATCCAGTGGAAGCCGACCACCCTCTCAACGCCAACACAGCCAGGACTGTTATAAGGTTCTTACTGAGGACCAGCTGCCCCCCTGTGAGAGCCCGAAAGACACCATTCCCTGGGCTCTGCCCTTCTAGAATGAGGAAACCATCCCCCAGATCAAGGAAGGAAAACGTGTTCTGATTGCAGCTCATGGCAATAGTCTTCCTAGGACTGTCAGACATCTTGAGGATATGTCTAAAGAAGCAATTGTGGAGTTGAATCTGCCCACTGGTATTCCCATCATGTATGAGTTGGACAAAAATCTGAAAACCATTGAACCCATGCAGTTCCTCAGGGATTAAGACACTGTGGGCAAAGCCATCGAGGCTGTGGCAGCCCAAGGAAGGGCAAGGCACTAGCACATACCAGCAGTAGCCAGGTCCTTCCCCTCTCAATGTTTCTACTACATCTCTCCCTGCCAGTGGCCATCACCTTAGGGATCACAACCCATAGCTACAGGTGCGAGACTAATGGTTCATTTTCTCATTTCTTCCCTATGGTAGATCAATTCCTTTCTCTTCTGTTGCCCTCCCCTTCAACCACATTAGTCAAATTTCTCCTGAGTGATTTGTATCAATAAGGACCTGGATGGGGGTTAGCGATGGGGACATGGTAAGAAGTGACCAATGTAGGGAGGTGAAAGAAGCAATTGTTCCGGTTATTCCTATGAACCAGTCCTGCCAGTAAGGCAGCCTTTTCAGAGTGTGTTGTAGGCAGCTACCTATAACCTGGGAGGTCTTTTAATGAATCACAAAAGTCTTGTCTGGATCATGTTTCCTCCCTAACCCAAGGAAAATGGATCTGGGAGTTTGGAAGTCTATCCCAATGTTTACTCATTGCATTTACTTTCACAAAAGATCCTTCTAGACTAGTTGTTAGTGGCTTTTAAAATTAATCCGTCCTCCGTGGTGGTCATCAGAAATCTCAAGCCTCACCAAGGAGGGGTGAGTTCCCTGATTTCTAAGAGGTGGATGAATAGATCCCACTATGCATTTTAGAGCCTCTCCTCTGTTCCGTGGCAGCAAAATGCCCCTTGATCATGTCAAAATGTGTCTCAGTGTCCCATTGACTTCCATATCATGTCCAGCAACCTGGACCTGCCACCTGGGTCCTCATCAGTTTTAGCATAACTGTACTAACCTTGCCCTTCCCCTTTTTTGTTGCTCACTGTAATGAAGGTATAATGTGTAATTAAAAATGAATAATAATTAGAGGTCACAAAAGGCCTGGGCATCTTTTTCTAAGTAAAGTTCCATCTTGTCAGAGTCTATGCTTTGTCATAAAATTTTAACTCATAGGATCATATGCTTAGCTAGAAAGGACGTTAGAAGCTGTCTATTCCATCTCCCCACCCTCTAGATTTACATAGGAGCTTTTAGAGGCCCATGGGGGTTAAGTGACTTGTGCAAGGTCATACAGTAAGTGGCAGGGCTGAGATTCAAACTGAGGCCCTCTGACTCCAAAGCCAGTACCCCAGGAAAAGTGACCTGCACTGGCCTTCCTATTTGGCCTAAAGCTTAGATTATAAGGCATTAAATGGCCTCTGATTCTTAGTACTTCCTATTGGTCTCCACATCATGTTTGTCTCTACTGTACCCCTTTTCTCCATCTTCTAGACCACCAGATCCTTGAACTCTGCCCCCCAGGACCCAAGTTCTGATAGGTGATCTTTTGCTGTATTTTGTCCATAACATAGCCTCCTTCCCAGCCCTCTCTACACCATCCTGCCTACCCTTATACCATTTTTTTCTACTTCATCTTTATAGGTTATCTTGCCCATTGGAATGTAAGCTCTTGGAAAGCAGGGATTGTCTTGACTGCTTACACTTAGCACAGTATCCAGAACATAGTATGTGCAAGCGTTAACTGCCTTTCCTAAAATCCCAAAGATAGTGGCAGAGTTCAGGATTAAAACTCAGGTCTTTTGACTCAAAGTTAAATCCTCTTCCTGTACCTCATTATATCCCACTACTTTATGCCACATTCTCTATATAGTATCTGAGATTTTTCAGTGTTTGTTTGCGTATTTGTTTGGTTTTTGGTTTGTAAACCTATACTAGAGATAGGGACTAAACCTGTTATTTCATTAACACAGGGAACTCCCAGGAAAGGGAAATCTTTCCACCAATTTGGTGGAAATTCTCTAAGGGGTGTATGAATACATCCCCCAAAGCATTTTAAAGCCTCTCCTCTGTTCTGTGGCAGTGAAATGATCTAGGGCCTAGGTCATCTCAAAATGTGTCTCAGTGTCCCATTGCCTTCCACATCATGTCTAGCAACCTGGACCTGCCACCTGGGTCCTCATCAGGTTTAGCATAACTGTGCTAATCCTGGGCTAACCCTGCCCCACAAAGAATTTTCTCTGCTTCTCTGAGACTTAGTCTTAGAGGGTTGCCTATGGTGTTGCTCCCTCTCAAACCCTTAATATAAAGATAATGATTTCTCCATGACATTAGTACCACAATTACTGGGATTAAGCCTCCAAATCTTAAGTCCACTATCAATAGCAGCAACGGCAGCAGCAGCAAGTGATTAATCAGTATCTCCTGGGCACCTTGCACTTGGTCGTATCTATTACATGCAGTGGTATGATCTTAGCTCCTTTGGTTAGAGATAGTGCCAGTGACTTGAAGGTGATGGTCTAAACTTTTGTAGTGACCACATGGCTTCAAGCTTTTGAATAGTGTGGTTACAAGGGCTCCAAGTAAAGGGAGAGCAAATGCATAGCCAGAAATCCATCATCATTTCTTTGACAGGAACCAAAAGACAGCATTATTATAGACTCGTAGCGCTCAGTGAGCCAAAAGGCAAGAAGAGGGACGAGCATCATTGCCAACATTTATTGATCACCTACTTTTGAAAGTAACAATTTAAGGTGCTAGAAATTGATACATAAGAGCAATGAGCATAGCTCTCAAAAATCTTACGGTCTAAGCTTTTGTAGTGACCACATAGCTTCAAGCTTTTGAATAGTGTGGTTACGAGGGCTCTAGGTAAAAGGAGAGTGAATGTATCATCAAAAATCCATCATCATTTCTTTACCAGGAATCAAAAGACATATTCACTCATCAGTACTATATTTATACATAAAATACAGCATTGTTATAGGCTCATAGCGCTCAGTGAGTCAAAAGGCAAGAAGAGGGACAAGCGTCATTGACAACGTTTATCAATCACCTACTTTTGAGAGTAACAATTTAAGGTGCTAGAAATTGATACATAAGAGCAATGAGCATAGCTCTCAAAAATCTTATGGTCTAGCTGGTGGAACTAGTAAAAAATATTTTAAAATAGCAATATATGACAACATATAATAAGTGCCAAATAATTGGAACAGAAAATAAGCTCTGTAGGATGTGTGTACACAGACACATGGGAATCATATTGCATAAACAGATGTAAACATAAATATAAAGAATGCATAAATATAGTAAAACCTACTGTCATTTTGGAGATTAATAGCATGTCTGAACTGAGTTCTTTGTAAAGTTTATGGACGCTTTTAAGGAATGATGGCTTCTTTTAAAGAGACATGGATTTCTGGAGAAGATAAAGAAACTGCTACAGTCAAATATGTAGCTTAGGAAGACTAGAGGTAAAGGCAGGAATAATATTAGTAGAGAATGGGTATTGCTTAGCCAGACCTGAAGTCATAAGAATAAGGAGAAACTGTGATAAGGTAGAGTAGGACCAGCCCTTCTGTCTCCCTCCCCTACTTCACACTACAAATGCCTTGAATTTTATGACCTGTAGTTACACTTTGATTTATTGGATAATTTGACTTTATTGCAAAAGAAAGCGATACGGGAAAAGTATAGGTTCTGTAGTATGTAGGATGAATTGGAATGGGAGAAATTAAGTAATATCCCAGCATTATGTATATTAAATAATGCCCTAGTAAACTAAAGAGGTTCATGTGGCTTTCAAAAGTTACTTATTTCAAGACAAAGTATCACTTAGGCACTAGGGAAATCTGAATAAAACTCATTTCTTTAAATTGAAATTGTCAGCTTAGACTAGAATTTTTGGACTGGTATGCTCAGATTGTTGTAGTATTTCTAGGAGTTTCAGAGTTCAGATAATTTTGTGTGCATTTCCTAAATATGTGCCAAGTAAATCACTATTTTCTATTAAAGGCTTTTGAATTTTAAGAAATTTTTCTGTGATAACATTGTCACTACTCTCAAATGGGGGGAAAGAAACTAATGTAATATAAAATTCTAGAAAAATATTTCTTTGCCTTGAGGCATTTGAAGTAAACTTTCTCCAAAGAAAGTTAGAGACTGAGTTTTTCCTTTAGAAATAGTATATTTTATCAGGTGTTGCCATTGTCGAGTTTTTTGATACTTATACCTCAGTGCTTCAAGGATCAGTGATTTCCTTGGTATTGGTCCTCCCTCTTGGGGCATAGAGAACATCTCATCTATGCAATAATACATTGTCTTTATGAGTTGCCCAAATGTACTATCTTTGTGCTCTTCACATGTAAACTCATGAAAACCCTTTTGCCACAGGTAGAAGGCAACCTAAAGATTCCTCCTTTAGCAATGGAAGGAAAAGCAGAAGTTTTTTTTATAAATCTCTCATCTGCAAAACATTGCTCTTTCCTTTGAGACTTCTTTCCCTTGAAAGAGGATCATATAAAATGACTCCTTCAGCATACTTGTCTCACATAATACTTTTTTGCTCTTTGGGATCAGTTTTTTTTAAGATGTAATATGATGGTGGAAGAATCACAGGAAACTTTTACTGAGCCACGTTTTTAATAGGTGACATAAGTGAAAAGGATAAATGACCCTTTCACTCCTCTGCCCCCACTGACTTTCTACATCTCCAATTCACTTCTTTTTCTTTCCCACATTCCCAACAGTAGCTAAAAGTATAGTGGGAAGAACACTGCTTTTAGAGTAAGAGAACCTGGGTTCAGATCCAGCTTCTGGCTGACTTTCTGTGTGACTTTGAGGAAGTCCCTTAACTTCTGTGGGCCTCAATTTCCTTATCTGTAAAAGGAGGGCCTCCAAGTTCCCTTCTGGCTCCCAACCTATGGTTCTGTAAGTTAGAAGGGTTTGGCTAAATATATTCTTAAGAAAATGCATATGACCATACATCTAAACTTTAGAGTTATTTTATTTTTCAGAGTCAATTTTCTTTTTGATTCATTTTGAAATAAATTTGAGAGTATTTGAAGCTCATGGATACAGTGAACTAAAGGCCAAGGCCCTTTTCAAATGAGAAAAGTTAATTAGAACACATCAGAAAAAGGTGATATTTCTCTATATCAGCTTTGGAGAGCTCATATAAGAATAGGAGAATATGTGAAATATATGTGAATATATAAATATATGGGAAAATGCATATGCATATGAAATACATATGTATGTGAAAATATAAATACATGTGAAAATATAAACACATATATAGTATTGCCTTGAAAAGAAAGTAAAACTAACCAAAAACTTTAAGTATTCAAACGGGACTCATTAAATTGTTGAATACATGCTTTCCATGTATATGTGGTTCATAACTCAGAGTATCATATACTGGCAAGACTTTTTGGATAAATAAAAGTTTTATTGTTATTATAAATTTGTAGTTGGTGATATTGAAGAATAATTTCATTTTCTCAAAATCAGAATGGAAAGTTATGAAAATACTAAACACAATTTCAGGTTAAGTAGAATTAAACAGAAAAAAATTAGATTTCCATAGTACCAAATCTATTTTCCTGTTGATGTAGGAGTGTCTCTCATTAGCATTCTCCTATTAACATTTATGGGAGATTTATGCATATGATGATGGGAGAATTAACCTCTGAATCTGTAATGTCAAGTGTTTTCTATAAAAAGCTTATAGAGATACCTGCTTGAAGAATTTAGCTGTTTATTACCAGAAATTCCACTACTAATTTTACAAAAAAAAATTTATTAATTTTACTTGTAGATATATCAAATGTGAAAATGTATAGAGCATAATTTTGTCTAATTTTATTGCTCCATGGACTCATATCCATGTACATCCCACATGGATTAGATATCTCTGTAATTAGGTGATGAGAATCCTGAGTTATGCATGTCTTGATTTCCTAGCCACACAAAAAGTCAGTGCTTGGAGCTGCCACCACCCATAATAGACAGTAAAATAAATGATAATGTCATCGTTTCAATTTAAAAAATGGTAACAGATGATTAATGGATGATTTCCAGAAAACTTAAGCATGCAAGTTACTTTAATGGTTGGCAGTGCTGTTACTATTATGGAGTAAAGATGATGCTTAATTTAGATAATATATTCATATTCTTAGCACCAATTCTTTCAAAAGAAACTGCAACATGTGAAAATATAGATATAAACTCATCTTTGGGGAAAAATACTCCAATTTTGTGATGAAATTTTCATGAATGGAGTAGAATGTGTGGGACATCATTATTTATAGTAGAATGTGGAATCATAATTTTCATTATTTTATTATAATCACAGACTCATATCCTTTTAAATCAGAACTTTAGCAATCATCAAGTACTATCCTCTATTTATCATCCAGGAAAACTGAGACTCTTGAATGACTTGATCAAGATCACATCTGATTAGTAGAGACAGAATTAGGATCAATATTCAGATTCCCTTCCAGTCCAGAGCTCTTTCCACCATGTAGTGCCTTCCACTATATCATGAGGGAAAAAAATTCCATCTTTCTTTCTGATTTTTCCAAGATCCAAAGGAGTCAGGAGCTCCAAACAAATGGTCAGACATTGTTGTAATTCTATTCATCACCATGTGGACAAAAGAATACTATTTGAATTTTTTAAATTCTTATTCAAGAATCCAAATTCCATGATGTATACATACATATATATATATATGTATTTACATATATTTATATACACAATACATACATGATATTCATTGTATTGGGTTAAAGGGGAAAAGTTTAAATCTGAAGGGGAGGTACAGGGAGGAGTTATATTCCACTTAATCAAGAAATTTCTCTAGTGGATAAGAGAATTTCAGATGACCTTTGAAAGAGGAAGAAAAGAATGTTTTAATTATTAAGGTATTGTTTTTGTCATTATAATGGCATTTTCAGGCATGGAATTAAAAGTGTCAGATTGAGATGGAATAAATAGTGAGTTATTCAGCTTGGATGGTGCAGGGTGAAATGTCCAAAGAGTAGGGAAGGTAGGGAAAATGTAAAAGCAAGATTTATAGTATATGAAAAAGATATCATCATGTTTTAAGTGATTGACAACTATTTACTAAGTATACATACTATGCACAAGGCATTTGTGGTGGCGTATAAAGAAGAAGATAGAACCCAACATGGAGATATCTTCTAGTTATGAAAAGAAATAGAAAATACATACACCAGCAATGATGTTCAGTTGTCTGTCTCTAGTTTGATTTGGGGAGAAATCAGTCATTGTAGGCTGAGCTTATCTAGGCAAGAGGAAGTAATATTAATACAGGTGAAAAGATGGAATAAACATGAGCAAAGAGGCAGGATTGTACAAATTATATTCTAGAAACAATGAATAGACCACTCTGGCAGCTTCAAATAGTTAACAAAGGGGAGTAATGTTAGAAAAACTTGGAAAGGAGGACCACGGAGAATATTGAATACCATTCTCATAAGTTTGTACAAGGTGTCACAGGTAATGTATACCCATCAGGTATTTTAGAACAGGGAAGTAACATGATAAAATTAGCATATGTGTGATATTATACTGAGGGCAATATTCAAGATGAATTGTAGCAGGAGACTGGAAGCAGAGAAATTGTTCAGGATAATGACAGATGTATAGTCATGGGGTATTGAAAATGGGATAAGATAATGTCAGTTAAAATGAAAAGGACAGATGTGAGATGAAACACTATGAAGAAAGAATTCAAAAAATTTGGTGACTGACACTACAAGCAAAGAAAAAAAGTCAAGATACTTTCAGTCCTGGGTAAATATGGTAGAAGGGTGATAATACAAATGACCAAAATGTCAGGAGGTAGAAATTATGTGGGGAAGACAGTGATAGCAAGCTTTTCCTAATCCCTCAAGTTACTAGATCCTCTCTCTGCCCTGGAAATTATTTTATATATCATATAACATATAAATGTACATATATATATAAGATATATAAAATTAATATGTGCATATATTTTTTCTCCCTAAAAGGAGGTAAGATTCTTGAGGATTGAGACTGTTTGTGCTTTGGCTCTATATAATCAGCACCCAGCACAATGCCTAGCACACAGAAGATAATTGATAAATGCTTGTTAAAATGTATATTTTAGAGATGTTTAGTTTAAGGTGATGGAAAGACATCCAGGAAAATTTGGAGGTCCAGAAGGCAGTTGGACTGTAAATTTGGATATGCAATTTCTAAGTTAATCTAAACCAACCAACAGTTGAAACTATACAAGTTAACAAAATATCCAAAGCAGACAAAAAGGGAAAAAATGGTTCAGAAGAGTAACAGAGAATTGGGGCAAGAACAAAAATAAATAAATGAATGAATGAATGGATGAATGAATGAATGGATGAATGAATGAACGAATAAATAGGTAGATAGATAGATAAATAGGTAGATAGATAGATAGATAGATAGATAGATAGATAGATAGATAGATAGATAGATAGATAGATAGATAGATAGATAAAGCAGTTCAACAGAGCCAGCTAATGCTCAGTTACAGTTCATATGCCTCATTCCAAAATGGCAGATGATTCAACACACTAGGAAAGCTTCTATGTGGCTTCTTTTTGGGAGGGGAATGTTGACAGCTTGTATGTGTTCATCCCATAGCCTTGGGTTTGTTTGTCTGTTTGTTTGTTTGTTTTTCTCAGCTCTTTTGTAAGTTAGACCCACAGCTATGCATAGTCAGCATAGCAAGAGTCCCTCGAGTCAAAGTCTGTTTTTTAAAATTCTTCACTTTTTTTTAGTATTAACTATCATGATAACTGTGAATAAATTCTTTTCAATTCCCATTATATCCTTGACTAGGGCCATGGAGATTACCCAAGAGCTTTATTCAGAAAGACTGAAGGAAATGGATGGAACTAATTACTTTTGTTCTATATCATCAGGTTACATTCCCGTCACTGCTCTACCATCTCTATGGCCCATCTCATACCCTGATCTCCTTACAGATTGGTCCTGAGACTTTAGTTTCTGTCCATACTCCAAGTCCAATCTAATTTTGGTTACCATTGCTATGGAACAAGTGCAGTTCATAAACCTGTCTTGTGAATCACAATAAGCTTCACATCCTTTCAGACATAATCACCCTTCCTCAAAAGTACTCTTTTTCTCAGACTAGTTAGGGCAGAAGCTGAGTCTGGGTGCGAATATAAAAATGATATTGATATCATATTTGTCCTGGCATCACTCCAGACATTCAGAAGGTAGTAGTCATATATGAGTAATGCCAATGTTGCCATATGGATGCACAATGCAGACTTCTACTGTCACTCCGTTCCCACACCCATACACTAAATAAAGATGCCCTATATCTATCTATGCCTGTGCCTCAGAGGCTTCTGTAATTTCACTACTAGTCTTCTTCTCTTCAAGCCTCAGATTGTCTGCTTCTCACCATCCCGAGCACTGCTTTTAAATGCACCACTATGGCACCCAGGACTATCTCCCATCTGCCATTTTCTTCATTATTACTATTATTGCCTCTGGAAAGGCAGTCATGTTGTAATATCAGAAGCCCTAGATTTGGAATCAATGGACATAGGCTTGAATCCCAGCTCTGACACTTATTTGCTAACATATTTGGCTTCAGCAAAAGCATTTTCCTTAGGCCAAAGGGGGTTTATAATCACAGGAAGGAATGATGGGTCAATTCTACCCTTTTTTGCAATAGCCAATAGCAGGAATTAAATGTGATTTTAAAAAATAACCACTAGCTATTGGTCTGGTTGCCGATATAACACCACCACATTTTCACATAGTATTACTTGATACTCCCCTGATTATTCCCCTTCTAATGCTGGTTTCCTATAGCTATGATAGGTCCCAACACTTCCCATTCTGCCCTAGAGATCAGACCCTCAAGGTGGTTTATAACCTATCCATGATCAGGTACCAAAAACAACTCAAAATTCTACCAACTCTTAGCATACTGACAGCCTACCACCATCCTTCCCCACCCACAGCTCAACTTAGGATTGCAGTAGGTACCCTTTGTTGGGCTCTGCACTCCAAGCTCCTGGCTGTATCTCTTTCCCCCACTACTGAGATAGAGTGAATTGCATTTGGTGAGCAAGCATGGAATCATTTGCAGATCTTTGTTCCAAACCCACCCTGTTTTCTTATTCCTGTCCAGAGCCCCACCTTCTTCCAGTTACTTAGATTCCCTCCCTTGGTGTCACTCTCAAGTCCTCACTTTCCCTCATCCTACCAGTCGGTTGTGAAGTGTTATCATTTCCATACACTTTCATATCCATCCCCTTCTTATCTATTCACACCACCACCATCCTTGTTCCAGCCTTCATCACCTATCCTCTGGATTATTGTAATACTCTTTTCATTGGTTTCTGTCTCTCAAGTCTCTGCCCCTCCAATCCATCCTCCTCACAGCTACCAAACTGATAGCATAAATCTGACAATGTCACTTTTCTATTCAATAACCTCCAATGACTTCTTATCGATTCTAGGGCCAAATATCTTTTCATCTTTATCTCATTCTTTAAAATGTCCATTCTCTATAATTATTAGAATAAACAAAACCACTAGGACAGGGTTTTTTTATTTTATTTTTTTTTACTTGCTGTAGCATAAAGTTTCCAGAGCATTCGGCTAGATGTATTCTAAAGTTCCTCCCCAGCTCTAAATCCCATGATTTAATTCAGTTCAATTGAACAAGCAATTGTTATGCATCTACTATTTGCCAAGCACTGGGGTTACAAAGACAAAAAGAAAAACAATTCCCAGCCTCGGGGAGCTTCTATTCTACTGGAGAAAAACAAGACCTATGCAAATGTAAATATAATATAGGTGTATATGTATATATATACAATATACTACTCTTTTTCATATGTGTAAAATATATACATATATTACATTTGTTTATCTCTGTAGGTGTTTTTCTCCAGTGGTATATGAGCTCCTTGAAGATAGTAATTGTTTTGTTTTTGTTTTTGCATCTCCAGTGCCTAGTACAGTGTATCAGCATATATATTATCTTTATGTGTGCATGTGTGCTTGTATTTGTATGTATACACACATATATAACTATATATTACTATGTGTATATAGATATACATGTGCGTATGCATATATGTGTCTATATGTGTATTGCATATGTGTATCGTGTATGTGTGTGTGTGTATAAAATTTCAGGAATGGGAGGTGAAAGCACTATTTAGAGTTATCAGGAAAGTCCACTTGTAGGAAACAATTACTTGAGCTAGGCCTTAACATATGGAGGACAATCCAGCAAAAGAGAATGAATGAGTAGAATCAGTCCAACAGGTAGCAAGAGAACTAGGAGAGAGCATGGTCATCAAAATCTGCAGAATCCAAGAAATGAAGTCTCAGAAAAGGTCATTGAGTTTATTAATTAAGAGATCATTATCAACCTTGGAAAAAAACCATTTCCTTAGAGTGGTGGCGTGAGAAGCCACATTGCAAAGGTTTGAAAAGTGAGTAAGGGGTGAGAAAGTGTCCTTTGTCCATGTGTGGCCTATTCTCTGGTAAGTATCCTTTGCAGCTGTTTGCAGGACCTTTGATTTCAAAGAGAGCAATCTATTTCTGCTTGCTGTATTCCAGGCATTGTAGCTCATTTATAAATCACGAGTGTTTAATGGTTTTCTGTTCCAGAAATCAAACACTGTGTCACAATGCTTAAAGGTATTCATTAATGTATCTTTTAGTATTTCCTCTGCCTTGCCTGGCTGCCATCATCACAATTCATTTTTTAATATAACAGCTGTTTGGATAGTCTGCTATCATTTATCTTAAATGTATATCAGAACTGAAATGCAGCAAGTAGTTTTATTACTGGTACACAGGATGCTCTGTGGGGCTCAGTTGTTGGTGACTATCTTGACATTTTATTTGAAACATAACTTTAAGTGATACTGATGACCTTTCTCAAAGAATAAAAATTACTTCCCTGACATGTCCAACTTTCATAGCAACGTAGTACTTTGGACAAGAAGTGTTGGTTCTTAGTTAAGTTTGCAGTTTGTCTCACTAAGCCTGCCATATATCCAAATAATGTGCTTCGTGGAAGATGACTAATAGAACCTTAAGGTTCAGATAAATATAATTATAGTGACCTTTATATTTATGAGAGAAGTGGAAAATAGTTCTAGTCCTGTGTTGAACCAAATAAGGATAGCCTTCCCAGAGGTCTTAAGCACAAACTCTGGGTTTAGATAGGCGTAATTGTTAGGTAGTGTTTTTGTTGTTGGCTTTTATTTCTCTGAAAGCAAGTATAAATGTGGGTTTTTTTGCAACTGTACTCATTGCATCTGATAGAACATGTCTAAACTCTCCTTGACATAAAATCTTTTACATAATTTAGGACAGCTATCATTGTCCCCCAACCCTAACTAAAAATGGCCAAATCCTTTGCCTTCCTCAATACACTCTCCATATTGTCAGTGTCCACCTTAAACTGGAGTATCTAGAAATGAAATCAATGCTCCAGATGAATAGGGCAGAGTACAGTGGATCTATGAGTTCCCTGAAAGCTATGCCTCTCTTAATGCAGCCTAACACCACATTAGCTTTTTGGGCTGCCACATCACATCGTTGATTCACATTGACCTTGCTGTCCACAAACAAAACAAAACCAACAGACACACAAAAAGACATCTTTTGCAGAACAGCTGGTGTCCAGCCAGGCCTCCATCTTCTATCTCTTCACCTGTTTTCTAGATCAACCAATTTTAGTAATAGCCATCTCATCTATCCTTTCAATTTTCTGTCTCTTGACTTTGCTCTAATATGTTTAATTACTGAATTTTTGTGTATTGTTTCATTCTGTTTTTCATCATTTTCATAAAGCCTCTCCTCTAAGCTGTCTATCCCCTCTCCAAGTTTTTCCTAAGGACATCTCATTTCACTCCTTCCCTCTTCCTCAATATGTCACTGGCTTTCACAATTTGCATTGCCAATTCAGTATCTTTTCAGATATTCCGTTTGCAGTTATGACTGAATTGTTTTCTTCTTCTGGAGTCTCATCCTGGAGTTTTCTTAACTCATAGAAATTCTTCATTGTCTTTGGGAGTCATGTTTGCTCATTTTTTCAGTCTCTCCACTAGAGACAGTGAATGAAGATTCCCATTGATCCCTCCCCACCCCCAACCCCCACCGCCAACGCCATTCTGCAGTTTCTAGTAAAACTTGGCTGTGCAATAGATCAGGCTGCTGCTACTCTAGTCCTTCAGACAAGGCACAATGCAGCCATTGAGGGCTCTAGGCCTTTGGTTTGGAGAAGAGGTAAGAAATTCTGGCTGATAGAATCTTATTGCCTCTCCTCTCTCTGTGGGAGCCCAAATGGGGCAGGTACACTGTCAAGTGATCTTGGATAGTGGGGGGTGTCGTCTCAAATTCAGTTGGTATTGGAAAGAGAGTAAATCCAGATAATCAATGTCTCACCCTGTCAAGGGCCAGTGTGAGCCAAGAGCTACAGGATGTTTAATTTTTCCTCTTAGATATGGGATGATAGTCACCTAGCATCTATTAAGCACCTGCTGTGTGCCAGGCACTGTGCTAAGAGCTAGGGAGATGAAGAGAGGCAAAAGTCAGAGCCCCTACTCTCAAGGAGTATAAGGAGAGAGTTGCAAACAGCTAAATACAAACAAGATTCATGCAGGATTCAGAAGGGCTTCAGAAGGGAGGCACTAGGAAAAGAATGGGTGAAGGTTTCTTGCAGAAGGTAGAAATTTAACTGAGATTTACTAGAAGAGGGGAGGGAGAGATAATTTAGGGGAGGGTCCCAGGCTTGGGGCACATCCAGGGAAAGTGCTCTATTAGCGGATTGAGAGTTTTGAATGAGCAACAATGAGGAGCCGGTATCACTAAATAAGAGTATAGGAAGGGAAGTGATGTGTAAGAAGACTGGAAAGGAAGAAAGGTCTATGAAGGCAATAAAGGACTTTGGAAACCAAACAGAGGGATTAAGATAATAATTGTACCTAAGGGAGATGATAAAGGTCACCAAGTGAAAAAAATATAAATAAAAGCGGACGGGGCTTGGGACAGAAGAACTACTGAAGTCGTTCACAGTCAGAGAGCATAAACTCAAATGAGGCAGAGGTGGAAAAATAATTCTAATCCTTAATTTAGAATAACGAAACCAAGTTATCCTTTAAAGAAACAAGTATTTAATCAAGTGCAAATTTTATTTCTTTCCCTCTCAGGGGGATGCTGCTAAGATAGCCTGTATTCTGTAAAACCTACTGCTGCTGTAAAGGGTGTCCCAAATGTTTTAGTGCAGTTTATACTTTAATAATTTCAGAAGTGTAAGTGTTATGAATCTATAAAATGCATCATTTGAAAACTAACTTATTTAAATTTGTTTTTAGTGTTATGGATTTTGAGTAATAATTTTTAAATTTTAACAAGATTGTCATTCTGAATTGCACATGCAACAGTTCCAGATGACATTTTCTTAGACTAGTGGATCAGAAGAGATTTTATATGTGTGTATGTGTATACATACATAGATATAGATATATAGATATATAATTTGCTTAATTAAACATTTCCCAATTACAATTTCTAAAAAAATTTTAACATTATTTTTTTTAAATTCTGAGTTCCAAATTCTCCCCCTCCCTTCTGCCCCTTCCCCATCCTTAGACAAGGAAAGCAACATGATATCAATTATACATGTAAAATTATACAAAACATATCTCCTCAGCAGCAGTGTTGCCAAAGAACACACACACACACACACACACACACACACACACACTCAAGAAAAATAAAATGAAAAAATATACTTCCATCTACTCACCAGTTCTCTTTCTGGAGATGGATAGCATGAGTACAGAGTTTGCTTGGCCACCCTGGTTACCTGATCCATCTCCATTAGACTTTTGTCCTGTGGGGTCACATCAAAACTGTCATGAATGCATCAAAACCTAAGTCTTTGTGTGATTCTAAGATGAGGACTATAAATGCAATCCTTTCTGTCATTGAGCATCAACTAATGAAAATTTTCACGAAGTTTGAAAATTGACTATAGCAGTCTATAGCATAAGATAATAGTCATGCTGAATTTAATAAGAAATCTACCAGTGTTATAAATTTTAAAATAATTAGCCTTTCAAATTTAGTTTTAATAAGTTTGTAGCATTTACACTTCTGAAGTTATTAAAGATTTAAACCACACTAACACTTTTGGGACACCCTATAATTTGCCTATAGTTCACAGTTCTTTCCTGTTACAAAATAAAACAATGCTCATTCATTCATTAAACAACCATTTATTAAGAGCCCAATAAATGTTCAAGGTGCTTGGAGATATAAAAAAAAAAATAAGATGCATTTTGAGGTGTTGGTAAATGAACTCCTACACTAGGATGTTTTTATATTATTTCTTGTTGTTTAAACACTATTTTTTAATAGCTCTACTGATCACCTTAGTAAGATTTCCTCTAAAAAAGGAAATGCCCTGTAATGTGAACAGAGCAGTGTTAGCATTAGGAATAAAGTATTTCATAATACTAAAATTATTTCCTTTTCCTTGGTTTATTTTCAGAGGCTAAAGGACAGAGCCTCAGACTGTGATTTAGTAGATAAGGTTCTCTATATCCAGTCCCATAGAGGACATTTGTCTATACAGTAGTTTGATTTTTTTTCATCTGGAAAATGAAAGTGGGTAATAATATGTTTGGCTCTTTGACTATGGGCCTTCATCCCATAATGATAAATGATGCAGAGATGCATAGATAAGTAGGAAGTCTGAATTTTGTTTCCATCCGAAGAATAGTTATGTGCTTTCCCTGCCTTTGCCCACCCATAGCAAATGTAGATTGGGGTTAGAATGCCTACATTAATTTGCCATTATTTAAAAGCTGTTGAACTACTAGCCACAGCGCTGCCCTATAATGACAACATTTAATATGTCGCTTGTGGCTGCATTGTCTTTTACTCCATGCAATGTGGTCTATTAGTGAAGTCATTCTGAATCTGAAATGTCATGAAAGAATAAACAAAGAGCAGCTTATATTGAGGAGCCTGGCGAGGCTCCTACTGAATCATCTGCCTAAATGGAGACTTGTTTTAGCTGCCATTGATAAAATATTATAATGGTTATCCATGTTTCAGCTTTATCAATGCCATAGCTGGGAGCATTCCACCTGCTACTGTGTTTGTTTTTGGAGTCAGGCTGGAAAACTCAGTATGTTCTCCTTGATTCTTGTATTGTTATTGTGTTTTAAGTTTTCTACCTTTTCAGCTAAAGTGGTTGATGTGGTTGGATACTGCAGAAGCCAGTAGGGTGGCAGAGCACATGGCCCATTGTTTGGGGTGCTGCCTTCAAGTGTATGTTTTGTTTAATGAAGTGGGGGATATGTGCTGCCTCAGTGAGCACTTTCAGCTGACTGATTCCCCCAGCTGGCAGAAGAAGCATGACTGTCACAAATGTCCCTGTGGCAGTTTTTGCAGCTGGGCCAAACCTTTAGACATAATTCTTTTTTCAGAGACATTAGGTTTGGGACATAATGGCTTGTAAAGAATTTAATTCTATCATGAGGACTCACCTTAGTCAATATCTCTGTATCATCCCTCCATCTGGAACATATTTTGTGGGGAGGGCAGGTTCTCTGTAATCTGAGTAATCTGGTTTTATTTCTACTGTTTCAGTCTTACCCTGTGCAAGTATTGACATTATTGCCAAACCCTTAAAGTGGGATTGGATTTTTCCAAAGTCAACAAGGTGTTCGAGATCATTAAGTTCCCTCCATCAGTATTGATCACTAGATTATAATAACATTTTATATTTCTATAGCACTTTAGGTTTTCAATGAGCATTCACAAATGTTATCTCATTGATAAATAGTATTAAATCCAAGGGGTACATTCATCCTCATGCCTTCTATATGTTGATATCTTCATTTGTTTTCCATTTTTCTTTTTCTATTAGAATGAACGGTGTTGAGGTAGAGAAGATAAATGCTTATGAACTGAAAAAATAAAGTTAATGTTTATCAAAAAAAAGATATAAGGGGAAAAATCTTTGTATCTTCTAACATCACGTACTCCTAGTTTATCATTGATTTTTTTTAGGGATAAGGGTGAAATTCAAGCTACTGTATTTCCTCAATGCTTTATTTTATGCAACATATCTCCTTCTGAAATATGATTGCTGATTAGTACTAGAGGTATTTGCTCATATATTCCTAAGTATTCAAAAATCCCTCCATAATCTGGAGTCTTATCCTTGGGTTTTACTGTAAGACCTTCCCATTTTACGCTACTTCCATCCACATTCTCTCCAAACTGTACCACTCAGTGGCTTCCCCTACCTACACAACATATCCTTCTTGCCTCTATGCCTTGGCTCATGCTTGTCTGAGTACCTGAAATGCCTTCCTCCTTTTTTCTCTGTCCTCGTCAATCGCTCCCCCACCCCCAAACCCCAATTTTTGAACTTCTGTTCATCCTTTAAAACCCAAGTCAAATTCCACCTTTTTAGGAAGCCTCTCTCTTAGTTTCTAATGATTTTCTTTCCTTAAGCCTCCCCTAGTAGTACGGTGTGATGGAAAAGACTTGAAATCAGAAGAACCTGTGCTTAAATCCTGACCCTGATATTCGTGAACAACCTCCTCTGCCTTCTTTCACCCACCATCTTACCAAAATATGAGGAAAGTCATGGGAATGTCACGACCTTCCAATCCTCATCTATCTGTTTCCTCATCTGTAAAGATAGGGGTGATGATACTATTACAACATATTTTACAGGATTTGAGGGAGAAAGAGCTTCGTAAACCTTAAAGTGCTATGCAAACAAAATATTATTCTAGCACGATGCATACAGGTCCAATGCAATTACTATGTATTGTATTGCATTATCATTAATTGTTTATGTATCATACCAGGATCAACTATTTATGTGTAATCAGACTGTTCTCCACTACTAGTACTACCACGATAGCTAGCATTCATTTTATGTAGTTCTTTGAAGCTTGCAAAGCATTGTGCATATGTTACCTAGTCTATTCCTCACAACAACCCTGAGGCAGGTGCTCTTACCATTTCGATTCATCTAAAGTTGCTACTGTTGAAAGTTTCCTGTTTGTACTTTAAAGTGAATATTCCTGATGATTGAAGAAAAGAAGTTACCCATGATTTCATATTTTTCCAATTCTTTACCTCAAAGTTTCTTTTGCTTCCTTCAGGCCAAATGTTATCTGTGTTTGGCAGATGGGAAAAACTGAGGCTGAAAGAGTTTAAATAATTTGTCCAAGGTTACCCAGTTAGTGAGTGTCTGAGGCGAGATTCAAACTCAGGTGTTCCTGACTCCAGGTCTTTTACTCAATCCACTGCTACTGGTAAAGGTCAAAGGAAGCATCAAAAGAGAACAAAGAAGAAAAGATGCTGAATGAGGCAACAGCTTCATCTCGGCCAAGGGAAGCTAGCGAGGTGAACGATGAAAGCCCAGAAGCAGATCCAACTGCAATAAACATTTTTGAAACCCTGCCCTATTTGCAAGAAACTGTGCTACGCTCTGGGGTTAAAAATAATGAAAGACAGCAGAGATTACCTTTAGACAAGAAGAGGTTCAACAGTTATCTAAGAAAACATAGACACCCTACAATTATAAGTACATATTGTTATAGTCCTGATATTAGGTGGACCTTACGAAAATATTTTTGAGGGTTTTCTTTTATTCAGGAGCAATGATGGTCTGTGCTCACCTCCTCTCAGCCTGCATATCCAACACTGTTTTTTTTATATCATACTGGGGAATATAACATAGATTATTGGACTTGAGGTCAGAAGATGTGGATTTAACTCCTGTTTCTGTCCTTTATCTGTATGATCTGGGGAAAAAAATTATTTAACCTTCCTGAACCTTAGCTTCCCCAAGCTAATAAATTCAGGCTAATAATTACTCTTGCTACCTAGTGTATACAGTTGTGAGGATCAATACAAATAATATGTGTACATAATATATAAAATTTAAGTTATTAATAGCTTGCATTTGTCCAATATTCTCCTCCAATTTGTTTCTGCTGAGGTCACAAAATCTTTCAAGTCACCCAAATTTAAAACGTTAGCATTATCCCTCTCTCTTACCTCCCCATATCAAATCAGTTTCCAGGTCTTGTTAAATGCCACAGTATGTCTGGTATCCACACCTTTCTCTCACTATTCACAAATAATTTCTCTCATCACCTCTTACCTGGACTATTGTAAGAGTTTCTTAATTGACCTCCCTACTATCAGTCTTTCGCTACTCCAAACCATCCTCCAAAGAGCCGCCAAAATAATATTCCTAAAGAATAAACCCAGATCACGGCACTCTTTTGCCCTAGAATCATCAGTAAATGCAGACTGTCCAATTTGGCATTTAAAGCCCTTCATAGTCTGATTCCACCCTTCCTTTCCAGACGTATTTCACATTTGCTACCCTTTGGGCATCATGGTCAAACTTGTTTTTTATTTTTTTTTGCTATTTCTCATAATTCTCATTCCATATCCCCCTTTTACATTTTTGTATAGGCCATTTCTCATGCCTGAAATGAAATCCCTTACCCCCTTTCATATGCTTACTGAATTGAATTGAATTTACTAGATGAACTGACCTGGGTTAGAAGTTTAGCCATAATTGTCTAAATATTCACTGCACAAAGATAAATGGTTGACATGAAAATGGATTCTACAGTTTTGACCTCCTTGCATCATGCTCCAAATAGCTAAGCTAGTCCGTCTAGGTACTATAGATGTTGAGAAACCATTGGATGGTTTTTGGGAGTAGGAGAAGGGACCCCTCCCAATAGTAACCTAACCATAGAGTGTAGGAAATAAAAAGGAATTAGGAAAGTAGGTCTACTTGCTTCCCTGTTTTGTAATTGGACCTACTGTCTAAGTCTAGTGGCAACAGTGAGGTCACTTCCGGAATAGTTTTAGGAAGTTTAGGATTATAGAAAATTTTGGAATTATATTTCAGAAGGTTTAGGAGTAGAGAAAATTCTGGAATTGTTTTAGGAGGTTTAAAAGTACAGGGAGTCGCTGAATCTATTTCACTCCAACCTTATTCTGATTGCTTAAAACAAATTTAAAGAAATAACTTAGGTTACTGGTTCTAGTTACTGCTTCCTAGTGACTAAGAGGCCATATTAATAATTTAATTTTAACCAGCCCCCGGAAATCAGTCAGCACTATTTAGCAGTTTGCATTGCCTACCATAAGATATAATTTTCTAGCAATTCCAGACTTCTGTGCAAGAGAGACTAATCCTAAGAAAGTGTTCACTGGAAAATGAAGTAATTATTAAATGAAACTGTGTCATCCAATCTTGAAAACAGTCACTCACCTACTCATCAAGGGCAAACAACCATTTATGCCAGATTTCATTTATTTCATAATCAATATAACCTCTATAAAAAAGACTGATGTAAAAGGATGCATGTTATAGAATTCTAGAAGTTGTAAAACAGATATAATATATACCTGGCATTTGCTATTGAAAATTCAGGTAGTTATATATAAAGCACATTGTTTATGATCGAACATTTCCAACCTGCTTACTTTAGAGACAGCCTGACCAAGCAGACATGGCAGTGGACTCAAGGCAGCCAGACCCGAGTTCAAATCCTGCCTCTGCCTCTGATCATAGGTAGCTGGGTAGTCCTGGGCAGGCCACTTGACCTCTTAGCGCCCCCAGGCAATTCTCTAAAAAAAAAAAAAGGTAGTAGCTGTTTCTAGTCTTCGTTGGTAATTTACTCACCATGAGTTCTCTCTACCAAAGAAATCCTAGGTCTATTTTTTTAAGTATTGATTCTACATCTGGGAAGCAATATTAATTGAATAAAAATCACCTAGTATTGATTGAGTATGGGCTCTGTGCAAAACATATAGGGTTTAATGTTGTAAATTCTAATTTATATTTTACTTTCCAAATGAGACTTAGTATATAACATTTAAATATGGCTAATATTTAAACCATTCTCGTGATCTTTGTCTTTCTACCTTTGCTTTCAAAAATATTTTTACATGGTCTTTTTGCATGGTCTTACATTTTGCATTGTCTTAAGTGGCAGAAAGAACAATCAATGGACAGAAGTTACAAAGGAACACGTTTTGTCTTGATATGAGAGAAAACTTACTTGCAACTAGAGCTATCCAAAAGGAGAATGTGTGGTTCTGGGAAAATCCTGTTTCCCTCCCTGGAGGTCTTTAAGCAAAAGCCAGCTGACCACTTCTTCTGCATATTAAAAGATACGCTGGTCTTTTTCCAGCATGAAAATCACTCCTGTTGATCTTGTTACTTCCTAAAACTATATTAGCAAAAGAAATACTCAAACAATTTTTTAATATTCAAACAGTGAGCACAATGGGATCATCTATTATGTGACTGTGAAGATGTAAATACTATAGAAAATCATTTGTGAAACACTGCCTTCTCCCTTCATAAAGCACATCCTAAATGCATACGGAGATCATGATTGTAAAGATTGTATGGAAAGAGGAAAGCAGACGTTGTTTAGTAGTCACTGATATTTTATCAGTCACCTTGTAGAGAGCAAGAATGGTAATAATAGCCACAATTTCCTTTCCAAGCATTTGGCATTATCCCTTTTCTCAGATATTTTGAGAACTGATCTTTTAATACACTTAAAATTCCTTACCTCCAACAAGGACTTTCTCTGCATATGCTTAATCAAAAGTAGTTCCCATCTTTGTTTTAGTCCCATTTCTCTTTACTTCATTCAACGCATTGGAGAATATGATGTCAGAGTCCAACTGAGGTGATGTCACTGTCAATGATGGACAAAGTAATTGGTTATAGAGCTCTTGACAGATCTCTTCCTTTTTTATTCTGTTATCTTTCAGTTACATCTTTTAATGCTTTTGGTGTTGCCTGACTTAATTTGATGTCTGTCCTGTTAAGCTTTTTATAATTTGTATTTTCTTCCACTGTTCCTTACAATTTTATGAAATGGTATTGCTCATAATCTTAAAATATTACCTTCTGGAAGATTTCATAAACAGGTTCCTATATATACTGGTGGTGCCCTAGCTATCTCTACTTGGCAGGAAGATAAAGCATTTTCTGAGTGAGGTGGTTTTTTTCTGTTAAAGTTACTGTCTTTTTGGGGCAGAGCCAAGATGGCAGCTGGAAAGCAGTCACTAGCGTGAGCTCCCCACCAACTCACTCCAAAAACGTATAAAAAATAGCTTTGAACCAATTCTAGAACTGCAGAACCCACAGGGTAGCAGAGGGAAGCAGAGCTGTAGCCCAGGACAGCCTGGAGAGTCTCTGGTAAGGTCTATGTTGCATGGAGCTGGGAGCAGAGGGGAGCAGAGCTGAGCAGAGCAGAGCCCAGCGTGGGTGGCGTGGACCAAGGAAACCAGGAGCCGGGTGGAGCATGCCCTAGTGCCCTGAATCAGTGAGCTGCAGCAGTTACCAGACTTCTCAACCCACAAACACCAAAGACAACAGAAAAGGGTACTGGGAAAAGCTGCTGGGGACAGGGAGTTTGCAGTTCGGCCACTGCCCTGGGGGCAGCAGAGGTGGGGCAGCTACAGAACTACAGCTGCAGTTGCTTCTGGCCCCAGGCCCACCTGGTGGGAGGAATTAAGTGGTGGATCAGAGCAGGAATGAAGAGCCTGCTGAAGATCTAAGTCCAGTCCATGTTAGGGGTTCTTGGGGAAGTAGGAGTGCTGGTGAGGCAGAGCTGGCGCAACCCCCCAAGTGTGGAACATAGAACTCTTTAGTCTACAAGCAGTCACACCCCGCTGAAAAACTCAAGGGTC
>CM053622.1:218764459-218784696 GCA_028646595.1 Phalanger gymnotis | reverse complement strand
AGAGAGAGCTCTTAGTTTCAGGTAAAAGCTTTGGGTCTTTAAAGTATTAATAGTCAGTATTTAATCAATACTTCTTGACTTGACTTGACTGCATATCCCCATTTGTTAAAAGAAAGTATTTGCTAGATAGCCTCTTTAGTGGCAAAGTAGATAGAGTGCTGGGCCTAGAGTCAGAAAGACTCATCTTCCTAAGCTCAAATGTGGCCTGAGACACTTAATAGCTGTATGATCCTGGGCAAGTCACTTAATTCTGCCTCATTTTCTTCATCTATAAAATGAGCTGGAGAAGGAAATGGCAAACCACTCCAGTATCTTTGCCAAGAAAACCCCAAATGGGAACACAAAGAGTTGGACAGGACTGAAACAACTGAACAATAACAAAATCTCATCATTCTATGTAAACTTAGGAATAAACTTTTTAGTTCTCAGAGCAATATATTATAAATTGGGATGAGGTCCACTTTTCCTAATTTACTAATGACTTTCTTTGACTTCACTGGATGTTTGGCTGATTTTTAAAATAAATAAAAATGAAGTATTTACAATTATTTACTTCAGAAAAATCATTGTTACACTCATCAAAATAAGTGTTCTATTCCATTTTATATCATATAATTTTGTATTACCTTCATGCAAATGAGAATTTAACATAGTGAATGGAAAATAAATAACCTTTGAAATGTTGATGTGTTTAAATCTGCAGTTGGAATGTACTGATACAATTGATAAAAAGTAAACCTTATCAACTGATGAACTTATGTAATTGCCCTTTTTCTTTCATTCTCAGTCCCCTGCACATAGCTACTCAAGTTATGAATCTGGGAAGAATGAGAGTGTAGACAGAGGTGCTGAGGACTTATCAATGAACAGAGGAGATGAGGATGAAGATGACCATGATGAGCAAGAAGATTCTGAGAAAGTTAATGAGACAGATGGAGTAGAAGCTGAGCGACTGAAAGCTTTTAATGTGAGTCTTACCATACTGCTGTGTGGTTTAATTTTATCAATTTATTTTACATGTTGTTACTCGGTAAATGTGGATATTTTAGACGCATGTTTGTTTAATTTACAGAAGGATTTTTAAAGTACATGAAACACTCTTGGCCAACCAGACACCAAAATTGCTGTGTTTTGTTTAGAATTTTAAAGCCAAATGTCAGCTGAAAACTGGAGTTGGGTTGTGTGAGTATGCATGTTTATCTAGTGGATGAAGGGGGCCACAGCTTGTTCCTCTGAAGAGTACAACCGTGATCAGCTATTTCTGTTGCTTTCCAAGCTTAACCTAATTATGCATGACAAAACAAGCAATTGCTAATTTTCAAAGATTAGTATTTTTCGAAGTACCAAAAGTACTTAGTGCAGTATTAACTTGTAGCGGTTGTAGTTATTATTAATAAAAAAATGTTATGGGGTGCTCAATTTTACAGCTTATTGTTGATTATTTCATAATTTCTATACACAAGTCTATTCTTTTCTGTCTCTGTCTCTGTCTCTCTCTCTCTCTTTCTTTATTCAGCCCTTTAGAAAGCCCTTAAAGAGTGTTTGCTTAAAATTTCTGGCTCTCCATTGCAAAATTCTTCAGTGCATAAACCAGAAAATGGTATTTTCCTATCAGTAATCAAGACAGGAAGCTAGAAAGAGAAGAGAGCAGCCCTCCAAACCCTTCTCCTCTGTCTCCCTCTTGCCAACAGATGTTTGTCAGGCTGTTTGTAGATGAAAACTTGGACCGAATGGTCCCAATCTCTAAGCAGCCCAAAGAAAAGATCCAGGCTATCATTGACTCATGCAGGCGACAATTCCCTGAGTATCAAGAACGTGCCAGGAAACGTATACGTACTTACCTCAAGTCCTGCAGGCGGATGAAAAGAAGTGGTTTTGAGATGGTGAGTTTTGACTTAAAACACAGCCCTAGATTCCATCAAAACCCCATATGTAAATCCATGACACTATTTTGTTTTCATCTTAGTGTCTTTTTTTTTGTAATGTCAGGTCAGAGTTTTTTTTTCCCCCTTTCATCTTTCCTGAATTTTTTCCCTTTGTTCATTCAATGAGAAATGCCTTGTGAGAATACAGCTCACAGGTACTGTCTAGTATCATTCCATAGAAAATGAGGATTAAATGAATAGAACCCAATGGGAAAGAGCATCTCATTCATATTTTTTTTCTTTCTGTCACTTCTAAACCAGATATGAGGTTCATCTTCTTGAAATGAATCCGAATTTCTTTAGGACTTATCTGTTAATGGCTTTTTCTGAGCAGAGTGGAAATGGGAAAAGTGTTAGATCCATCTAAATAATATGCTTTCCATATGAATGGTTAGCAAATAGCAGATCTTGAAAATAAAAACAGGAAGACCAGAGGAATAAAGACTCTAGTGAAACTGGGGCTTTGTTGTGCTTGGTGTGTTTGTACTGCGTTTATGTGTTTGATATTCTGAGTTTTTTATAACTCTGGACAAAGAGAAAGATCAGTTTAGGCTGTCGATGGATGTTGTTTGAGGATGGAGATTAGACACCAATGCTTTAGTGAACACTGTTGTGTATATCTTTTAATTGTCTATTCCACCCCAGAAATTATGTACATATAATATTATCATATAACATGTGTATATTATATTATAACATATGTATATATGTGTGTATATACATGTATATAAGTATATATAGGTATAATTTCTGGAGTGGAATGGACAATTAGAATTAGAATGGATAATTATGTGTGTGTGTATATATATATATATATATGTGTGTGCATATATATACACACATATATAGGTTAAAAAAAAAGTTCGTGCCTCTCAATTGTTTTTTTTTAATTTCAGAATACCCAGGGTATGTATACATGTGCACACACGCATATACACACACATACAGATACACACATATGCATACGTAATGGAAGTGATAAACGCTTAAGAAAATTATTACTTTCTGAATTTTGGCATATTTAAAGCTTTTTATATGTCTAATATATAGAAGCATTATGGTACAGAGTAATGCTAGTGCATATTACATATAGTTAGTCTATATAATTTCAGGTGAAAGTAACACTGTCACCAAACTTGTATTTTAAAATTCCATTTCTAACTTAACATTACTTGATGAATTATCTGATAAATCTTACAAAATGATCTTTTTCTTAATTGAAAAAAAAACCTTTGGTATTGATCTAGTGTTTTAGTTTTTGTTTCAATTTCACTATAAAAGGAATCTGGCTGAGCTATCTGGCTATTCTTAAAGCATTTTCTGATAGTTTTCAAAGGAAAAAATGGCATAGCAAAAGACCAGATATGGTAAAAATAAGGAGTTATGTGTAAAAAGAGAGAGAGAGATTTATTTGGATTTCAGCAGAGCATTAGACAAAGTCTGATATCCTGTTGTTGTGGACAAGGTGGATAAATGTGGCTGGTTGACATATAGATTCATACCTGCTTGAATTGTTAATACTGAGAACACTGATTAGTGGATATCAACATGGAAGTTTTCTAGCACTGTATTATTGGAACCTAACTTTAATCTTGTGCTGGTTAGCATTCATCAGTGATTTGAATCAAGACATAAAAGATATATTTATCAAACTTATGAATGACACAAGACTGGCTAATATAAGGGATTGCAGAATCAGAATCCAAAAAGATCCCAGTAGTCCTGCATCTAATGAGTTTAAATTAGTTTAAAAAAATTTAAAAGTCCCACACTTAATTTTTTAAAAGACTATATAAATAAAGGATAGGGCAGATATGACTTAACAATAAGTCACATTCAAAAGACTTTCATTTATTACTAACCCAAATCAAGTCCTGTTATCAAATAGGTATAACCAGTTAGTGTGATGTAGCACATTGAAGGCTCATCTCAAATGTTGAGAACACCTGGGTTGAAGCCATACATCTGATATATATGGGCTTTTTTGACCCTGAACAAGCCCTCAGTGTCTTAGTTCCACCAGGAAAATCTGTAAGATTATCAGTTGCAGAGCCATTACTCATAGCATCACTAAATTCTCACCAGGAGGTCCTTGTGTCAATGAAATCACAGATTTGTCCACCCTCCACCCCCCCTCCACCCCACCTCCCCCACCAAAATGACATAACCATGATTTCAAATAATTCCTAGCTGTATTTAAAATGTGGCACACACTAATTTTAATTACTTACCACTCTTGTATTTATAAGAATAACATTTTAAAATATAGTGTTGTGTAATATAAAGTAGTAGAATAAAATGTTAGGCTAAGAGTCAGAAAGACCCAGATTTAAATCCTGATTCAGACACTTAGTAGCTGTATGTCCCTGGCAACTCCCTAGGATTTATGTACAAAGTCATTCTCTGCCCTGAAGAAATCCCAGATATTTTGCCTATTTAGCAGGATTTCAAAAATCTAAAAGATGAGATGTTTGCTTCTGAAATCTCACATTCTTTATGTGGATCAGTAGTTAGAGGCCAAACATGTTCAGAAATAGCTTTTCTATACTCCTTATAGAATGGGAAAGAGGGAAAGGACAGGGGAGTTCATGATGGTGATTGAACATTAATATTAATAATAATAATAGCCTCCCATCTCAACTTTGCAAAATACCTCCCTCCCTTCTTATTTCCTCCATCAACAGCCCCTCCCCCTAAGTCATCCCTTGTGAATCCATGCATATCCTTATTTATCTCTGTATCTCCTCCAGCCTTTGATATGGTCCATTGCAACTGGCTGGCACAAAATAAATTATTTTTGAGTGGATAGATGGGTGGATGGACGGTTGAATCTTTTTTTAAATGCGGATTTCTTCTTAAAGGAAAACTGCTCTGAAAAGCTAACCAATAAATATTTATAGTTATTATTTTTACATATTGATGAAGAAGGCAAAATATTAAAGACTTTGAATCTTCTTTTTGTTATTTATTGTTGATACAAGAATGTCTATGGTTTATAATGGTCTGTTTGGTTGATACACACACACACGCGCGCACACACACACACGCACACATACTATCCTCCACTTCTTCATTCTAAGCCAATCTGCTAATCTGCTTGTCAGCTCATTGTCCTTATGGGTCATATGATTTACCTAAACTATCACAGGCATATTTTATGCTAGGCTGATCTTTTGTTTTTTTTTTTAATTGAAAAATGCAGCATTGGATAATCCAAGGAAAATTCGAAATATAATATTACTTCAACTGTTAAGAGAATGGTACAGAGTAGAAAATTTACTTACCTGAGAATTAGATGTGAGTCCTAGTTCCGGCTCTGCCACTAGCGAACTATTTGACCTAGGAAAATCGCTTTACCCCCTCTCAGCTTTGGTTTTCATCATCTATAAAATGGGGAAGTTAAATTGTGTGATCTCCATTGCATTCTTGAAACCCTGTAACTCTAGGCAGATAGCCGTCAAATCTATACCTCAGGTCTTGCTTGAGCTCCTGTCCCAGTACCTGCCCGTTGGTTTATAGATTGAAGTCATTACTCTTTAGATTGGCATTCTAGTCCCTCCAGAACTTGAACCTGGTCTATCTTTCCAACCTCATATCTGAATTATGAAAACTTTACTTTCCTGGCATTTTGGTCTATTCACTGCCCTCCAAACATATACATCTCCATATCTGTGCTATTGCTGATAATGTTTTCCCTTCCTGGAATGGCCTCCCTACATCTCTTTTCCCATCCATTTTTACCTATCTGGAAACGTCTTAACCATTCTAGCCCATACTGATCTCTCTGTCCTTTAATTCTCCTTCAAAATATATTATTCGGACCCGTAAATTGGCTCTTAAACATATGTTACCTTATGATATCTTTTGTACTATTGTATTGTATTGTGACTGAATTTTTATTTACCTTTATATGTTACTTACCTCTATGTGTTGTTTCACTACTTAGAGCCTAAGAACAATGTGCAACAACAAATTGCAGTTCTCGATAGATTTATTTGGGATGAATGAATGGGTGGATGAATGGGTAATATATAAATTAAATATGCAAAAATGAACAAATAAATATAGAATTATTTTACCATAAGAATATTTTTTGTTAAAAAATGACATGACATTCTGTTGTCTGAAATCACTGACATATAATAGGTAAAGTACAAACTGAATGGAGAAATTGTTCCAGATAGAGATGCATAGTTTGGTGGGCGGTTTTATAAGCATCTTGATCATCATCAAGATAACTTTCAGCAGCTGACTATAAATAATCTTCCATTTGAGCTATTGTTAATATGTTAGAGATGTTATCTTGATTTTTATCCTCTAAGGCAACATTTGCTAAACTATGTTTCATAGAATGTTAGTGTTCCATAACCTAAGAATGGTGTACCCTGAGAGAGTTGTGATTCTAACAAGATTTTTCCTCTAAATATCAAATATTAAATTACCTATATGTCAAAAATATACCATGATGACTTTTGAGCAGGAAAATAGACTCAATGTTGCTTTAAAATTTTCCCAGTCTTTTTTCCCCAGGAATATTCTATGCCCTTAGATTAAATGAAAAAACCCTTTTATGAATCCCAGCAATAAATAATTAGACAAAAAGTATTCCGTGGCCAAATTATCTTGGGAAGAATGGATGTAGAAAAAAATTTATGTCTTTCTTTTCCTTCTGATTGGGTTCCTCTAGAGAAATGCTGCCTTGGTTTCTTGCTCTAGGCATGTTTGCCAGGATGGGTGACCTGGTTTGGGGCTCAGACACTGTCCCTTACCATATGTGAAATTAGGCACCAAGCCTCATTTTTATTGTATATAAAATGGGTAGTTATATTTGTACCACCCTACTAGGTCACAGAGTTGTGTAAAGAAGGTGCTTTGTAAAACAAAAATAATTTTAAATATAATTTATCATTTTTCATCTTAAGGCAAAATAATTCTCATTTCTGTTTCTTCTTATTTTTACATACCATAATTCAACTCTGGGTAAAACTTCTCATTTCGAAATGTGAATATTTAACTAGAAAGATAGATAGATAGATAGATAGATAGATAGATAGATAGATAGATAGATAGATAGATAGATAGATAGAATATGTTATATGTTACCTCTATATGTTGTTTCACTTATGTAATATATATATATGTGTGTGTGTGTGTATATTATATAATCCATAATCAATAAGCATTTACTAAGAGCCTACTAGATGCCAGGCAATGAGCTGGAAAAATAAAGAAAGCAAAAGACAGCCTGTGCTTGTAAGAAGCCCACAGTCTAATGAAAAAGACATGAGAACAGGCAGGACAAACTGGAGAAAATTAACTGAGAGAGGTTACTAGCCTTAAGGGAGATCAGGAAGAGCTTTTCATGGAAGAAGGGGTCTTAGTGGCACTTGGAAGAATCCAGGGAAACCAGGAAGCAGAGATAAGAAGTGAGAATGTTCCAGGCACAGGGGACGGCCCATGAAAATGCTCAGAGACCAGAGGTGGAATGTCTTGTTTTGGGAACAGTAAGGAGGCCAGGGTCACTGGATCACCAAGTATGTGGAGGCTCAGTAAGCTATGAGAAGACTGAAAAGGTAGGGCAAATTGTGAAGGGATTTGAATGCCAAATAGAGGAATTTTTATTTGATCACAGAGATGATAGGAAGCCAACGGAGCTTACTGAATGGGGTGGGGGAGATAGGATCTGTGCTTTAGGGAGATTAATTCCATGGTTGATGGATTAGGGTGGGGAAAAACCTGAGGTAGGGAAACCAACCAGCCCACTATCATTGGTGACCGTGGCTGCCTCCAGGTATAAAATGATGAGGATTTTTAACCAGGGTGGTATAAGTGTCAGAGGGGAGAAGTAGACAAATAATAGAGATGTTATGAAGGTAAAATTGAAAGAACTTAGAATAGATTGAATATGGGGTATGAAAGAGAGTGAGGAGTAGAAAAGTTGATCTGAATGGCTGATTAGGAGGAGAGTGGTACCCTCAACTGCATAAGGGAAGTTAGCCAACTTTCCTAAGGAAGACGATTTGGGTGGGGTGGAAGACAGTAAGTTCAGTTTTGGACATGTTGAGCATAACATGTTTCTGTGACATACATTTTCAGATACCTAATAGGCAGTTGGAGCTAAAAGTCTGGAAGTTACAAGAGAGGTCAGGGCTAGATAAGTAGAAGAGCACAGGGGTGATCATTTAAAGGATGGGAGTTGATGAGATTTGCAAGTTAAATAGCAAGGAGAGGAGAAGAGGGTCTAGGACAGTCCTCTGGGACACAGCAGTACTGATATGCATAAAGATCCAGCAAAGGAGACTGAGAAGGAGTAGTCAGACAGAGAGAAGGACCAGAAGAGAACAGCGTTACAGAAACCTAGAAATAATAAGGTATCAAAGGTCATCCTATATTAATGTGTTCCTAAAGTGTACTGTATAAAGTGAACATTTATATATTGAATCACATTTTTCCTATTGATTTTTATTATTAACTCAAAGATATGTTCTCCAAGGAGGAGGAAAAATTGTCTTCATCGTGTAATAATATCATTAAATCACAGAAGTTTTTATGAATTGGATGGTGTCTAACTGGTCATCTATTCCAACCCCTATATACAAAAAGAATCACATAAAAAGTCACCCAGTATCTTGCCAAAGGATTACAAAGCATGAGAACTCACTACGAGTAGAAAATCCATTCATCTTTTAAACAGCTTCAACTGTTAGGAAGTTGGTTCTCTCCTCCCTGCCCCGCCAAATACCAAACCAAAATTAGCTTCTTTTTTGGCTTCTACTCAAGAATTTATACTTAAAAATCCTAACATGTTCTTTATGGAGCATTTGACCTTTGTTAATGAACAACCTATAAACATTACACCTGAAGAAATTTTTTTAGTCATTCAATCTAACGCTCATGGCTCTAATATTAAATAAATAATATGTATACATATGGGTATATACATATGTGTGTGGTTAAAAAAATTCAGCATATTCTCATGCCATTGGTATTCTTTCTGACACATGGACCTTGTTTATGTAAGTGAGCATCTGTACTTGTGTGTTTTGTTTCACCTGTTCAGTAGTACTCACTAGCTAGAGGAGACTCATGATCATGTTTTTACATACATTTTTAACCCTACATTGATTCCATACTAAACTCACTTATCATTTCTCAATGTAGAAAAAAAAGAAACATTGTATCTTGAATTACATGTATATATTCATATATATATGTATACATATGTGTATTATATATATGAAATAAGTTTATTCCAGAGGACTCTTATCTATCTTCATTAGAATTTAAGAACACATTTAGTCAAGTAGCTATTAAATGACTGCTTAGATAACTATTTTTAGTTGTTAATTGGCTCTACAGGGGGTCTTTGAATTTCACTCTACTTCTGCCATTTCTTTGAAGGTTTGTTTTGGCTCTAGAAAAAAAAAACACCACATATTCAAGGCATCCAGATTTGTAAATTGAATGACATCAGATGAAATGTGTAAAGGAAAAAAAAAAGCTTCCTGAACTTTATGTTCAAGTAAATTGATCTGTACATTCAAAGGATCATTGGTGTTCTCTCTTTCAGCACTGCTGTTGGAATTAAACCACACCATTTTATGCATTGTTAGCAACTATATTCTCAAAGATGCATAATGAAAACTTAATTATGATATGAATGAGGAGTAACTAATGCTTTACTTTTTTAGTTTTTAAGAGATAATGTGTTTTGTGGAATCACAACCACCTAAATAAACTGTCTAGAGGGATCTTATCTAAGTGAAGTTAGTTTAGTAGAATCAGCTACTAGTTTCAATTTGTCTGTGAACTGAGAGAAGCCACAGACATACCTGCCATTTACCTTCTAGAGATTTTTTAAGTTGTTCCTTTTACATGAAAATAGCACGAGTAATGAGGAACATACTTCCAGACTTCACGTAAGATAAGCAATCAAGTTCCAAAGTCATAATTATATTCAATCATATCATTATTGTTATCATAAGTTACAGCAGAAAACTCCTGGATTTCCTCCAGCTAGTTTCTCTATAAATGGCTATTTAACCATAGTATGTACTGTTGTCCTTATCTGAGTTCTTTGGAGGAACTCATTTTAACTCAGTTTAAATGGGAAGATGGGGAATGGGGGAATGGGGACACGTGAGGGGGGATTCTATCACAAGATATAGATCTAAATATACATATATCTCCACATAGAGACATACTCTCTCTATATGGAGACATGCCTGCTGCCGTCTGTGAGCTGTGTGTTTTAGAGGCAATTAGATGGTGCAGTGGATGGAGATCAGGGCTTGGGGTTAGGGTTCAGATGGAATCCAGCCTCAGACACTTGCTGCTTGTGTGACCCTGGACAAATCACTTAACCTCTGCTTGCCTCAGTAATCCCAGCTATACAAAGGAGATAATAATAGTTCCTTACCTCCAAGGGTCATCGTGAGAATCGAATGAGACAATCATTGTAAAGTGCTGGGCGCATTGCCTGGCACGTAGTAGTACTACATAAATGTTGGCTAATATCATTGTTGTTATTCTTAATTATTATTATATTATTACTTCCTTTCCTACTCAGGCTAAGAGTAGGGATGAATTAATGTTGATTCATACTTACTTTATTTGTTTTCTAGGATAATGGACGATCCTTGAGGGCAGGGACTATTTTCATGCGGGGGCGGGGGGGGGGCGGAATTTATACTCTTAGCATCTATCTACTAACATACACAACAGGGCTTAGCAATTGCTCGTCTCTATGTAGAGACAACTCTATCTTTACTTACACTGTTCAAACGTATAACTCCTAAGTCAAAAGGAGGACCCAGAGAGAAAGTACGGATGAGCCAAAATTAACCCATCCTCATTCCTGGAAGGATCAAAGGGTGGAGGGGTATAGAAGCGGTGAGGTATCAGTTCAAAGCATGGCCTCGGGTCAGTGCCATCTTCAAGTGTATAAAACAGTATATGTAAAATTTTATCATAGTTTTTGTGGGTAGTTATATAATATGGAAAGATTTTTTGCCTATAAATTATGAGAAAGAATAATTATTACATATAATATAGTAGTTACTCAGTTGTCAATAATAATATACACTATAAGAAGGGAGGAAAAAACCACGAAGAAAATCCTTAAAGTCATTTTCAGCCAGCACCTTCAACTTTAGCCTCCATCAAAACTATTAACAAATATCAAAATGGAATAATAATTTGTATTTCGTATATTTCCTATTCATCATGATCAGTTCAAGTGTTATGCTTGATAATCACATAATAACATCTAGATTTTTATTTTGACATACAATGCCCTCTCGTCCTAATATGTATTTCATGACCTACTCCACAATCCTAATCACAGACTATTCTAAAATGACCTCGAATGAAGTTATTTCTTCAATAAGAATACCTAAAAGTGCCATTTTAACTAGTTCTTTAAATTATTGGAGACTTTTATTGTCAGTAAGCATTCCTTGTGTAAACATTTATTAGATATCTACAATGTATAAGACACTGTACTGCTTCCCGGGGGTAGAAAGATTAAAAATAACACAATTCTTGTCCTCCAAAGAGCTTACAGTCTAAGCCCTAACACCCCGAATCCCAAGGGCACTGAATTGTGTTTAGGTTTATTCCTTTTGCCCCTAGAAGTAATTGTGGTTGGTTATTTAAAAGCTAGCTTGCTCTAAGAGTTACTAAGGAGGACAATTAAACCAACCATTATCTTGGAGGGTGGGGAGAGAGGGATAAGAAGATTCATTTTACTAATTTGCTGACCACTGGTGGTTTTTAGCCATGTCATAGATTCTAGTTGTGAAATATATTGTGCCATACATTGTCATTATTCTTTCATTTTAAAAGTTAGAGTAATGGTTAGTTTAAATATATGTCTGCACCTTCACTGTTGGTGTTGCTTTAAGTAAGCATTTGCTTGCATCTGGGTTTTTTGATAATGAAATATTGGACTTGTGAAGTTCAAATGTTCTTGGGAAATAAAAATTTAATTGAGTTTATTAATGTCCAAGAAAGTTCTATCAAGGCACGATTCCACCATTAGCTATACATAAAAAACTTTTTTTTAATGAATCTGTTACTGAACAGTTCAAGAATTTCCAAATTATTTTTCAGAAGAAGTACATGACTTCGCAGCCAGACTTTAGTCATGCTTCACATGGCTTGTTTTGTTGAACTTTGAAATTCATGTTTTCAGTGGTGTTCATCACCATTAGCCTTGTATTAAAAAAAAATTTATTAACGTGCCTTGGTTTCACATTGCAGGCATTTATGGATTACTCTTACTGCTAGAGAGGATTCTTGGAATTATGTTAAAGCTACCAAGAGAATGACCTCACCCTTACACACCTTCTCAAAGTAATTTTTTTTGATGTGTTAAATAAAATACGTAGGATTGCCAAGGAAAACAATTTTGCTGAAATATAGTCATCAAAAAAACCACTTTTTAAAATTATTTCATAAATCCAGGGTTAAGAAATCCTGGCTTACATTTTTTTTGTATTTGGCCAATGGAATGTTACATATGGAAATTCACATCTGCTTCCTCCCAGCTACAGCTACAACTTCAATCTTCAATTAAAGAAAGACTTTAAAAAAAAACTACCAGGTTCACTGGGACAGCTTAGCCATATGCATAATGACACAATCACCATTGATTCAAATATAGGTAATTAACAAGATAAGAGCAGTGCTGAGGAAAGATGCCCCCAGAAGCAAGTTGAGAATGACAGCTAATTATGACCAGTTAATTAGTGAGCAGTGAGTAGTTAGCTCTATCTATCACATAGGGGGGAAAAAAATAGGTAGCCGACCTTCCTAACATCAGCACAACTTTGACCACATGCCTTGAAATACTCAAATAATATTTCAGTTCTCTTTTTTTTATTTATTTAGGGTTTTCTTCAGTTTATTCTCAAATGAACTAGAATGTGACCAGCTTCCTTGAAAGAGGGACATGTTTTTTGTTTTTTTTTTTTTCCCCAGGGTTTTGCCAAAATGCTTTTCATTTGTTTTAAAATGTTCTCTTTGTCTCATCATTCCCTAAAATCTTTTGTTTCTATGGTCATTTTTTTCTGGCATAAGCAGGCACTGGGCCTGAGCTGCAGCACTTGGTCCAGAGTAGGCATTGATTCATTATGCTAATTACCTGTCAGGAATACTCAGAAACAGTGACATTCCAATGAACTCACAATTGTCCACGGGAATAAAGAGGACTAAGGGAGGCTATAGACAAAGGAAACACACAAATCCCATTTTGGACAATAATTTAAACCTCCTCCATCAAACCTTTTATGATGAGAAATATTTATTAATTTCTTCCCAAATTATACCATCTTGGTTTGATTGCTATAGAGAAATGAAATGGACCAAAGAAGGGAAACAAATCTACGGCTAGCAACAAAAGACTTGGCCAAACAAAACTGTATCATCAACTCCATAATAATTAATAATTTGAGGCTGGAGGAGAGAATGACTGGTGTTTAACGATGTCTTTGGATACAAAACTGTATCCAAAGGGGGACTGTCTAATAGTGGAATCACAGAAGTGCTGTAGCACTTAGAGCAATCCAATCAATATCAACCCTGAAGCATCTCTTACTTAGCCAATTTTTATGTAAAAGATTCTCTTGGTTATTTTTTTTCTGAATCCTAAATGCAACCTTAATAATTCAGATTCCACAAAGTATTAGTCTTATTTCTATTATTATTAGAAGCCCAGGGAAATGTTGCCAATATATGATGACTCCCCTGTCCCTGTATTGTCTCCAGGTTGGGTGGGCTTGGTTCTAAATCTTAATTCAAGTTCAAAAACTTCAACAGTCACTTAACTCAAGGGCTAGGGAGTAGCACTGGCTAGCCTTCTGATTAAGCAACAACTGGACTGAGGTTTGTGTATTTTTCTGTGACTTCTCTTTTTGGTTGTTGTTTTCAAATAAGCAAATTAAGATAAACACTATTTCACAGTGGTACTTTACCTACTTAATAAAAAGCCTGTTTTCAAGGATTTAAGTATTTTCAAATGGATCCTTCTAATTACCGAGGAGTCTTGTATATTCATAAAAATCAGATTGTGGCAGGGTTTCTATTTTTAATTTTTAAAATCCTAATTAATATATGTATACTTTAAAGTAACAAAATTATATTTTTTAAAAACAATTCTTTAAGCCATATTTCACTAATTTAGACTGGCCTTCTTTGCCCCAATTAGTATAAATTACCTTTATTATGGTATTATTTTACATTTGAATGTTATAATTATATTATTGTTTTACCTGTGATTTCATGGGTAGGTGTCACAGGTCTTGGCAGCTCTTGTATAAGGAGATAATATCTTCTGTCTTCATAATTTTTAGTTGTGAATCATGTTTGCTATGTAATTATTTAACCTTTACATAATATTTGAGATCCTAATGATAAGGAGTTTAGAAGAAATGCCATGGGGCTGGTTATTATTGAGGGGGTTAGGATGATCTAATGAAAAGAGTACTTACTTGAGAATCAGGAGACTTAAGCTAATTTTAGCTTTACCATAAACCTACTACAAGATTTAGGGTGAGCTATTTTACTTCTCAAGGCCTCGGTCTCCTCATCTATAAGATAAAGGAGCTAAATATGATATGGCTAAGGTCCCCTACAACTCTAACATTCTATGATTAACATAGAAAAAAAAAACTGAGAACAGCATGATGTTGAGGAATAAGGCTTATATTCTTAACCCATAAACCCACATATGACCTCTCTGACTCAGTTTCCTCAGGCTTCATCTATTCTCCCACTCTGCCTCTAGGTGAAACTCTATTCACATGGAAATATTATGAAATATAAGATTTGCCAAATAGGAGATTCTTCAATATTTTTTCATCTTTCAAATTTCAAGAAGTTTTTCCTATAACCTAAGATATTTTACAGCGTGTGTTTTTTTTCAAATTAAAGACACATTGTAAATAAATATATAAATGTACATAATACTGTAAGCATTTTTATTACATGTTTTACAATTTAGTTCCACTCTTCTACAGGCTATATCTTTTCCTTAAGGGGCTTTCATTTCTGTTAGTTAATCTTTTTCTACCAGTTTAACCACCTCATCTTTTAACAAAGTCCTAATAGCAAGACAGAAGAGAAAGAAATTAGAGGTAATGAGTGAAATTTCCCTTTCCCTTAATGAAATAGAGAAGTAAGATTTGAAAAAGAGACATTTTTAGCCCCATACCTAGAACTTAAAGGGGGATCTAATAAATTAAATTTCTAAGATTAGCATTCTTTATATTTTTTCTGTACTAGAGCCCTCTGGAAGTCTGGTGAATCCTATTGGTCCCTCCTCACAGTAACGTTTTAAATGTGCAAAATAAAATACATGGGATTACAAAGGAAAGCCACCCATATTGAAATACAGTTATCAAAGATTTTTCTTAAAAAAAATGCAAGCTCACATACCTCAGGTCAAGAATCCATTTTCTGAAAGGATTATCCTTTATATCGGTACAACACTGATTTACCCTTAATATCATGTTTTCCTAAAAACAAACAAATCCATCACCACTTCCATTCCCAAGACAGTGTCAAAAACCTAGGAACCAGGAAGTCATTTCTGATGCCTTCACTTGGCAGTGCACTCTCTCTCCTCAAACTGTCCTAGTTATGATTAACTGTTGACATGTTGTCTGTCCTCATTAGAATGTCCAACTCCTTAATGGAAAGCACTATTTCTCATTTTGTCTTTGTCCAGGACCTAGCAGAGTGCCTCTCACTTAGCAGATGCTTAATAAATGTTTGTTCAGTTGGACTTGGGAGGGAGGTGAGGGGGAATGAAAACCCAAAGGTCGGTGAGTACCCATCTGATCTATGCTCTGACAGTAATACTGACCATATTTTAAGGATAATCTGTCGCTTTTCTCCTTAAGAAAGAAGAATGAAATTAAAACCTTTCAATAGAGTTAGGACGCATTTTAAAGTTGATCAGATGCTTCTGGCATGTTTTACAGCCCAGTTTGTTTCTCCACAACGCCTGGTACATAATAGGCGCTTAGTAAATGCATAACGACCTAACTAGAGTAGTGTGATTTTAGTGGGCTGCGTCTCTGCTTGTCCCCTAGCATTCTAACTTCCCCTCTTCTATTATTTTCTCTGCCCCATTCTGTAATGTATTTCTTTTCCTCATCTTGCAGAAATAACTTCCAAAAGAATCCATCCAAATTCAGTGATACTAGTTGTATTTCCTTATTTATATATAATCATCGCTTGAGAGATCCTCCAGGATTGGTAGATGAGTAGACATTATCACGGTGTAGTGCCAACTTCTTGTCAGGGAAGACTACCTCTCCACAAAAGCAGTGAGCAAGCATACTGACTGAGCCATAATCATTGCCTTATACTTCATACAAGGAAAGAGCACTGGTCTCTGTCTGAGTATGGGAAACATTTATAACCATCCATCAAAAAAACTAGTGACCAAACCTAACTTTTGTAGAAGTTGGAATGATTATATAAATCTTACAGTGAAATTTGTCTCTAACATTTCTCTTGGGGAGAGTTAGAAAACTAAATGTCATTGAGAAAATGTTAGAGCTTCATGGGAAAAAAGAGCTGTTTCTTATCTGTTGGAGCTTTTAATAACTTACACACACATTGTTGACTAAAGCTTAATGAAAAAAAAACTGAAGAAGACACATAAGGTACATTAATTTCCTTAAACTGTGCTTGCATTTTGGAATTGTGTTCAGCTCCAACTTAGTTTTCATGTTATTTTAGTTCTATCTCTGTGTGTCTTAAGAAAACTGGTTTAGGTAGTCATTAAGTCCTTCATCTTTCAGCAAGAGGATTTTGTGTGGAATTACTGAGAAAAGAATGAAAATAATCTGTTCTGTGGTCTTCACAAGTTGATATGGAGAGTTGCGTTGCATTTATAGACATTTGGGTAGCAGTTCAGCCAATGATTCATTCCTTTTCTGTGTGGGTCATAAGGAAGTTAGATTTCACACATGTAAATGTTATTAAATTTCATAATGTGAATTCATATTAAAAAAAAACTACATGTCTCAAACCTGGAAATATATCCATATTGTACTGGGATAGCCATCTATTAGTGGGTCCAAGTAGGTATAGATTTGTTTTAAAATCACATCAATTTCAATCACATCAATCATGCTGCAACAAAGATTGTAAATATTCATAAAATTTCATACCAAGAATGTTCTGAGTTGGTCTGACAATCTGTTATGTTTTCAGTGATATTTGAGTCCCATCTCTTGTGTTTTTATAAGTTTAAAAAACACTGTCATCTGCTATGAAGGAATTAAAAAATGAATTTCCAGTTTTATCAGAAATATTCAGATAGCAAGGTTACTGCTGTGATGCTTCGAGTGTGACACTGCCTACAGAAAACGCAGCCTAATGAGCCAAACTCAATACTCCGGACAATGGCGCTATGGGGGAAATGATGGATCTGTGTATGCACTGCAGCTTTAACCTCTAACTAGTTTTCATTTTTCATCTTTACAATTTCCATTTCCTCCTTCTGTTCAAATAAATTAAGTTACAATGAATGGATCCTCCTGCACATGTGACTCTTGTGTGAGCTCCTCTAAGGAAATCATTGGTTTGTTAATGAGCCTATTATTAATGTTTATTTCTTCTTTATTTTCTCTCTCTCTTTTTTTAGTCTCGACCTATTCCTTCCCACCTTACTTCAGCAGTTGCAGAGAGTATCTTGGCTTCAGCCTGTGAGAGTGAGAGCAGAAATGCTGCAAAGCGGATGCGTCTGGACAGACAGCAGGTACCTAGGTGTTTGGGGATCCACCATATTCCTAAGTATAATACAATGCAGTGAAAGTCTTCTGTGTAATACAGAAGAATGAATTATTTGGAACATTTGAAACAACTCACAATGAAGTTTTGAAAAAAACAGGAAAACGTTTTCTATCTTTCTTAAAAAATCCGAGGTTTCAGAAGGTATATAGGTTACAAATAAAGATCAAATGGTAGCTATGGTCAACAGTAAAGGAAGAACAAAATAAAAAAGTGAATATTTTCTCTGTCTCTTTGCTACTATTTCCAAGACTGATTGCTTAAGTAAAAATGTGTGTGTGTGTGTGTGTGTGTGTGTGTGTGTGTGTGTGTGTGTGCCCTGTTATTAATTGATAGTGCAGGAATGTGGAACTTTGGGCCCTTGGTTTCGTTTCATCTGCTCCAAGGGATAAATACCAAAAGTTAGGATTACTCATTTATGCCTATAGTTGGAAAAGTAACATAGACTATAAAAATGTTTACTGGCTTTAAAGTGAAAAAATACAAAATGAGGATATTAGTCCATGAAAGACCATTTCTCTGTATACATGTCCCTCAATCTGTGTTGCTTTCTTTCTGTGGGTTTATATATTTGTAGTCTCTGTGAGTCTGTGACCATCTCCGTTTGTATGTATGTCATATGGAATGAGGATCTGTGTATTTATTACACTGGTTTTCTTGCAGTTTCCCTTCATCTGTGTCTTTCTTTTTTATACTCATTTTTTATATCTTCTCCCTCCCATCTCCCCTTGACTAGCAACAAGATAGAATGAAAGTATATTTTAATTATCAGATGGAATTTAATGTTCCCTACCCTTAAGTTAAAAGGCATATCAGTGGAACATTTAATACTGCTCTCTCAAAAAAAAAATATTAAACCGGTTTATAATGATGTGGCCCCAATTGTTTTTCTCCCTCACCCCCTAAATGAACCTTAGTAGAAAAATAGGTTTCTTACTCCTGCCATAGGAAATACGTTAAAAGTGTGTTAAAATAGGTAATTCATGCTCAGCAGATATAATTCTGTGTGCTAACTAGGCCAGATTCCTTAGCCTTAGTTTCAGGAATAAAAGAGTAGGTAAATAACAATTTATACTTTGACTAATTATTCATTTCTAACATTAGTCTTTAATATTTATTGTTGTTGTTCAGTCTTTTCAGTCATTTCTGACTCTTCATGACCACATTTGGGGTTTTCTTGGCAAACATACTGGAATGGTTTGCCATTTCCTTGTCCAGACTGAGGCAAACAGGGTTAAGTGACTCTCCCAGGGTCACATAGCTAGGAAGTGTCTGAGACCGGATTTGAACTTAGGGAGAGGAGTCTTCCTGACTCCAGGCCCTGCATTCTATCCATTGTACCACCTAGCTGGCATACAAACTAAAATAAAGTTGTTATGTTGTCATGCTGTATCATTAACATTAATTTCCCTGGACACAAGGCTTCTTTTAACAAAACCAACCTGGCAGGAGGGGGAGGTTAATGGAGAGTTTTGGGCTCCTTGGCATTAGATTTGTGATGTTTCTGGTAGTTTAGGGAGGAGGAGATACCAGTGCTGTCACAGCCACAGGGCTCTCAGAGAGAAGCCAGAGTCTGATTGTGCAAAGGCTACAATCACAGTCACGTGATCCCCTTGCTTAGAAGTGGGAAGCAACACATCCCTGCCTTCTCCCCAACCACGTTGTGTAGCTTCTTGTTATCGGGAAACATCATTGAGAGATGGGAGGGCTATGTTCTGGTGTGGATAAAACAGGAAAGGTACGGCACGCCATCCTGAGGTATGACAAGGTATTCCAGAGTCCGAAGCATTTCCGACGTTTATTGTGACGTCTGGTAACAAAGTATCTGACAAGAATGCCTTCTTGAAATGTAACCTCTTTGGTAATGGAAGCTTTTATTGCATATGCTATAAAGAGTGAGATTCTTCCGGGCAATGAACTAGGACAAGTGTGTGAAGTAGCTAGCTATTAGAAAATGCTCATGAATTTTCACCGGTGCCTACCATTCTCCTGGGAAATAGCAACTTAGAAGGAAGGTATTAGCTCCGTGTTTAGAATTAAGGAAATATTATTAGCACATGGGAATCCTTAAAGTATTTTTTTTATAAATTTCGTTTAATATATTGAGTTTTCAGCATTGATTTTCACAGGAGTTTGAATTACAAATTTTCTCCCCATTTCTACCCTTCCCCCCACTCCAAGATGGCATATATTCTGGTTGCCCTGTTCCCCAGTCAGCCCTCCCTTCTGTCAACCCACTCCCCTCTCATCCCCTTTTTCTTTCCTTTCTTGTAGGGCAAGATACACTTCTACGCCCATTGCCTGTGTATCTTATTTTCTTCTTGCCTGCAAAAGCTTTTTTGTTTTTGTTTTTGAACATCTATTTTTTTAAAACTTTGAGTTCCAAATTCTCTCCCCTCTTCCCTTCCCACTCACCCTCCCTACGAAGTCAAGCAATTCAACATGGGCCACATGCATATCATTATGTATAACCCTTCCACAACACTCATGTTGTGAAAGATTAAC
>CM053622.1:218741505-218763959 GCA_028646595.1 Phalanger gymnotis | reverse complement strand
AACTGCAAACTCCCTGTCCCCAGCAGCTTTTCCCGCTACCCTTTTCTGTTGTCTTTGGTGTTTGTGGGTTGAGAAGTCTGGTAACTGCTGCAGCTCACTGATTCAGGGCACTAGGGCATGCTCCACCCGGCTCCTGGTTTCCTTGGTCCATGCCGCCCACGCTGGGCTCTGCTCTACTCAGCTCTGCTCCCCTCTGCTCCCAGCTCCGTGCAGGATAGACCTTACCCAGAGACTATCCAGGCTGTCCTGGGCTAGAGCTCTGCTTCCATCTGCTACCCTGTGGGTTCTGCAGTTCTAGAATTGGTTCAAAGCCATTTTTTATAGGTTTTTGGAGGGACTTGGCAGGGAGCTCACGCTAGTCCCTGCTTTCCAGCCGCAATCTTCCTTAAAGTCTTAATAACATGGGTCTTAGTAAGATATTTTGCAGGGTTTCCAATGATAACCCTGTGAGCAAAAGGGAGAGATATGGGTTAGGTGAGGGTGTAATCAGTTAGACTTGGAAATTATTCAATGATTAGACCCCAAGGGTGCTGATTAATAGATGAATGAAGAAAGATGATATAGTAGAAAGGACACTGGAAATGAAAATAGAGAGCCTGTGTTCAAAGAACCAGGCTAAGCCAATGTCTGTGTGAAATTTGTTGTTTTTCAGTTGTGTCCAACTCTTCATGACCCCATTTGGGGTTTTCTTGGCAGAGACACCAGAGTGGTTTGCCATTTCCTTCTCTAGCTCATTTTACAAATGAGGAGACTGAGGCAAGCAGGGTTAAGTGACTTGCCCAGGGTCACACAGCTAATCAGTGTCTGAGGCTGCATTTGAACTCAGTTCTTCCTGACTTCAGGTCCTGCACTCTTTGCACTGCACCAGCTAGCTGCCCTTCTGTGAAATTACATTCAGACCATTTCACGAGTGAATTTCAGTTTTCTCATCTGTAAAATGTGTTCTGTCTCTCTGGAGGGTTGTTGTCTCTTACAGATGGATGCAGAGATCTATCTTTATCGAGTCTAATGATAACTGCAAAGTTTGGAGGGACGCAGTGTTCTGACTTGAAGTTCTTAGCACCTGAAGAAAGTCTGTTACCATTATATTTTTTGCTATGATCCTTTCTTTCTAGAGAAAAATAGGAACATAGATTTAGAACTAGGAAGAATGATACAGACCACAGAGTATAAGATCCTCATTTAACAGATGAGAAAACTGAAGAGGTTAAGTGACTTGCTTAGTGCAGTGCCTGGTGCATAGTAAGCACTTAAAAAATGTTTATCGACTGACTCACTGACTGACTTGCTCAAGGTCACAGATAGGGGCAGAAAGCAACATTTGAACTCAGGTCCTCTGACTCCAAATTGTTCTTTCCTTCGCACTGGTTAACACATTTGATAATAGAACTGGAACTCAGTAGCTTCTTGACCTCAAATCTAATAAGATGAAATCTAGTACTGATATACCTAAAGTCTTCTATTCAGGTTTAAAAAGAAAAAGAAATTAGGAAGTACTGAAAAAAGGCCATTAGATTTGGCAGCAAAGAGATCATTGGAAAGAGAGTGAGAGAAAGAGAAAGAGAGAGAGAGGTAGAGAGAGAGAGAGAGAGAGAGAGAGAGAGAGAGAGAGAGAGAGAGAGAGAACAAGAATGAGAACGCAATAGAGCAATTTTCAGGTAAATGATGAGATCAGAAGCCAGAAGGTAGAGAGTTAAGAAAGGAAATGGTGGCATCAATTATAGATGCCTTTCTTCTTCAATTATTTGAAAGACTTTCATATGTAAAAGAAATTAGAGTTCCCAAAATCTCAGAATTTCAGAATTGAAAGGTACCTCAGCATCCATCTAGTCTAACCCATACCTCAATGTAAATAAAATTTACTGTACTATAAAATATTTGAAGGGGCCAAACAGCCTCTTTTTGAAGACTTCCAAATTTGCCTCTGAAAATTTAGGCTTAATGCCTTTGCAGCTGTTTTACAAGCATTGTGAAATTAATTAATTAAAAATCTAAAGAGCTTTGCAATCTGGATCTGAATGTTATCATTCAAAATGCTAAATAGCTTCCTGGGTTCCTTATTCTAATATAACCCTCACTTAAGAAAGAGTCCTGAGGCAAAGGCAAGAAGCTAGTATTGTAACAGATGCCATTGGCAAACACTTTAAGAAAAAAGCTTTTTTTGTTTCCTAAAATGTCTGAGTATGACAGCTTAAGATGTTTTATAAATTTATAAATTACTCTCTTCTAGAAGCACTGGTTTTTCTTAGATTTCAGCTGCAATATTTGATGCATCTATGAGTTTTTACTTGTACCCATAGAATTTTCATTTTGATTTGGAAAATTGACTCTATTTTCTACTTTGTCATTGCAAAAATATGCACAATGTCATGTTTGAAATTTGTGTATATCAAAGCAGCTTCATACAGCTAAATTTTTTCTCTCACTGTTATTATTAAGTAGCCACTTACTTCAAACTCAGAGATTTCAATGCTTTCCCTTATGGTTTCAATGGAAAAATATGTAAAATAAGATCTGTACAGGTGATTGCTGGTGTTATTTTTTCCCTCTTTTCGTGCATTTTTCAAATAGAATCTTGGCTTTTTTAAAATAATTTTTTGCTTTATTCTCTTTCTGGGCATGCCAAGATTTGAAAGTTTGAGAAATTACATGCTTTTTAAAAAATTTTCTCCATTATTTTAATGGAAAAATTATGGCCAGTTAGAGATATAATGAAAAGAAAGCAAAAGGTCCATCCTAATGAGAGCAGCCAGAGCTGTAGCGATGACCTGAAGCTCTACCTCAATTCCCTTTCGGTTTGGCAGAGACTAAGGCTCCTGGGAAAATGATGTGTTTTTCTCCAGTAGGCTGTTTTATTTCAGTGGAAGATTTTAAAGGGAACCTTGACATCCTCCCATGTTAGAAAGTTTGTCATCTAATGTCAGCAGGGATAAAATTCAAACACTGAAAAGCTGAGGCATGTTATATGTAGACTGCTGTCAGAGAAGTGAACTGCTAAAACTTAAAAAATAAAAAAAAATTACTTGGAAATTTGTACATGAACATATTCCCAATACTGCACATAATTAAACAGCTAGAACCTATGGAATTTAAAGAAGAACTATTCTAAGTTACACTAAAATACAGTTATATACTTCGTATCTGTTGATTTTTTATAATTCTCAGGAGTAAACATCATATTCCTCTCTGGAATTTTACCTATGTTCTCCTAGTCTAGTTATAAGGAATGGATTAAGAAGAATTGAGCTGGGGAAATGAGAGGTAAAAAAAATCACTAATGAATACAAGGGAAATTGTTAATGAAAATTTTACAGGTATAAACACTTCCTTGAAAAAGGACCATTGGTTGTTACAGAAGCTTTTATTCAGATATCTAATGTATGTGTGTTTGTGTGTGTGTGTATACATTTTGTTGTTCAGTCGTTTCAGTAGTGTCCTACTCTTCATGACCCCATTTGGGGTTTTCTTGGCAAAGATACTGGTGTAGTTTACCATTTCCTTCTTCAATTCATTTTACAAATGAGGAAACTGAGGCAAACAGGGTTAATTGACTTGCCCAGGGTCACACAGCTAGGAAGTGTCTGAGGTCACATTTGAACTCAGGAAGATGAGTCTTCCTGACTCCACACCAGGCTATCCACTATGCAACCTAGCTCTCTATGTGTATACATATACACACACATACACATATATGTGTGTGTATATGTATGTGCATGTGCACATACATATATATTTACATTTGTATAAAAAGTTTTCTTCCATAGTCTCATGTGTAAAGGATTTAATGAGCATTTGGTTTTTACAAAACAGGCATATTTGAAAGCAAAAAAAAAAAAAGCTTTAAGTGAAAAATTGAAATGGATAGCTTAAAGCTATTGCTTAAAATCAATGGCCTTACTCTTCATATACCTTCTTCCCTTTCCCCACGATCAAATTTTAACCCATTCCTGATCCTTTATTTCATTATGTAGGTGATATAATTGAAAACTGCCCCATGTAACGATTAATTGAAGGAATGGGGATGTTACCCTGGAGAATAGGATTTATAGAGCACTTTAAGATTTGGAAAGAGGTTTACAAATATCTCATCCTATCCTCACAACAACCCTGAGAAAGAGGCACTATTACTATCCCCATTTTATCAATGCAGAAAAAATGAAGCATGAGTGACTTGCCCAGGGTCACATCACTCATAAGCACCTTTTACAGATGAAAATGAGGCAGGCATCAATTAAGTGACCCCTGGGGTCACAGAGGTAGTAAACTGAGGCAAAATTTGAACTCAAGTATTCCTGACTCTCTAGGCCCAGCACTGTTATCTACTTCACCACCTAGCTGCCTAGATAAGATACAACTGGAGACCAGGTAGCTAGCTCTCTTCAAGGATTTGAAAGTCTGTCATATTGCTTTCCTTGGCTCTAAGGGGCTGAAGAAGAACCACAAAATAGAACTTTCAGAGAGATAAATTTACCTTCAGTAAATGCAAAAATTTCCTAATGAGCAGAACTAAACCTAAGAGAAATGGTCTCCCTTGAAAGTTAGCACCACTGACAGATTTTGGGTGGAAATTGTATGGAAGCTTACTGTATGGAAGATATAGAGAAAGTTGTTCAACAAAGGCTGGAATCAATAACCTTTAAGGTGCCTGCCATCTCTGAGATCCTGTTATTCTATAAATTTTGAGATTATTAGCGTACAGAAACATGATGCATGGTACATAATGGAAGCAATAGTATTCTTAATATTAAACATATGAAACAGTATAGACACATTTTTACAGTGCTAATAGTGTACAGTGACTAGGACATTTGCTTTATCATTACTAAATGTTTGGGAATGCTTATGTTGAAAAGTAGAACCATATTAACCATTATGTTATGACAGGGATAAAGCTGTCTACAATTTTATGAGCCTCATTATTAGTTATAAGGATGAACCCTATATGTTGGTATTAGGTGTTGTGGGAGACTCTAGCCTCAGAGTGTATTGTAAGAGGTTTAGCAAGTGAGTTACTGACGGGAGATTTCACATTGGAAGTCAATAGAGAGAGTCAGTGTGCCTAAGTAATTCAGAGTACTGTGATAGCATCTCTGGAGCTTAATACCCTGGTGTAAAAGAATCAGAGTGCATTCAGGCTGAAATTTGGACCTCTGGTATACATATTGGTATTCAATGCAAATATCAATGCAAAGGAGAGTAGACTGCCGTGTTCTCTATGTCCTAATGCAGTGATACGGTATGGATAGATTCTATATTTCACAGACTAAATGAATATTAATTAACTCCTAAAATCACTTGTGAAGGAAGAGTGAGTACCTAAGACAGGCACCAGGAGACCAAAGGCCTGTGCCTCAAATAATACCAGCAAGACCAGGTACAATAGGTTCTCTCACCTCCAAGTCAAGTGTTGTAAAACTTAGCCAGTGAAATTTACTTTTTTACCATTTACTAGAAACTAGATATGGCTGTTTTTAGACCATTGCACAAAGTTGCAAAGAGCATGCCATTTATTGCCCCCGTTAATAAAGTGAGATAAAAGTCATTTCTATTCTCTGTTTAGCCCTGAAGCATAATTTTATCATCAGAATTGAACTAATTTTCATCTTCCATGCTGCTATAATTAAATGTCTTTTCTGTACTGTATTACTATAAAACTGATTGAAATTTTGTGTTTGGGCTCAGTAATATGGGAATCTCCAAGTAAGAGTCCCTGTAGGTCTTATCAAATATGTTTTCGAATTTAATTATTTTTTTTCAGTATGCTGCCCATATACAAAGAGTTTGCTGTTTGCACTTGTTAGAAGAATGTTCACTTAGAGTTCATTTTCTTATGCACTCAGAGAATTCTAAAATGTTCCTTTGAGGTTCCCTTGCAATGAAAGACTTCTTTTCTCCATTTGAACACAAAATGGGTTCTGGACCAAAAATCTTGACCTCATCAACACCAGGCTTCAGCCAAGTGAGCTTGCCAGATTGGAAAACTTTAATTAAGACATTCACAATTCAGATAATCTACCTTAACCCTTAATAGAACAAAAATGGATCTGGGTAGCATTATCAATCAAGTTCCTTCAACAGTTAAAAAATGTTAATTTGAAGTGGTTGAAAAGTTTACCTTGGAACACATTAATTCAAGAACCAGAAAAAAAATATACATTTTCTAATATTGTATGCAGTTGCAATGAATAATTGTCTCAACAGATATTTGAGAATAAGCCACAATTTTATTCAGGCTGAAGTCACAATATTTGACCATAATTAAAACATTAGGTATGGATAGTTGTAATTGAAATATTAAAAAAAAATCACAGAAACTAGACAGAACATATCCTTCCAATTCTAAATGCATGCCCATGTTTTACTTATTCCTCACTCACTTCATTGTATTTCAGAAAGATGCGAAAATGTATACTTCTTTAGTAAAGAGAAGCATAATTGACCAGATACGACATGTACCAAAGACATAGATCACTCTGTTGGTATCCTATTGACTTGGTGACTGAGGGAAGGGAGAAGTGTTAAACTTCTCACAATCAAGAGAGACTGTGGTTCAAATCCCTGGTTCAGAAGCGTAACAGCGGTATAACCGTGGGCAAGCCACTGAACATCTTTGGAGCCCTGATTTCCTCATTGATCAAAGGTGGACAACACTACCTTTAGTACCTTTGTCATCAAGAGACAGTGTAGTAGGAGGAATAGAGGGGCTGGAGTGGTCTTACAGTCAATCCAATGTACATTTAGGTCGCTTCCTCACCTCCCAAGTACACGCACTCTCTGAATGATCCCAGACAAAGAGTTTCTTCCTTCGGTGTCCCTAAGCAGCTTTCTCAATACTCTATGTGTAAAACACTTTGTAAACCTTAGAGATATAAAAGCAGGAGCAGCAGCAGCAGCAGCTAGCATCTGTAAAACACTCTACCAATATTATTTCACTTTATCCTCACAATAACTTTGGGAGTTAGGTACTATTAGTCTTCCTGTTTTACGGATAAGGAAACTGAGGTGAACAGTAGCTAAGTGGCTTGCTCAGGGTCACACAGCTAGTCTCTGAGTCAAGATTTAAATTCAGATATTCTTGCTTCTTCTGAGACTAGCGCTCTACCCACTGTGCAACCTAATTGCCCCTGTATGTACATGATATGTGTGTGTATACACATATATATTATGATATGTAACAATTATGTGGGTATATATATACACATATGTGTCAGCTGCTATTATCTGACTAGATATAGATCTAGTTTGTAGAATACTTGAGTATAGCCTAGTTATTTTTTTTCCAATATAGATTGAATATATGTATACATGTGTGCATTCCTTTCAAAAAGATACCAGTTTAGGGAGCTAGTCTATACCTGACCTGGTATTAATTTCGACTAATATACTATGTCTATTCAAAAGAGATTTTGGGAACTTGTACTCTTTGGACATTGTGAATAGTCTTAGGCCTTGACTAAAGCAAGCCAGTGCTAATGGTTTTTACTGGATCATTTCTATGCGTTTTCATGATAGTGTAATCTCGGAATGTGCTGCAGATACCTTGAACCAACTAGCAAGAGCCAATTGTTGAATTTTCAGTGTGAGCATTTACACCTTGAAAACTGATAAGTGCTACAAATCAGGGTTAGATTATATTTTTGTAGATTCTCTAGACTTAAAAAGTAATAGGGAAAATAATAATGCAGATTAAACTTTAAAATGTGTCGTGTGTACCTTTTTCACTTTATCAGACCTACTTGTTAAACATTTAGCAGCACAATAATGATCTAAGCTTTAAAATGTTAGCTGTGTTAAATAATATTCCAAGTATTTCGGATAGTAGCAGTATTATTTTTGCAGCCACATGCGTCCATATGAGTAAGAAATGTGAAAAGGAAAGAAACAAGTCTAGATAGTATTTTAAAAAATTAATTGTAGATATGTCATATGTAACACATGGGTAACATGTGCATAGGCGTTTCTAATACACACATATTGTGTGTATTTTATCCCTAAAGAAAAAAATATCTGGCTAATATCTTCAGAGAGAAAGGGGAAAACGTAAATTTATGAATTGCATTTCTTGTGTCTTTCACTCAAAAGGCAAATTGCTTACAGCTCTCTGTATTATTTAAAACCCTTACAAAATGAAAGCATTTTTGTTTTCTAGTCGGGCAACATTTATTAAATGTTTTCTATGTGTCAAACACTGTGCTAAGTGCTAGGGATACAAAGAAAGGCAAATATCCAGTCCCTGCCCTCAAAGACCTCATCTTCTGAAAGGAAAGACAATATGTAATTTTTAATTTTATACTAAGTAGCTAAGGTTAACAAAAACACTTTTAAATACTTCAATCTCAAAAAAACACAAAGATTTTATTTATTTAAATTATCTTAAAATAGAAGGGCAAACAGAAGTAGAATTTATGAATTTGTTGTACTCTAATTTAACTATAGGTACCTATGACATTTTTTCTACTCATATTTCTAAGATTTGTCTATTTGAAAGGTAAAATTTTATTCAAAAAACATTTATTAACTGTCTGTACTGTTCAAGGTACCTTGCTAGGTGCCAGGAATATAGAGATGAAAAAAATAATATAGTTCTTTCCCTTGAGGAAATGAAATTCTACTGGAGTACTAATTATATTATTTATATTCGCATCTCCAAAATGTGAAGTGTCTATGTTATGTTGAATCTCATTCTTGCCATAAGATGAAAATATCATCTTGATGGTGGGGATGGAAATGAAATCTTAGAACAAAAGAAAAGTGTTTTTTGCATTCGTATCTATGTACGTTCATATTTTGGTGGGAGAGAAGAGACCATATTCCAAAAAATGAGCACTAGATTAGTGAATCATACAATTGTATGTATATATTCCCTACTGCCTATCATAAGAAAAACATTGTTACTTTTTGAATGAGTTTTTTTTAAAATGAAGATGATTAAGAGCCTAGAACCATAAATATTTATGTAATCTCTCTCTTTTTTGGTTACTTTTTTGTTGCTAGATTTAACTTCCCTTACTATCATATGATGGCCTCTTCCCCTTGCAATCAGATCAAGTTACTCATGAAATGCAAAATAATTTTAATATGAACTTAGAAAATCAAAAAAAGACAAATCTACTGTGGAATAATTATTAATAATTCATTTTGAAGTTAGAGTGATTTTGGTTTATTCATTGTTTTAAACTATCCCTGCCCATCCTTTAGTCACCGGAAGTCAGCTATAAATTCCCAGGCTTTTACACAGAGTATATGGAACTCAAAGAAAAATGAGTATAACTTTTTCATCATTAAATCAAAGTTGTTTCATAAATGATGTCTCATAGAAGTAACAAAAATAAAATTTTGCTCAGTTGAGTTTCCTTGATTTTTTTTTGGATGACAGCTCTATTTCAGCAAGGTAATTTGCTGTAAGGCATTCTCGATAATTTGCAATTTTCCTGGTTAAATAGATATGTGCAACTCAATTAGACTAAGTCAACAGATGTTTATTAGGCTTCTCCACTGTGGAAGATACTGCGCTAAGTGCTTCAGGTAATACAGAGACGAAGAAGACATGGTCCGTGACCTCTTGAGCTAGGAAGGCAGAACTAGAAATGACTGGCAGAAGTTGCGGTCAGATTTTAATAGGTACAATAAAATAAAATAAAATAAAATAAAATAAAATAAAATAAAATAAAATCTTAACAACTGGGACTGTCCATATGTAGAAAGTGTTGGGTTTGCCATCGCTAGTAGTGAATTAGTGGTGGAGACATAAGTGGAAGCAGGGATGTTGAAGATGGGATTCTTATTTAGGCATAGATTGGATTAAATGACATCTCAGGTTCCATCCAACTCCAATAAAAGTCTGATTCAATAAAAGAGCATCAGGGAGGTATAGCCAAATTACTTTGGGATGTCTGAGAAATGAGGGATTACTTCTATCTATTTGGATCAGGATTGTCTTCACAGAGGAAGCAGCATTGAGCCTGGACCTTCAGAGATGATTAAGATTTTCAACAGGCAGGGATGGGTAGAGAGAAGAAAGAAAAGTGATTGTTAAGTCTAGTGGAGAGCAGGAGCAAATCCCATGAAAAATGAGTAGTATAAATTGATGTGACATGTGAAGAGATATACATTCAAATGGGTCTTCTTCCTGGTAGCCACCCCCCAAGACACAGAATAATTGGAATGCTTTTTTGATGTAGGCATTTGGTACGGTTTTTATTCACTGCTCTGAAGGAGTGGGTCAGGATACACCCTAAATCTAACTCAGCTGGGATTTCAACCGCATTTCTGTAGGCAAGATATTGTGTTATTTTCACATCTACTTGGAATCATTGATATATGTCAATAATAGGCCATGCAGAGCAGTTTGGTTGAGGCAGAAAAGTTGGGTAAAATCAGTTGATACACTTTAAGTGCCAATATCTGGGATGCATATGGTTCAGAATGTGAATTGAAGTGTCAATAGCTTTATTAGTATTACTTATTTAAAACCAAATTATTTTAGACATAGTGCATAAATTAGTATTTCTACATACTTTGTTCATAATGTATATTCATTTTAATAATTCCTCTCACATAATTTGTCTACCTTTTATCCTGTCTTTTCTCTTTCATTTATTCACTTTAAAACATATTAGCTACCTTGACATAACACTGTCATTTGTATTGAGGGAACTGAGCTGTAGTCACACATATATTATGAAGCCAGATATTATAATTACTTTAAACTTGAACTATGGTTTCAAAAGTAGAAGTGGTTATAATGGTTTGATAACCTCATGTGGTAGATATTTTACATTACTGAATGCAAAAAAGCAGTAGAATAGCTTTCCTATATTCAGTTAATTGTGGTTCTGAAATAATGTTAGAGTAATGATTTTTTAAAAATAGAAACAGTTCAATTTTTCTTTGCCCATCTATGAATTATCTTGCACCCAGTAAGCAATATCTTTCTATGTTATGGGATATCTTCAAATGTCCTAGGAAAATAATGTTTTCCTATTACAAAGGATCTTATTTGATGGTAACCTATAGTAATAACACATACAAGACTATTCAAGCTGTCCTGTTTAACCTGATAGGATTTGATAGAGGATGACACCATGATAGAAGTTATCACCATCACCACAGTCACTCATGTCATCACCCTTATAAAAAATGTTCAGAGGATAGATTGTGCTCAGAAATCGTTTCTCTGAAACCTACTCCCCCTCACAAAATTCATCTACAGAGTTATGATCAGTAGTTTATTCTTTATTAACTATATCTAACCCTCTGATTTTGAAATGTGTCATTCTTCTAGAAAGAAAAGTCTCAGACAACTATTTTTGTTCATGAAAATCTTTTCTCAGTTAGCATTGAGTCTGAGATGGGAACACACTTAGTTTGGTATAACACTAAATAAATTCATTTAGACAATGTTGTCATTTTTATTATATTGGTCTGGTCTTATCCATGAGCAATTAATGTATCTCCAATTATTTAGGACTAACTTTATTTCCATAAAGTACATTTTGTAGTTTTAGTTATCTAGCTCCTGTGTGTCTTAATTTATAGACTCCTAAATATTTTGCACATTCTATAGTTATTTTGAGTGTAATTGCTTTTTAAAAATCTCTTCTTGCCATGTTTTGTGGATAATATACAGAAGGGTTGATGATTTCTATAGATTTATTTTGGAAATGGTAACTTCAGTGAAGTTCAATTCACTCTTTTGAGTTCTATAGATGTCTGCACTATCCTATCATCTTTCAAAAGGGCTAAGCGTGTTTATATTGTGCATATGGGCTGAATCTTATACTATGAAATTCAAAAGAGATAAATGTAAAATCTTGCACTTGGGTAGAAAATATTCAACTTCATAAGTATAAGATGGAGGAGGCATACATAGATAATAGCATTTCTGTAAAAGTCCTGGGGACGTTAGTGGACTATAAACTCCATATGAAACGGCAATGTGGTATAGCTGACAAAAAATAAAATATTATCTAGGGCTACATTAAGAGGAGTATAGGCTATAGGAAGGTGATGGTCCCACTTACCTCTGCTCCCATCAGACTTCATATGAAGTGTCCTGTTTAGTTCTGGGCCCCATGGCTTAAGAAGGACATTGTTAAACTGGAAAGGCAAAGGGTCTTGAGTTCATGGTCTGTGGGAATTAGTTGAAGACACTTGGGATGTTTAGGCTAAAGAATACAAAATGCTTGAGAGACATGATAGCTTGTCTTCAAATATCTGAACGATTGTTACATAGAAGAGGGATATTAGACTTGTTCTGTTAGGCCCCAGACAGCTGAAGTGGGAGAAATAGATAGAAGTTGCAAAGAGATAAATTTAGGCTTTAAGGCAGGAAAACCTCCCTAACAATTAGAGTAGAGGTGGATAACCTGAGGCTTTGAGGCCATATGTGGCCCCCTGTGTCCTCTAGTGCGGCCCTTTGACTGAATCCAAACTTCACAGAAGCCTAGTGCAATCGGATGGCTTGAAAGATGGTAGATTCCAGCTTTTTAAAAGTCTTCAAGCTGAGAGTGGATAATCATTTGCCAGATTTGTTAAAGTAGGGATACTTTTTTGTGGATGGGTTGGATTAGAGGATTCTAAGGACTCAATAGAGACTGGACCTGTCATTTCATTGGTTTAGGGAACTCCCAGGTGAGAAAATTTTTTTTCTTTCAATGTAGGTTAGCAGCTTCCATTTATAATCTTAGAAAGCATTGGAAAGTAATGCTACTTTCCTAGGGTCACATAGCCAACATGTGTTAAAGGCAGAGCACATACGTACATACATGCATGTATACATTTATGTATATATGTATGTGTGTGTATACATATACACACACGTTATTATGTTTGTGTATATATACACTGATAAATAAGGTCACCCCAAAGTGATTTCACAATCACAATATTCATCAATAATATCAAACCCCTATTGTAAAGTCATGAAATATCTCACTGTAATATCACTTAAACAAATACCCACTTATAAATTTATTCCTGTAGAATTGATCCTATAGCACTGTTTTACCTAGCTTCTTCTTTTTCCAGACTAAATGAACTTTAGAAAAGATATTATGCCCATAAGGCCTGAGTCAATCTGTTGTTTATTCTATTTCCCATACTACCTTCTGTCTTTCAATTTTGTAACAGAAGGTATAACTTCTCTAAGTCTGAGGGTCCTCATTTGTGAGGTAGGACTAGGTAACCTGTAGGTCCTATATGACTTACCAAAGGAGTTAACATATGTAAAATACATTTCAAACTTTAAACATTATATAAATGCTGGTGGTTATTAGTATTCTTATATGAATTGCTTCATTCTGAAGTGCAATTTTCTTCTCGGGACCATTTTTTCTGGAAGAAGACATCTCTAATAAACTAATTCAGTGAAAAAAGTATTCTGTAATAGGTAAGAAAATTAGACAGGCCGCCTTTTTATACTAATTGATAATGAATAATACTATAGTAAGTTTGTTGGAAGCCAGGGAGGCCTTCCACCCTCAGTATCTTACTCTTGACATAATTGAAAGAAAAAGAGAAATTTAGACCTCCTTACCTGTTTTTTTTTTCTTTTTATCATTAGTGAATTCCTCTAAATAGCATTTGTTAGATACCAATCTCTAAAAAGATTTTCTTGATTCATCTCTGCCTCATGGCTTTCCTGATTTCTTTCAAATCTCAACTGAAGTCCCATCATTTGCGAGAATACTTTCCAGTCCTCCTTCATCTCAGTGTCTTCCCTTCCCTACTTCCCAATGTATCTTCTTTTTATCTTCTTTGTATATAGTGGTCTGCATGTTGTCCCTACCATAAGCCTATAATCTCCTAGAGAGCAGAGAATGTTTTTGTTTTGTTTTGTTTTTGTTTTGCCTTTTTTTGTAACCACAGTGCTTAGCATAATACCTGGTATATTGTAGATACTTAATAAATGCTTGTTGATTTGACTTGATACCACTTCACTACCAGTATAAAAAAAAAACTGACCTGCTCTTCTGATGATGTGACCAATCTGGGATAAGTATAGGTTATGGTTCTGTATTTTTGTTTTGTTTTGTTTTGGGGTGGGGGGCACTAGAGAGAGTTCTCTCAGGATATAATGTATATTGAATTACAATGAAAACTCTAAATGGCTATACCAATAGGAGTGTTTCTGGTTATTATTCCTGGGATTTGGGAGAATGGAGTCAAGGAGTGGAGTAGCTATTTAACATTCAGATATTTATCTTGAGTTACTGTTCATTCATTAAGCTTACTCCTTCCTCCATGACTTTATTCATGCATTTCCTGCCACTTGAATGGCCTTTTTCCATCTACTCTGTGTAGATCTTATATGTACCTAATTATCTACATGTTATCTACCCCACTACAATGTGAGCTAACTAAATGCAGGAACTATATTTTTAACCTTTCTTTGTATACTCAGCACTTAGTTCAGTGCCTGGAATATAGTAAGTGATTAATAAATGCTTTTTTTAATTAATTGATTGATCGATTCTCTTCTCTAATTCAATGATCATGCAATCTTTGAAGGCCTAGCTCAAGCCTCGCCTTCCTCATGAAACCTCTCCCTGTGTTCCAGTTCCCAGAAATCATGTACAATGTTAATGCAGGCCAGATCTCAGAGGTCATGTAGTCTGTCTGACCCTGTCATTTATTTTACAAATGAGGAACTGCAGCCTACAGAGGGTGAAGTGATTTGTACAGGGTCCCCAAAGCTAGTAATGGATGGAGCCCAAATGTGGATGCATATCTTGTGACTTCCAAGTCCAAAGTTCTCTTTGATTATATAGTCACTACTCATTGAATAAATGGTCTCTCCTGCCTTCTCTGGCTCCCTGACCCACGAATATAGGCTATATTGTACTGAATTTGTTCCCTTGGTATTTTTAAATATATTATTTTCCTTTTAAAATCGTAAGATTTCAAGGGCAAAAAACTTGTCTTCCTGCTTCTTTGCATATCCCTCTTCACCAAGAATGAATGCAGCTCTAGTTTTATGAGAGGACACTCTTAATAAATTCTCATCGACTTGAATTAAATGTTGCTTAGTGACCAGGACATGTTTTTAAGGAAAAAAGAAAAGAAATAACAATAGGACTTTTATTGTTTTGTTTATGAACACAGATGATTTGAGCAGTTTTTCTGTAGCATAAGAATGGTAATATCTAAACATAAAGACCTACTAGAGAACAAACTGCAAAATGGATGCTTTATGAATGGTACCCTTGTTAACTTTTCAGCACATGTGTAGAAGCATCTAAATCTGTGGCCAAATAGAATAAAACTATAAATCAGACATTATAGAATGGGGCATACGGTGGAGAGGGTGGCTAAAGAACATTACATCACTTAGTTACTTGGGCACTGAAGCTTTTAGCAGTTCCAGAGAGTGAACGTAGGTGGCTATTAGGTCTCTGACAAAGCAATTATGCCCTAGACATATATGCCTGGAGCTGACCTGACATTTGCCTCTGGAGAGTTGTCATAGCAGCAGCAAACTGAATAGGGCAGCTTGAGACGAGTGCCCACTGCTTGCTCTGGGGGAAAAAAGATCCCCTCTACTGCAACACTTGTGAATATTAATAGAGTTGCTTATAAGTTGCTCCTTAAGAGAGGCTACCATGCTATGCGTTATTAGTTTTGTGTTTGATTTTGAAATATTTGCTTTTAAAAAATTTAAGACATTAATAATTATCTCCCTCTCCAGAGAGTTTACATCACCATTCACTAGAAGTGGTTACCAAGTAACCGAGGTGTTGTTCCTTGGTGAGATATCTCAAACAATTTTAACAAAAGAATCCAGATGCTGTAAGCTGGGTGTCCCATGTAGTCTGTGTTTCTACTAGGTTAATATTCTGTTTTCTTCTGCCCTACTCTCTTTTTGTCTCTCTCTGCAACTCTAAGAAGAGAATTTATATGAGCAAACAATAATCATGCATATAAATTCACACATGGGCATAGATAATAAAATAAAATGTATATAAGAGAGAAGAAAAGAAAGAAAGAAGGAGAGTGAGGGAGGAAAAAGAGAGAGAGAGAGAATGAGAGAGAGAGAGAGAGAGAGAGAGAGAGAGAGAGAGAGAGAGAGAGTTTGTCAATGTTATTTGTGGATTATTAGAAAATAATTTGGGTATGTTTGACATTGTTTCTGTTCTATCCCACAATATTTGGCATTATTATGGACTTGTCATGCAAAAAAAAAAATCCCAATGGTGAGAACTAAAATAGCAACTATTATAAGAAGCCTACTATTGAAATCAGTCATAATTTTATAATGTAGGCATAGAGTATAAATGCTTAAATAAATTGGAAAAAATTGCAAGGCCATTTTGCAGGAAATTGGTTTATGCCTCAAGGGCAAAGAAATTATAGGTGGATCTAGGGCCATCATATCTAAACAAAACAGAGAGGATCCTGATTCTTTATGTGGGAAGACAGACTTGCAGCCTCAACACTGCCATTAAAAATGCCGAATGAAACTTACCATTTCTCAGCTCTTCTCTGAAGGCTGGTTCAGGCAATAGGAAAGAGAACAGAGGTTTGTGATGGTAACTTCATCTATCATTGTGCACACCCACTTCTGAAGCAAAACAGTAAAGCTTTACTTTGATAAAGTGGTAGCAGCACTGGACCCAGAGTCAGAAAAAACCTGGAATTGAATTTTGCCTTTTATATTAGTCATAAAAAAGTGAGGTCTTTTGCCAAGAGGTCCCCCTTCTCCCTCCTTATCTTACATCATTCAGATGTCTTTTCCCACTATCTCCTCTTTTACCCCATCTCATATAAAAGATGCCTTCTTGCCGAATCAAACTACTTTGTATGCCCCCTAGTTCCTTTGCCCTCCAGTATTCTTCAGCAGATTGCCCCTTTATCATCATTAGACTTCCTCTCTAATCTTTTCTCTGCTGCCTACAAACACACCCACATGTCCCCACAATCTTAAAAAAAGACAACTCTCTCTTGACTCAGCCTTTTCTGCCAGCTATTGTCATATATCTCCTATCCTATATCTCTGGAGCAAAAGTAAATAAAAGTAATTTTCTGTTTTCTTGAGACTTTATTTCTGATGGCTGCTGTATTTATTATGGCTGTGTTTTTTATTGCATGGATAATGTCAGAAGGTTGGCAGTGCATTTTACTTCCATCCTAAACTTAGTACAGGAAAGCAGTAGCATTCAAAAAGAGTTTTGTCTTTATGATATGGAAACTCACCAGTCAATGACCCGTGAGGGGAATGAAAAAAAAATTGCCACTGTAGAAGAGCAGGGATGAGACGCTACTTGAAATATTTAACAAAAAGCTTTTCTGATTGGGGAATTTAAAGGTTGTATAGATTTCACTTCTGCTACAGCCCTGCTCCCATTGCCATTGCCTTATGGAGGTGATGCTATTGAAATCTGTATCAATGGAGAACAAATTTTATGAAATCCTATCAAGGCAGAAAGGCTCCAAATATAGGCCCAGAGTGTATCTTTTAGTTGAATATCAATCTAGCTAAGTGTAGAGATGTATATCACCAGACTGGTGGCAGGATAATAAATTTTTCTGCCACAGAAAATTATGAAGATCATTTACTAAGTTGTGCAAATGTTGCAATCCATATAGATGAAGGGGTACCCATGCTAACAAAATCACAGCCGTGTGAAGTACCGAATAAGCGTGTACTTCAAATAATAACCTATTGTACTTGCCAACTCCCCTCCCACTTTCAACTCAACTCAGTAACTCGAAAGGATTTGTGAATTCAAGTGAATGCTCCCTCCAGTGAGGCATATTGCAAACCATCTCTGCCTACCTGTCCTGTGCAGTTCCTATCCATTCCTTCTCATAAGTATAAAGTTGTCCCGGAGAAATCATCTGATATATTCAGGCCTTCCTTGCTTTCTCTTAATAGAGATAACAAAGATATCAGTAGGACACAGTGGCTTTCTATCAGTTATCCCTTATTCTCACCTTATATTGGTCAGTAGGTAGGTAGGTATTCAGACAGACAGACAGACAGACAGACAGACAGACAGACAGATAGATAGATAGATAGATAGATAATTACTAAGCACTTATTATGTGCCAGAGTAGTAAACTCCAGGGATGTAAATTTAAGCAAACAAGACAGTCCTTGCTCTCAAGGAACTTATATTCTAATGGAACAACAGAACACATAAAGGGGAACTATGAAGGGGGCGGAGAAAGAGATGGCCAGAAAGTGGTATGAGCCATGATCCAAGCAAGATGAGGCCAAAGCTTATCAGAACCCAGTATTTATGAAACAGAATCAACAATTTGGGAGAAGAGGTTACAGGATCAGGATGATGACAAATATGCTAGTAACATGATGTACCATTTTAGGTAGTATTCTTTATCAATAATATATTTCTTTGATGGCATCATTTACTTTGGTCCTTTTTACTAGTTCTTATTTGTTATATATTACAGCCTGCTAAAACTCATCAGGTACCTTTCTATTTTCCTCCGAATAATATTAATTATTGATTCTTTAAGACAGTGGTATTCTGTGACACACTGTCATATGACAACAGTAGTAGAATATTATAATTAAATCAGCATGTCTTTTCTCCAAGGAAATATTTGACACAGTTTAAGAAGCTCTACAATTTCCTAAAGGCAAATCACCCCCCAGTCATGTCCACTGTTAAATTTTGGCTCCAATTCATCATCTATTTTCAGTGTCTGTCCAAGATATATATGTAGATAGATGCGCACTGTGGGTTGTTTATATAACTGAATGTCATCATCTTTACAGTAGACATTCAAGATCAACTTGGTTTTCCCCATGTGGATGTTTTTTTAGAGGTAATGGAACTCATCCAAGAGATTCTACAATGGTCTGGGTGATCCAATAACACTGGATTACAACCAAGCCAAGTGAAGTCAACAAGCATTTATTAAGCACCTACTGTGTGCCGGTCATTGTACTTCACACTGAGAATACAAAGGAAGACAAAAATAGTCCTTGCCCTAAAGGAATAAACAACATAATGTGGGAGACAACATGCAAACGACCAAACTGTGTACAAACAAGATACATGCAGGATAAATTGAAAATAATGTAAGAAGGAAAGCACTAACATTAAGGGGAATTGTGAAAAGCTTCTTTAAAAACATGAGATTTTAGATGAAAAAGGAAGGCAGGGAAGCCAGCTGGCAGAGAAGATTAGGGAACGATTTCTAGGCAAGAGGGACAATAAGTAAAAATGCATGCCATAAGGAGACAGAATATCTTGTATTGTTTGAAGAACAGCAAGAGGACCAGTGTTATTTGATCACCTGTATTTTAGGAAGATCACTTTGAAAGCTGACTAGAGGATAGTCTGGAGTGGGGAGAGCCTCGAGGCAAGCAGACCAAGCTAGACTATTACAGTAGTCCAGGTGTGAGGTAATGAGGGCCTGAACCAGGGTGATGGCTGCCAGAGGATAGAAAGGGGCATATATGAGAAAGACTGCAGACGTAAAAATCAACAGGACTTGGCAACAGATTTTATATGGTGAGGTGAGGGGAGCAATGAGAGAGAGAGAGCATGAAGAATTGAGTATTACATGTAATTGTCCTGGGTGACTGTGATGATGGCCCAGAGTGATCAGCCATGATCAAATGGAGACCCAGGCTGGAGGAGAACTGGGAGAGAGCAATATCATAAAAACCTAGGTAGAAGAGAGTATGGAGAAGAAGAGAGTGATCAACGGTGTCAAAAGCTGCAGAGAGGTCAAGGATGGGGATTTCGCTTTGGAAATTAAGGGATCATTGATAACTTTGGAGAGAGCAATTTTGGTTGAATGATAAAGTCAAAAATGAAACTGCAAAGAGTTAGGAAAGGAATGAGAGGAAAGTGGAGACACCAATTGTAGATGGTCTTCTCAAGGAATTTAGCTACAGAAGAAAGGAGAAATTTACTATGATAGCTAGTAGCAATGGGAGATCAAGTGAGTGGGGTTTCTTTTGTTTGTTTTTGTTTTGTTTAGCATAGGGGTAGAAGAACATGCACGTGTATATTACTCCCAGAAAAAAATTTACATAGACAGGGAAATAAATACACATGTCAGAAGTTCTGCATACTCTCTCACACATATTCTTTTTGTGTGAGATATTTCCTCCCCCTCCCCCAACAATTTAGTATCTTTACATACCTATGAATTGATACTTCAATATCCTCAAAATGGGATCACTTCCTGCATGAATCTCCCCTGTGTACTTAGTCTAGCTCAGCTGAACTTCTAGTCTTTGCTGTCCTTGTTGTTATTTATGCCTTCTCTATACATACATTTCAAATGGTCACCATTATCCTTGATGGTGAAAGCTGTTTATATTTTTTTAAAATCTTTACACATCTTTTCAATTTAAAAAAAAATTGTTGTTGTCCTCCCAGTTTCATCTTAAGCATCCTATGAATGATTTTGCTTATTTGGTCTTTCTCTAAGCTTTCTTCTCAGTTTTATTTAAACTAGTCTTATCTTCACTTGCTTCCGTTTTATGAGACAGCTGCTCATAATGTTGCACCATGCTTCTTCATAAGATTTTACAAACATGTTTATATTCTAAGCTGGTGGTACAATTGGCTGCCATATCTCTTCACTTGTTGGCTGAGTTTCATACTTACTAAGTACTTTCTAGGTTCTTTTGGTCTTCTTGTTATGACAATTTATGCCAATTAACCTTTCATATGAAATTGGCATAACTATTTTATGTTGCTTCTTCCTATTACTAATATCCCATTGTCAATCATGGATAACTTGCACAGTTGTTCAATTTGGGGTTGTTTTAATTATTCAACACTAATTTTTCTTACTTTTAGTCTTTTAGCTTTATATTATTATTTTTACCCTAAAAAGTTGATAATCTCATACACAGATAGCTGATCCAGGAGTGATTCTCATATCAGTAATGAATAATATGCTGTCCATTAAAATATAGTTAAGCTTTTATGTTATTTGATATTCACCATGACCAGGACCAATTATTTTATTAAATTAATGAATAATTAAACAAGCCCTTATTAAGCACTTATTATGTTCTAAGCATTTTGTTAAGTGCTAGGGGTACAAATCTAAAAATTTGAAAGTCACTTCTCTCAAGAAATTGAGGGACTAATTCTAATACAGACAGGAAAATGGTGGCCAGAGAAGGGAATTCTGTTCTGGAGAGTCACATGGAGAGCGAGTTGATCCACAGGGTAACTGATTTACATTTCTTTCCAGAAACAACAATAATATTGATTTTTGTGCCAAGGCAGATAGCAAAATTGCCTAGGATGGAGATGAGCAGGAGGAAGAATTGGAGGATAGATGGGAGTGGAGACAGACTTGAGACAAGGATGTTAATTATGAGGTTATTGCTATAATCCAGGCAGCAACAAATTTGAGCCAGAACTAGAATGGTGACTGTGTGAATAGGGAGAAGAGGATGCATAAGACATATATATTGTAGAGATTAAAATTATGAGATGTGACAACTGATTCAATACGTTGGGCTAGGTAGTTGAAGTCAAAGAGTCATGCTATAAAGTCTTTCTAGTACTTCTAATATTAAACCTCTTTGGTAAAAACTCATTTCGTCCCTCTTTTAGACTGAATCTCATGCTACAGCAGGTCAAAGTAGAGAAAGGTGCATAATCAAAGATTCCTTGCATAGAAAACCCTTGTTTTGCCAAAATAGTTTACCCTAAGGTGCAAAACCAAGTTTTATAATCATGTTTCTGTTTTTATGATTAACTTACATATATAAAATGCACAAGGATTTGCTGAATTAACCAAATATTTTTATTCATCTTTTTTTGGAAGTGCAAGAAGATATACTTGAAAGAGACTAGACTCAAAAATACCTAAGTTTGAGTACTATCTCCACCACCATCCACTAACCATTGTACCACACTTTCTCTCCTGTATCATTACAAGTCTATAAGCAAGAATATAAGAATAAGCAGTGTCAGTCAAGACTGAAACCAAATATAGCTCTTGTTCCAAAGCTCTGATCAGTTGGGTTACCTTTCTTTTTTAAATTCTAAGCTTTTATGTTATTGTTATTTCTGTTCTGTTCTGTTATTTCTTAAGGGACCCTCTTTCTCAGTGATTTCTTACCCCCAAGAGTCACTGCAGCCTGAGCAAAGCTATTTCACTGTCTTATCAGCTGGGGCAAACCCAAGGAAAAAAGAAAACTCAGCTACCAACCAAAGGTCTGGACATGCTTTTGTTTAGCTTCAGCAAGCATATTTTAGTCAGGGGGAAAAAAGGATTAGGGATCCCCAAACTAAGGTTACAATACTGTTTTAGGGGGAAAATATAAAAATAAAAAAATGCATGGCAGCGAGAATCTTGAAACGCACAGGTCTGCAAAAGCAGTTAAGTAGCTCAGGCATAGTGAACTAGATAGCAAGAAAAACACCATCTCAAAATGAGCTGATTATGTGTTGATTAGCCTTCTAGAGTTCATTAGCACTACCTATTTTTTTTCTTTTTTTTTT
>CM053622.1:218684429-218741005 GCA_028646595.1 Phalanger gymnotis | reverse complement strand
ATCTCAAAAAGGATCATATAAATATCTGAATGGTTCGAAATCGTTGGGTATACAGAATTCTCCAAGCAGAAGGCATCAAAAAATTTATTCAGGGCCCAGAGCAACAAATTAGCGAACCAACCTCCCCTTTCCAGTATTGTGAACACAAGACTCCAGGCCCAGTAGGCCCGCCTCACAAGAGTAGCCAGGAGGCCACAGAAAAATAAGATGGCATAAATCATATTTACCAGCCTAAAGACCTCGCTGGAACTCCTGGGTCCACACAGGGATCGGCTCTGCTTCGGATTTCTTTCCAGCTGTAGTTTTCTTGCCTCTCCTTGCAGCCAAGCCTCTGGCGTTCTCAAGTCCCGCCTCAACGACTAGAGACCAGAGTCCAGAGACCCCAATTGGTTCCTGAATTGGCCCCTTTTAAGTCCTTAATCTACGCCCACACAGGTTTCACACCTGATAGGGCTTTGGGCCTGGGGCTTAGCGTTTAACAGGTGAAAGTACTTTCACCTGTTACAAAAGCCAAACTCCTCAAGGGCACCCGTTAAACTAAGCCCATTTTGCCTTACTTGCACAGAAGGTTGGCATACATCAGGGATCTTTGACTCCTGTGAACTCAGTTTTAAAAATTTTTTGATAACTATTTCAGTTTAGTTGGTTTCTTTTATAATTCTGTGCATCTTATTTTATGCATTTGAAAACATTCTGGAAAAGGGTCTCATAGACTTCACCAGACTGTCAACAAAAAATTTTAAACTCCTGGTTTAATTCACCTCCATGGAGGCTTCCAGCTTTAGACTTATTATTCTAAATGCAATGATAAACCCCAAGTCCAGAAGACAGAAGGTGAAACACATCATTCACCTCCTTCTAGAAAGGTGATGAAATTAAAATACAGAGAGACATACGTTTTTGGACATGGCCAAAGTGGGAATCTGTTTTGCTAGACTTTGCATGTTTATAATGAGGATTATTTTTGTTTGATTTTTGTTTGGGAGGGAGGTTATTGGGAGATTATAAATGCCTGTAAAATAAATAAACGTCTTTTTAAAAAAAATCTATGATCCTAAAAAAAAAATGCACAGAGAACTCCACAATGAAGAAAAAGAAAAGCAGAAACTGCTTTTTGAAGTGTGAGCTAGAAAGGGCTGTCCAAATTTCAAAAGATGTCCCCTGTTCTGGCTGTGATTTGGAGCATGGTCAAGTACGTAGAGAACTAGACAGCACAAAATGACAGGCTACAGCATCCCCCTGCTTTGCATCCTTCCAGTGCGTTGTCGTCCAGCCATCAAGAGCAATGCGAATACCTATCAGCATATCCAACACCACCACCTGGAGGCAAGAGATGTTCACAGACAGAAAAAAAAACAACTTGGTTTCCAAAGAGTTTGTTTTGCTAAAGGTCATATTTGAAAACTATTTTTGCGCTGTGCCCCTTTCATAAATTGGAAAAGGCAGTGTATGATTTGATATGTAAACCAGAGTCCCTGATAAGGAGATGTTAGTTTTGAAAGGCTCCTAAAGCTGGATTACAGCTCTCCCCTGTCATAAAATGGTAGCTGGGCAACCTCAGCCATCTCAGAGCTCCCAAAGTGAAAGTCAAGGAACCTGAGTTCCTTCCCTTACCTCCATACCTCGTTTGTTTTGTGAAGAATTGCCTTCCTACTGATTTGGGATTTGGGGCCGTAAAACTGAGAATTGCCACCCAGCGCCCGATGTTTATAGCAGGTTTTGTTACTAGTTTACGGTGCTAGAGTTTTCCTCACAGTAAAGTTGAAGTGCAATACCCATGGTCATTGGTTTGTTTTTCCTCCTGGATCAGGGAAAGAATAGGAGAAAGAAATGACATTTAGTATTTGTGTTTATACCAACAGCCCCCTTGTTTCCTCCCCCACTGCTACAAAAGAGAATCTCACAGTCTCCAGAAACAAGTCAAGAACTAGCCAACTAAAACTGGTTTATCCTATACCTTTGCTAAAACCTCAGAAATGTTTGCCCTGAAAAATATTCATCAACTTCATCCATACTTCATAGTTTCAGTCTTTTCCCCTCATGGTTAGCCCCTCCTCCTTTCTGCTTTCATTGTAAGAAAAAAGCAAGCTCCAAGCTGTAACAAACACTATTGCAGCCTGTTATTTCAGTCATCCCATGACATCTCTCATACTTGCTTTCTTTATCATTTACATTCATAGGAATATAGCGCAAATATTCATGGTACATACATTGACATCTTTGTAGCTTCTCGAATTGCCCTGGTTTGACCAGTTTACATATAATTTACTCAGTATGTCCTCAAGCACAAACTCCAGCGAGGGTGTGGGGAACACAAGGGAAATAGGAAGCAGCAGCTTGATTTTTATTTAGATTCCTCACGACTAGTTACATGAACCCTGGCATGTAAGAGAGTATTTATTTTTAGGGTTATCTTAAGGCATATGCCAACTCTAGATGCAAATTAATATCATTGTTTGTTCAAGGTAACTGATACTGTATGTGGTTCATAAGGTAGAAGAAAAGAATTTCAAAATGATTTTTACTAGTGCTTAAATAACCGAATTTTTCCAGCTTCATTGGAAATGGGGTGGCATATTTTATGTTTGATTTGTGAGACAAGTGATTGTATGTCTTCTTCTGACTGTACACCACCTCCGATGTGCTTAATTATAGGTATTTAAGTGACAACATTAGGAGGAAGAGAAAGCATCAACAAATACTTCTCCCCATGTGCAGAGAGGAACTAACAGAACAACACATATTCTGGTCAGCTCATTGCTTAAGTCGGCTTTTAGAAAGTCCTCCCTGGGTCAGGATGGGGCTACAGTAGCAGATAGGTAAAGAGACATAGATATAGATAGATAGCTATAGATAGGATATTCCCAGAAAAGTATGTATGGTAGCTATTTATATATAATATTATATTGTTAATATCAATTATTAAATGAAATTATTGTTAATATAATTTATAAATATTACATATAATTTTCTGGGAATATCCTATCTAGATCTGTCTTGGGGGTCTGGGGTGTATAGGCTATGGACTCGGAATCAGGAAGACTCATCTTCCTGAGTTTAAATCTGGCCTCACTTTTACTAGCTGTGTGACCCTGGGCAAGTCACTTAACCCTGTTTGCCTCAATTTCCTCATCTAGAAAAGGAGCTGGAGAAGGAAATGACAAATCACTCCAGTATCTTTACCAAGAAAACCCCAAATGGGGTCATGAAGAGTCACGCAGGACTGGAACAACCCACAACAAAAATGTGTGTGTGTGTGTGTGTGTGTGTGTGTCCAGTATGTGGTGAGGTCTCATGCAGACTTCATTTATTGTTTACATTCACAATAATCTGAAAAGACATGAACTAAACTAGATATTAAAATAACCATGACTTCCCTAAGTGTCTTGGCTTGACCACTTCATATCTAATTATCCGGGAACATCATAATGCACAGGCAAATTTGACTCCCAGGCCATTCATATTATAAAAGCCTATAAAACTTTTACTCAACCCTGAAGAAATAAAGCCTTGCCACTTCAAAAGCTCCTTCAAGATCTACAAACCAGATGGAATTGTGCTCACTCCTGGACTGAATGTACTCTTCATCAGAAACCTGCAGTCCTAGAATCTGTCATATAGAGGTGACATTAGGAATGACTTTGTTCCTCATTTTGTTTACTGAGTCATGTGGGAACACCTGTTTCATATCTTGAAACCATCTACAATTGCCACCAAAGACATTCCCATTGAAATGGCCTCAATTAGTCAAGTTCTTCCACCTTTATGAAGACAAAAGTGAGCAGGAAAGCAAATCAACCCTGATGAGACCTGACTTCTATTTAACATAGGATTGTATGGTGCCTAATTTCTGCTTCACAGGTGAGTTTGGTTGGTAAAGTTATGTAGACAGAGCACCCAGAGAATGAGCCATTAAACAAATACCTCCAAGGTATAGCAAAATCTCTAGGTTAGAGAATATGGAGATTTTGGTGGTTACTCTTTGGTGGAAGAGGAAGGGTTGAGACATAAACAAGATGGGAGAATGCTTTTAAAATCTTGGCCAATGCACTTCCTACTCCAGCACTTCAGATAACAAAATGAATGACAGCTTTGGCATCAAAAACACTGGTCCTGTCCTAAGTTATTTAAAGCCTGCTCCTGACAAGAATGAAAAAAAATATATCTGGTTTGTGTATTGTGTGTGAACTGTGTAAGAAGCTGGCCTTTTGGAATGTTTAAGTTTGTGAATGTCTTGCTGTGCCAGTGTTTGCCAACTAATGATAGCTAATTGGAAAATGTTAATAATAATAATTACAACTAATAATTTTATTAATCAGAAAGATGTGTAATTTTACAATCTGAGGGAAAATAAAAATTCTAAAAGCTAGGCATTGCATATACCCCTTTACAAAATGGTTTGTCATGATACATATTATTATATGTATTATATTGTACTTCAGTCCATGCCCCTCTTTACAGTAAATAGGGTATTTCTTTCATTATAAAACAGTCTATAAGGCAATTGTTCTCCTTGACTCCTGACATCAGCATTATAATAGCATTCTGCTGTATTAGCACCTAGTAAATTAACAAATTTTTTCTCTTCTCTGAAGATTTTACATTAACTTCATTTCTCTGGAACTTAGATTACAACTATAAGATATACACGCACATTTGCCTATTGAGGTCTTTGCTTCTGGGAAAATTCATTGTTAGTGGTTAAGGCATTCAAAATCTCTCACCTTCCAAAGTTCATTCAATTATAATCGTTTGGCTTACCACCTTGAGAGCTAGGGAACTAGATTACATTTTAGTGTCTTTGGTTCTTTCCAAGGACATTTTCTTTTTATCTTCTTTGCTTGTGTTTACTATACAGTTGGTAACTGAGAATAGGAAAGGAACAAAATTATAAGAATTCAGTTAATGGTTTGTTTCTTTGGGATAAAGGAGATATCTGTGATAGACTAAATATATACCATTTATCTGGGATTATATAAAAAATTTTACTGAAAAAAATCTGATTTCTTTTTTGCTTATTTTTTTATTTATGGACATAAAATGAAAAACATTATTTGTTTCTAGAAATTTTAGTGGAAAATAGGGATAATCCTTGAAATGTGAACATGCACTTCATAAGCTGTCTTTCTGGTCTACCTAGAGATCACAAAACCAGAATTTGAAGGGACAGTCATCCTGGTCAGTCAATAACTGAAGCATGAATTGCCTTTACAGGAGCTTCAAAAAGAGGTCAATAGCCTATATACACTGGAAGATTTTCAATGAGACATCTTATCTCAGATGATAATGTTAATCAGCTCTATCTGCGTAGCGCTTTAAGATTTACAAGGTGATTTTCTTGAACAGTCCTGTAAGATAGCTAGTACAAATAGTACAGTACTCATTTTATAGATGACAAATCTGAGGCTCAATAAAGTTAAATGACTTGTCCGTGATTACATAGGTAGTGAAGGCAGGAGCCAAGATTCAAGCACATTTTGCCTTACTCTAGTTGAGTGTTCTTTCCCACTATCTTGGGCTTGGTTCTTGTCCTTAATCTTTTCAGCATTTTCTTAAGTAACTTGGATGAAGACATAAATCTGCTGATGAATTCAAGATAGAAAGGATAGATAACCTTTTGTATTACAGAATTAGATTATATAATTATGTAATTACATAATTCCAAATTATGTCAACAGCTAGATTGAACAATGTGCCAAATCTAATAAGATAAATTATCATAGTAACTAATGTGAAATCCTACCTTAGGTTCAAAAAATCAACTGGACAAGGAGGAGATCTGACTAGGAAATACTTCATATGAAACGACCATAGGAATTTTAGCCTACCGAAAGCTCAATGTGCATCAACAGTGTCATATAGGAGTCAAAAATATTAACAAAAACGTAGATTTTTTTCAATATAAGGGAAGTGCCCAGGATAAAAAAAAAAACTGCCAGTTCTACCAAACTCTGCCCTAGTCAGACTACATCTAGAGATCAATTCTATATGCAAACTGATATGCATATAGAGGAGGGTAACCAGAATAGTGAGAGCACTGGAGAACATGCCATACAAAGACTAGTTGAAAGATTTGAGGTTATTTGGCCTAGAAAAGGGAATTCTTGGAGAGAGGCACACTTGAGGGAATAGGTTTGCTATATTAAAGTATTTGCTGGGCTGTTATATAAAAGAGGAATTAAGTTTGTTTTGTTTGGTCCAATAAATCAAAATTACGAACAGTGGGTGGAAATTGCAGTTAACTGTCAAAAAGTGATTGTGCCTTGAGAGGTTATGATCTCCCCATCACTGGAGATCTTCAAGCAGAGTCGACTAACCATTCTTCATGGTGTTTTAGAGAGGATTCCTCATCAGTCGTGACAGATTGGGCTAGTTAACATCTAGGATTAGTTTCTGCTTTGAGAGTCTATGAGGCGATGGTACCTCTCATAGATCCAGGAAGCTATGTTTTCCTATCTGTTTTTGCCAGAACCTGAGTGGTTTCAAAGTGGAAGGGAAAGAAAATTGAAGAACCTCAGAACTAGGTTTATAGAGATGGGATGATGCAATGGATAGGAACCTGGCCTTAGAACTGGGATGACCTAGCTTCAAGTCCTGCCCCTAATATGTGCTAGCAGATTCACTGTGGCTATTATTTAACCTGAAAACTCTTTAGAATTATAGTTTGGTGTATCTGAATTAGTGTAAGAAGACTACTGGTATTCCCTATACTGATGAAATCACAGGTCTGAAACTTCCTATGTATTCCTTTTTTCCTATCAAAATTAGGTTAGTAGTTAGAAAATTTTTATGTGGAAAAAAATTGGGGGTGGTAGAAGGAGAGTAATATTTTTATTGAAGAATTAGCCTTAAAGAGTATATATATTTTCATTTGTTGATGCTTCACACTTTTTTGGGAAGGAAGGAAACAAGCCTTTACTGAGCTCTTAATATTTGTCGGGCACTGTGCTAAATCTTTGTAAATGTTGTTGCATTTAATCACAAAAATCCTGAGATGTACCTTGGTCTTATTAGCCCCATTTTACAGTTCAGGAAATTGAGGCAGACAACAGTTAAATGGTATGCCTATGGTCACACTGCTAGTAAGTGTCTAAGGCTAGATTTGAACCCAGATCTTCCTACTGACAGGCCCAGTATTCTATCCAATATGCCATTTGGCTGCTTCTCAACCAACTACAAATTTCATAGATGGAAATCTTCTAGGCCACGTTTTATGAGGCAGTTAACTAATATGAAGTGATTATTAACTATTGTAGTGTTCCCAAAGCTAATTGTAATGATAAAACTATTCTTTAATGTGAAATGGAGCTTTGGAAATACTTAAACTCTTAAATTCTATAGACATATGTGTTCTTTTTAAAGATTAAGCTTTGGGGGTGGGGTGGCCAAGGGAAAAGTTTGAGCATTTGTGTATTAGAGAGTGTATCTAATAATTTCTAGGGTTAATGACTTTTTCTGAGTGTTGATATTGGGGTTAATATATCCCTGCTCCATTAAAAAAAACCATCTGGCATACAAGTTTTGCTAAATTGAATTAACTGGGACATAATTTTAATTAATTAGGAATCACTGTTGACCAAATTTTAGAAACATACACAGAGAATGCTAAATTTCTCATTAGTTTCAAGCCTAATTTATTTCTGAAAACTGAACTTGTATTGTGTTGCATATACATAAACTTAGATATGGGAGTATGAACACTGATCATTCAGAGTATCTAAAATGATCTATTGGTTTTTTATATGAATGAAATTATTTATAAATTATTTTAGTGATATTTTGCTTTTAAGGTAAAAAAGTATAGCTCATTTTTTTCATAGTATAGTTTTTAAAATATAATTTTGATTATTAAAATTCATGTTTTAGAGTACCAGCAATATTATGATTTTCTCATTTAAGGTGTTTTAAAGCTCTTTGAAAGTATGTGGAATTAATAAGTTTTAAAATTTTAGCTTATAAAGTGAAGGATGACCTTTATTATATAAAGTATATTTCTAGTAAATTTTAAAACTTTAACTCAGTGCTAAACATTCAAGACCTTTCTGTCTCCCATGTTTATATCATTCTAAATCTGTTTCATTTAGATTATCAGCCTTTTGGCTTCTGAGTTTAGCACAACTATGACTGCACTACAGTTGGTGAAAATATAAGAAATAATGGCTAAACAATGGTAGATACCATTAGAGAATATGAGCTAAAATAGAATAAGGATGAGAGGGAGAAGTTTCCTTTAAAATTATTTTCAGAAAAGAAAATTTTAATCTGTCCCGCTGGCCTAAGAAGTTACTGTAATATTTCTTCCACTCTAATAAAAGAAGTAATCTGAATTCTGAACTCAGGGTGAGAATGAAAGTTGGAAGAGGAAGCTCAGGCTCCAGCCTGGATTCTACCATTAACTACCTGTGTAACCTTAAGTAGGTCATTTTACCTCTCCATGCCTCAGTTTCCTTATCCATGAAATTACATTTTCCAGATGACATCTGAATTTATTTCAATTCTATAACATATGCCACAGTGCCTTTTCAATAAACATTTATTAATTACCTACTCTATACAGAACACTGTCCTAATCAAAAAGCTGAATGAGTTTAAAAAAGGCTCTGCCATTATGGAGTCTACAACCTATTAGGGGACATGTCAGGGCAGAGTAGGTTCAAAAAACTGGCATTCAAAACTTGACTTTACCACTTACTAGCCGGGCAATGAACTTGACCTGATTTGGTCTCAGTTCTCCTCACCTATAAAACAGAGATAAAACTTAAGCTACCAGTCTCATGAGGTTATTGTGAAGAAGGCAGTTTGTAAATTGTAAAATTGTTATTATTGGGAGAATTTGACATATATACAAATAGTTATAACCCAGAATATCATATGATGATGACATATGTAAGATCTACAGAAAGAAATCATTCTTAGCTGGGAAGATTAGGGAAGAGGAGTAACTAGCGAAGTCTCAAAGTATGAATTGTAATTTTTGAGATGGAAATAGAGAGAAGGAAGTGTGGAAGATGGTCATGACAGGCCTAGGGAATGGCAGTGAATAAAGCCATGGAGTCAGGAAAGTAGAAAGTATGCAGGAGAGGTGTCTGACATAAGACTAGAAAGGATAGGGTGGTGTCAGACTGAAGAGGGTCTAAAAACAACTTATTTACATTATTTTTTAAAAATAAAACATTTTTCACCTGTTCAGTGCTTTTTCTTGCTATTCATAATTTTTTTAAATGTACAGTTTTGTCTCAGACTAAGTCACAGAGCCATGGATGGCCAACATATAGAAATATTTTCTGCAGCCAACCACTGGGGAATAAAATGCATTTGAACTCACTGTGGAAAACTGCACTCAGTGTGGCCATAATTGTTATATTCCTTTTTAAAAAATTTTTATAACTTCTGTCCTGCTGATCCAAATGCTTTATTGCTACCCTTTGGGAGGTAAATGCATTCCTATTTATTCTCTACTCTAATGGCTTATTCCTTATAGTTTTAGAATGTGCTTCATATTCTGGCATCCAAATGGAAGTGTCCAGCAGGAAGCTGAAATTAAAGATCTGGAGCTCAGAAAAGAGAGAGGTGGCCTTGGAGTCATCTGCATTGAGATGACGGTTGGAGTTGGGACTCACAGTCATATAGACCACTTCCTTAGTGGAAGTCTATAATGTTATGCCTGCTTACTTAGTTATAGCAAAAGAAAATGGCTACTGGACCTTAGAGTGTATGAAGAATGTAATCAGCATAGAAAACTAAATTGAAATATGATGATGTAGGGCAAATCAAACAGATGAATTTGCCACTAAAGCTTCTTAAACGTGTGGCCTGTTCAGATTTGTGCTCTATGATTATTTTGGAAGACAGAAAGGGAAGGGGAAGAGGGAGAGGGTCAATAAAATCTTGAAGACTATGTGTCAATTGATGGAGGAGTGCAATCTATATCAGTGGAAGGAATAGCCATGATGGAGAAATTCTAGATACCTGAAGTATTGTGTAACCTGAAATTATATTAAATCAATAAGTATTCAGAGGTATCTATTGAATGTCAACTCTATTTTCAACACTATGCATCAAGATGAAAACAGTAGCTAGGGACTAAGAATTTAAGTAAATCTGCTACCAAAGAGCATGAGAAGGAATCCATTCATCTCCAAAAGAGACAGCACCAAAGCACTTCCATACACGACTTGAAAACTAAGGCCAGGCTCATAATGGCAGGATTGGTCAGAGACAATAAATTTTTCATCATTGTAAGTGGCAAGACTCAACAGCAATAGGATCTGAAAATTGCCTTCATCAAGATCAGGTCATTTGAAATTAACAGAATAGGTTCTATATTATTGTGACAACACTGGCTATATGAATTGGCCCTTCAATCAGTAAGCAATTCAAGAGGAAAGGAAAGTCATCTGTAGTAGAGAAGACTATATTCCTACTTTTGATATATTAAAAACCCAAGGTAAAAAAAAAATAAAACTGGATAGTATTTTGTTGAACTTGGAAGATATGTTTCCTAGATTGAAAATAAAATGTTCTAATGTGAATTTGATATTCCAACTTTCTGAATCAAATTTTTGAACTTCAGTGAGCATTTTGAAATGACTCATTTGATTAGATGAGCAAGCCATCCTCCAAAGTTGTTTTAGCATATGCAAACAGACTTCTTCATTTTCTTATTTGACATTTTTGTCTTTAACAAATTGAAGGGAAAAGATTTACTTAGAAAGCCTATGATGAAATACTAATAATCTATTATATATAAATTGATCTGAAGAGCTATCGGGTGCAATATGAAATTAGACTTACCTTTAAATTATACCTGTGTAATGGCAAGCAAAATGGGACTTTTGTTGTCTTTTGTTTTGGAGTACTTCTCAGCACTAAGACAATCAAGTGTCTTTGATTGCCTCTTGCCTTTGTTTGTAGGAAGGCCCACAGCCTTTTGCTAGTTAGGTCACCAGGGGTGTGAAACCCTCAAGAGCTGTGAAACCCTTGAGAGGTATGAAGCGCTCTGACCCTGAAGAAGTGTATATATACTCTGAGGTTAGCATTTTGTTTGGGGCTCACTCATTGGAAGAATGTTGGTGTGGAGACTCTGGGCAGCCATTAAGGAGCCCCCCAGCTTTGGAAACCCAGATGTTGGTCCTTCTGTCTCTGGTAACTATGTATGTATACCTTTGGTCAGACATCTAGAAGCCTGTCTGTTGATTTGTGTTATTTACTCTGTTTATATTTTCTCTGTTTGTAAGTCCTCTTGTGTGCTGTTATTATTGGCCTTACACAGCCACATTAGCAGCAAGGAGCATTGTTGTTACAACCCGGTAACTTTTCAGATGAAACTTGTCTGTGCTTTATGAGGATGAAATTCTATTCATAGTGTTGCTTTGGATAGTTTTTTGTTTTGTTTTAAGGCCAGTCAAATTTTACATTTATATTGCTGTGTAAAAATGACCAAATATTTGCCTTTCCTTGGTTCTGATTCTCTTTAACCATTTGTAACCTCTGACAACACTGATCAAATCTTCCTATGGGAAATTCTCCTCTTTGACCTTTTTAGGTATACTTCATTATCCTGGTGCTCTCTCTCTCTCTCTCTCTCTCTCACCCCACCCCCAATCATTTCTTTGTCTCTTTGTAACCCCTGAGCATGGATATTTTCCATAATTCAGTCTTTATCCCTCTGCTTTTCTCTTTCTATATACTCTTCTTCAGAAACCATATCCACTCTTGTGATTTCAAATGTCACTTCTATACAAAAAACTCCATATCCTAATCTCTAGCTCCAAGCCATCTCCTGAGTTTTAGTTTCTCACCTTCTAAGGACATCATCTAAGGGAAGCTAGATGGCACAGTGGATAGAGTACTGGGCCTGAGTTCAAATGTGACCTAAGACACTTACTAGCTGTGTAACCTTGGGGAAGTCACTTAACCCTGTTTGCTTCCGATCCTCATCTGTAAAACGAGCTGGAGAAGGAAATGGTAAACAAGTATCTTTGCCACAAAAACCCCAAATAGGGTCACGAAGAATTGGACACAACTGAAAAACAACTGGACAACAATTCTGATGTCACCTCAAACTTAGCATGAATAAAACTAAACTCACTATAATTCCCCAAGAATTGCCTCTCCCTCTTGAGTTCCCAGTTTTTGCAAATTCTTCCACAATTCTCCTAACTGACAGCACCTAAAACTTCATCACCATTTCCTTTCATCTTGCCATAGACAATTGGTCGCTAGGTCTCATTTCTCCTTTTACAGATTTTTGCACAGAACGTCAACCAGTCCATCTTCCACAAGTAACTTTTAAGTGCCCGCTGTATGCCAGGCACTGTGCTGAGTGCTGGAGCCCCAAGCACAGGGAATGAAACAAAGAGCTGATCTTTTATTGGAGGACAAAAGTACATATAAAAACTTGTGCAGCATTAATGTGTATTGAATATATACCAATGCATACAGAATAGCTCAATGCAAGATACTACGGGAAGAAGGGGGCTAACAGTTGGGTCAGGATCAGGACCAGGATCAGGAAGGGATTCATACAGAAGGTATTGCCTGAGCTTCATCTTAAAGGAAGTGAGAAAAGTTATGAGGAAGCAGTAAGAGGGGAAGGCATGGGGGAAAGGAGGTAAAGCCCCGAGTGAGGAACAGAGAGAAGGCCAGTTTGCCTGGACAGCAGAGAGTTGGAGGAGAAGTGATATCTACTTCCCAAGTGAGGCCAGAAAGATAGACTGGAGCCAGGTTGTGTAGGGCTATAAAAGTTAAACAGAAGATTTTATTCTAGAGGCAACAGCCAGCGTTGAAGTTGATTGAGTATCACTTCAGTCTTGCGTTGACCTTCTGATTGGTCTCATTGCCTATACAAAGGGGTAGACATAAGGAGGGAGAGGGTTCCAGGCATAGGGACAGCCACTAAAAATGCCTGGAGTCAGGAGGAGATGGAATGCCTTGAGCAAAGAAAAGGAGGTCAGCATCATTGGATCATAGAATCTACAGAGGGGAGTCAGTGTGAGAAGACTGGAAAGGTAGGAAGGACCCATGTTATAAAGGGCCCTAAAAGTGGAATTCCTTAAGAACGGTCATGAGACTTGTATATTTGATTCCATGTTTTGTTAGACATATTATATCTTCCTTTATCTCATTGACAATAAACTCTTTCAGGGCAGAAATTGTATATTCTATTTCTTTGTACCCCACAGTGCTTCCTTAACACCAGCCTAGGTTACCTTGCCTATCCTAAAACCAGCCTAATACACAGGCTTTACTCAGTAAGTAACAATTATTACTCATTATTACCATGAACTATTTATTATTATTATTATTGCTATCAACTATTAAAGCACTTTGACATGATTTTTTTCTTTGAACTTGTGATAGAAAATTGGTATAAACAGGTTTTGGTCAATCAATATCTTGCTTTTTGACACAAGCATAGTATAAATTTCTGCCCCTGTGATCCTACACTTTTGGCATATCCACTGTTTTGTTGTTTTTGTTGTTATTTTCTTTTCATCTACGATGCTAGTCTCAGAGCTTGGCACACTCTAGGCACTTAAAACATATTGAGTGAATTGTTGACATGGGTTGGGATTCTATGGTCATGTGTATTGGGGAACAATAAGAAAAATAAGTATGTGTGAAATATATATGGTATATACTACATATATATGTATGTATGTATATATGTATTTCTTTGCATGATACTGCTTTCATCTAAATCTCATCACTGGGCTACCTGAAATTAGCTACAATATGGCTTTCTTTTAATATTCATCTTAACGGATATGTGTGCATCTTTAGGAAAAGGACAGAGAGATTTTGTGGGTTTTTTAAGCACTTTTACAACGAGAAATTGGACAGAATATACAAAGTGCTTCAAACTGTGTAAATGAATTGTGGAGAAGGGAGGAATGAATTGAAGACTCTGAGTGTTCCAAGTACTGCCTCCATTCACAATAGGTGTAGGCAGGCAGGTCAATTTTTGTTCCCCCAGCACAAAGAGATATTGCAAGGTCTTCTCTCACATTCCTTATGTAAGCAGAGCACTTGTTATCAAATGGATAGAGAGAAGCTATTTGACTATACTATATTGATGTTTTCCAGTTGTTTATACATGAAATAAAGTGCTGTCTCTGGCCAAGTCTGTACTAATAAAGCAAAAGATAACTAAGGCAATAACCCAGGTAGTTCAAGTAAACATACAGTTCTCTCTCTCTCGCTCTCTTCCTCTCCCTCTCTCTGTCTGTCTTTGTCTCTCTGTTGCTCTCTCTGTGTCTGTCTTTCTCTCTCTCTCTCTCTCTCTCTCTCTCTCTCTCTCTCTCTCTCTCTCTATGTCTGTGTCTCTCTCTGTCTCTCTCTCTCTCACACACGCTCACACACGCTCACACACACACACACACACACACACACACACACACACGGCAATAGTAACAGATTAAGAAATTCTAAATGCAGGCATAGCTCAGAAATATTGTAGGTTCAGTTCCAGATCACTGCAATAAGGCAAGTCACACAAATTTTTTGACTCCCCAGTGCATATAAAAGTTATGTTTACACAATACTCTCATCTATTAAGTGCGCAATAGTATTGTATCTAAAAAATGTACAAACCTTAATTAAAAAACACTTTATTGCTAAAAAGTGCTAACCATCATCTGAGCCTTCGTCATGTTGTAATCTTTTTGCTGGTGGAGGGTCTTGCCTCTGTGTTGATGGCTGCTGACTGATCAGGCTGGTTGTTGCTGAAGGATGGGTTAGCTGTAGCAATTTCTTAAGACAACAGTGAAATCTGCCCTGTCATTTAACTCTTCCTTTCACTTGAACACCTAGAGGCCATTGTAGGCTTATTAATTGGCCTAATTTCAATATTGTATCTCAGGGAATAGGGAGGCCTGAGGAGAGGGAGAGAGACTGGTGAAGGCTGGTCAGTAGAGCAGTCAAAATACACGCTGTTTATCAGTTAAGTTAATTGCCTTAAATAGGCATGGTTCGTGGTGCCCCGAAACAATTCCAATAGTAACATCAGAGATCATTGATCACAGACCACCATGGCAAATATAATAACAATGAAAAAGTTTGAAATATTACTAGAATTTCAAAAATGTGACACAGAGGAGACATGATGTGAACATATACCGTTGGAAAAAAATGGAGCCATAGACTTGCTTAATGCAGGACTGCAACAAACCTTTAATTTGTAAAAAAAAAAAAAATGCAATATCTGCCAGGTGCAATAAAGTGAAACAAAATAAAAGAAGCTATGCCAGTGATTATGCAGAAAAATAAGGCAAAGTACTTTTTATTGTTTTGAATTATTAGTTTTATTATGATAGTTGTTGCTTGAATTTGTCAATGGACAGCTAAGCCATGTACATACAAGAGGACTGAAATATGATTTAGCAGTCTGAGAGGCAGTGTGGTGTATGGGATAACAGTGAGGGAACCAGTAAGGAGTAATAAGGCCTGAATATTACTCCTGGCTCTCCCTTATATAAATGACCATGAACAAGGCACATCTGTGAACTGGGAAAAGTAATGTCTATCCTATCTACGTAGGAAGACAAAATTTTAAAAGTAGGAAGAGGCTTTGAGAACTCCAAAGTAGTATTGTCAGTATTTTATCAGCAAAGCCAAACAAATCTTGGAGTAATCATACTCATTATTATATAGTTCATTTGTATAGTGCTTGAAAAAACCTTCTCCAAATCACATCCATATTTTTCAATCTTGCTTAACCAGTGAGGTTGGTAAGACCCTACTTATTATTTCCATTTGACATATGAGGAAATCAAGACACAGAGAAATTCTGACTTGCCTAAGTTCTCATAATCATAGTATGACTGGCAGAAGAGTTTGCAGGATAGCCCAGGTACCCTAACTCTGAAACCCAGGATCTTTTCCCTCACTCATTTTGCCTTTTAAAAGAGAAGTAGATAAACAAATGTTCCATGTGCCTTTAAATCTACTCCATGTAAATTAATAGGTAGGTGATAGCTGAGCAGACAGACAAACTAATAGACAGATTAGACAGACAGACAGACAGACATAGAATAACTTCTGCCTGTCAGCCCAGTTCATAGATAAATTTAGCCAATATTCCTAAAACCCACTCCCCTCACCCCCAAAAAAAACCTCACTGATGTGAGAACTCTCTAGTTAATGCCCTCTTCCTCCTCAAATTCTCCATTAGTATAACATGAGGAAAGTGCTATGGCCCTCCTTAAATATGGAATTTTTATAAGCAGAGATAAGTGGAGGGGAAAAAAGATTGCGAATCAAAGAATAACAGAATTTTAGAGTTTGAAAGGGAGTCATGGGACCTCTAGTCTAATCCATGCCAGACCAAGAATCCCTCTATGACCTCTCCCTTCAGTGACCATCAAGCCTTTGCTCAGACTTCCATTGACAAGAGACCCAGTGCCTCTGTAGGTTAACTGTTCTTCTTTTAGATGGCTGACCTCTTGCTCCATTGGTGTTGACCATACTTGACTTAATAGCTGAAGCCTATGTAAACTGCACCTACAGTTTTGTCCTGATCTGGTGACCCTTTTGAAAGAAGAAATGTAGTCAAAGTTGTACTGTACTACTTTAACCAACCTCATTTTCAGTCATCACCATCTCCCTTTCTAAATAACTCACAAACCATCTCTCTAATAAAACATCCTAGAAGTTCACCAGGAATTGAAGTCATTGTCACTGGCCTATACTTTTTAAGTTCTATTCTCTTCCCTTTTATGAAAATTTCATATTCCCCCCTATAGTCCTATAGAAGTCAGCTCAGTGGGACAGTGGTTAGAGCACTGGACCTGGAGTCAGGAAGACTTGAATTCAGATACAGCCTCAGACATTGTTGCATGACCCTAGGCAAGTTACTTAATCTCTGTCTGCCTCAGTTTCCTCAACTGTAAAATGGAAATAATAACCTAACACCTGCTTCATAGGGTGTTGTGAGGATCAAATGAGATCATATTTGTATAATGCTCAGCAGTGTTCCTGGAACATAATTGTTGTTGTGTTTGTCCTTCGTTTTTGAAGAGGACCATGACATCAGGGAAATGATGACACGACTTGTAGGTGACTTTGATGTGAGTGAGGGAGGGCTGTGCAAGGTCACCAGCCTCACTTTCTCCTCCAGAGCCACCTGGATCCAGTGACCAGATATTCATCAGGATGTCTGGAGATGTCCCAGGATGCAATGAGAGACCCTGGTCCTTTTAGGCTCAGGCCTTTTCATGTAGTCACTTAGAGTGAGGTAACACCCATTCAATGAATAGGCCTCTTTAAGCAGTGAGTCAAGGGATGGCCCCTTTAATTAGAAAAAAAGAAAGGAAAAATCAAGCTGGGAAGGGAAGACCCTCAGTGTTGCTGTTGCAAAGAGAAAGAGTTACCATTGACATTCACTCTAAGCCAGGAGGACCCAAAATACAGCCATTAAATGGAGCTTGGTCAGGGACCTATTGTGGTCCAACCTATGAGCTTCAGAGTAAACTGGGTTTAAGGTATCCTGGCACATAATAATTAGTCAATCAATAAATATTAAGTGCCTACTAGTACTAGATAAATGCTTATTCCCTCCCCACCCACAGGTGCCTCTCCCATTTTCCATAATCTTTCAGGCATTGATGACAGTGTTTCTATCACATCTGCCAGTTCTTTCAGAGTACTGGAATGCAGTTCTCCCAGGTCAAGGGATTTGAGTTTTTTTGTGACCAAGGAGGTACTCTGGATGTCCTTACCTTTGATGTTCAGCTCCGTATTAACCATTCCTAGTGTCTTCTTTTTAGGAATATAATAACTTTCCTTGGCAAAGAAAATGAAAGCAAAACATCAGTTAATTAATCCCCTCTTCCTAGTCCTCACCCTGAGCAGGAATTCCAACTATGGGAGACCTGAATTGAACCTATTTACCCCCCATGATATGAACCCTTAGCTCTAATAAGGATAACTGTCATTATAGATTTATATAAAAGATTATATATTTAACATTTTGTTATATATTTAAATTAACATTTAGTTAACATTAAATATTTGCATTTAACATTATATTGTACATTTAAATTAATATCAAATCAATGTTAAATATCACATATTTAACATTTATGTAATATTATATATTTATATATAACATTTTTAAAGTTTGCAAAGAGCTTTTCACATATCATGTTATTTTAGCTCCACAACAACCTTGTGAAGCAATTTTAAGAATTTCCTGCCATTCTAAGGATATAAGTCGCAGACAAGGTGGTTGTATACTTTGATAGAGAAAGTTCCTGACTAGGAGTTCCTTATACCCATGGGATCACAGTTCTAGTATTAAAAAAAATTAAACTATTAAAAAGTACTTTTTGTTGTCCTTCACTTTCCTCACAAGGCTCAGCTAGCATAGACAATAAAGTTTTGAGCCTAGAGTCAAGGAGACCCGGATTCAAATGCTTCCTCAGACACCTATGTCCTGTGTGAAACCCAGGCAAGTCAAGTAGCCTTTGTGAGTCTCACTTTACACTTCTGTAAAGCAAGAATAATAATGACCCCTATCCCGCTGGGTGGGTGAGTGGACCAGATGAGATAATAAAAGTGAAGTTCTTTGCACACCTTGAAGAGTTAGATAGATGTGAGCTATAATTATTCTTATAGAGCTCTGCAGTGTTTTAACAGTCACCCTATTTTGCAATTAAAAACCTAAATTGGCCAATCAATATCCTACGTATCCATATCCATATTTTAGACCACTCCCCTTTTTCATCCCCTTAGTAGAATTGGGTTTGTAATATCTTTTTTTGCATTTTCGTTATTTGATTCTTGTTAGCTTTCTATCCCCATTAGGCTGATCTCTGAGTTCACAGAATCTAACCTACCTTTTCTCTGAAGATTTTCACATCTGTCTCCTAAATTTAAAGATGACTGTCAAATTAAGGTTTTTCTTCCTCACATTTCTTATCACAAATTCTAAGATGGGGTGCTCGTTTCCCTCGAAGAGTCTCATTTCTATTTTAACAATCACTTTCTCCTTCTCAAACTCTAGTGTAGACTAGCAGCACCCTTCAACATTTCCTCTGTTGACCAATAATATTTTCATTAATGTGAGTCAAGAATTCATTAGCTGTTGAGCTTTAGGCAGACAGAAGACTCTGGCAGATGCTGGGATAATTTAGGTTCCCTATCTAGTACTACATTATGCCTCCATGCTAGGCGTGCTCCCTGGATTCCTCAAATATTTCATCTCTTTCTATCCAGGTAATCTATGGTACTGTCTTATGACAATATCACTTGTTTCTTCACCTAAATAGTTTTTACCATGCTTCGCCACTCCCACTATGGCTCTTTGATTTCCTCTCGTTATTAGGTTTTTGTTATTCAACGCTACTCTACCCCTATCTTTTTTAATCTCTCTCGTTCTTTTTAATGATACACCTACCAGATCAATATTGCCATCATGAGTCACACCGCATCCATCTCAGTGATACCTGGAGCCCTTTGACATCTATCTCCTTGTATTAGGGGGGAGGGAGGGAGGGAGGAAGGAAGGAAGGAAGGAAGGGGGAGAGAAGGAAGAGAGAGGGAACAAACAAGAAATAAGGGAAGAAGGGAGGGAACAAGAAGGGAGAAAGGGAGAAATGAAGGAAGGATGGAAGGAAGGAAGGAAGGAAGGAAGGAAGGAAGGAAGGAAGGAAGGAAGGAAGGAAGGAAGGAAGGAAGGAAGGAAGGAAGGAAGGGGGAAGGAAGGAGATAGGGAGAGAGGGAATATGGAAGAGAGGGAGGGGGAGGGAGCATTTATTGAGTACTTACTATGTGCAATGTGCTAAATACTATAGTAAAAGATGAAATAAAAGAAGACAGATGAGTGATAAAGGAGCCAATATTAGGAGGCAATACTTGTGGAACATTTGTCATATTTTGGTTTAAAAACAAATAATAAGAAACATTTCTTGAAAGGTCAGAATGGAGTGAATGAGATTCTTCTCTATATAACACTGTTTTATTTAGAGATTTCTGAGGAATGTATTAGAACATAGAAAATGACAATGTGTGACTTGGGAGCCAAAGCTGGACTGCCAAGCCAATTTACTCTCCCTCTGGGCACTGCCTCTTAGCTGAGTACAGTACGATCAGAGCAATGGAGTATCCTGGACCAACCCAAACCATTCTCAGTCATATCCCCTGCTATAAATAATCCACCATGCTATTACAAGTCTTTGCTCACACTTTAATAGGAAACAAGTTTTTTTTCCCTTTGACATATATCAAAATGGTATTGAGCAGTTTGTCTAAAATGTAACTATACAAGTCACCTTAAGTTTATTTAGTCTGTCATGTCTTTTTTTAGGCAATGATCCATCTGAATAGAAACATTCAGCGTGTTTTCCAGTTGATTGTGTCATGGTGGCCAGCATCATTCATATTTTTGTCTTTTTATGACTATCCTTTATTTTTCATGGTACAAAAATCGAATCAGAAAAGGACATAGGTTCATGTTTGTGTTTGTGTGTGTGTGTGTGTGTGTGTGTGTGTTTTCTGTTCAGATGAATGAAAAGTCTCTGCCCTGGTGAGTCTTGAAGTTTGTATCCATAAGTTGCAATGTCAACTTCTTTTGAAAATAATCTTCATACCAATTCAAGAAACAAAAGCATCAGGTCAGGGAACATTGGAAACTAATGATTGTTGAAACTTGCTGGCCAAGCTAAAACTTGACTCCAAGGGATATTAATTTTTTTCTGTCATTAGAGGCGGGAAAAGTGATTCTCCTCTATAACTGATAATAATGATCTTCCAAGATAAAAATAAATTAAATTTATATTAAAGCTCTGGCTAAGGGACATGACAGCTTCTTTCTTTGTTGGAATTTCATATGTTATATAATGGAACATATAGTGGACTTTAACCGCTTCCAGTAACATCAATAATGCAAATCTGTATTTAAATACAAATGAATGCCTACAAGGCCTGTTTTGGTTATTAATGGTATTAATTATCTGACTGTTCAGTGTTGTTACTGTTGTGTTTGGAACAATACTTAATAATAAAAGGCCAGAGGCAAATCTGAAAAAAAATAGCAAACTTAATAACAGAGATTAATTCTACTATACAAAGAATTCAAGAGAATGTTTACTAGTAAAAATCTAGCCTACATTTTAACTCATTAGGAAGACACTCCAACAGTGAATACATTTTATGAGTATGACTTGCTTTCTTTTCCCAACCAAAAGAAATGGTTCTGGTGTATTTCCAGAGAGTAACCAGTTTCCTAATATTAGAAACCAAAAGGCTTCTTATCATAAATGGTCATTGTTTAAAAAGAAGATCTTGTATCTGTAGGCCTACCCTCAAAGATAAAGATGTTGATCATGAGCAGTCCTTTATGACCTTAGAATTGCTTTGAAATTCAGCCCACTCAGATCTCTCTTCAAGGGCTCATTGGCTCCTCGGCTGTAGTGGCATAGGAAATGGAGATCGTGTGCATGGACTGAGCTGGTCCTCTGTGGATATCTCTTTTGTTGTGAAAATAGTCCAAAACAGCTTTACAGAGGAGCAGAATAAAGCGAGGGAGGCCTGTCAAAATCTTCCCCATACTCTCGTCCAGTATTCGATTCTAGAAATTGACACTAGGCTATTGTGGCAGTTGACGTATGGGGTACCAGCCCATTTCGTTGGCCAGGTTTATTGCCATCATGGCAGGTAAAGCTATCATTTGTAATCAAGTTGACTACAGCTGCCAGTGGATGCTGGGTTTCTGTGCCATTGATGCCAGCTGTAGCAGTTTTCAAAGGTTTTAAAATTGAACTGCTTTCAGTCTGGATCCTCCCCTCAGGCCTTACCAAAGGAAACCTAACCAGGAGCTCATTTCTCCCAGGAACATGACGATGAAGCGCCTTAGACTGCACAACTCTTTCTACCATCAACGAGAGCATAGCGCATCAAGGAAACGGAATGTAGATTATACATCGTGTGTCTCCTTCTTTCTAATAGAAACATACCTTTTTTTTCTAAATGGAGCCCCTGATCTGCCTCATTAAGTTCAATGAATCAGAGAATTGTAGATTTGGAAGAGATGTTAGCGGCCATGCACCCTAACCCTCTCATCCTAAAGAAACAGGAACACAGAGGTCAGCTGACTTACTCAGGATCATCCAAATAGGAAAAGTCAGGACATGAATTCATATACAGACTTAATGTTCTTTCCAATTAAAAAACACTTTCCTCATTAACAACTCTGTGATGTAGGGTGGATGGTGATACTAGTGTAAGATGAGGAAAAGAAGGCTTAGTAAAATGGAGGGTTTTGACCACGAACAGAGGGCTGTTAAGTATCAGAGCTAAGACGTGAACAAAGAGCTCTTGATTCCAGTACTGGCACTCTCTCCTCTATGCCACTCTGCATTTTCTTTAGACAATGAAAATCTCAAGGCTATCTCAAAAGAGATATGGGATCTACCTTGGGACTGGGAACTGTCATTGAGCTTGACTTCTCCACCAGGGATCTAACCTCAACACCGGATGAGGAAAGGGAAGGGAAAGGAATAATCATTTTTATAGTACCTACTCTGTGCCAGGAACTTTTACAAACATTATCTCATTTTATCTTCACAACAACCCTGGGAGCTCTTGTATCCTCAGTTTATAATTGAGGAAACTGGGACAGACAAGGATTAAGTGACTTGCCCAGAGTCACACAGCTAGGAAGTGTCTGAAGCTGAATTTGAACTCAGATCTTCCTGACTCTAAGCACAACACTCTATCTACTGTGCTACTAGATACCTCTAATAATAATGTTAGAGGTTCCAGGAAGTGATACCTGGATTCTTTGATCAGAGCATGCTATTCCCATTGCCAGTTAAAAGTATTGTTCCCCAAGACCAGGGAATCTTAATATTTTTTGGGCATGGTCCTCGTTGGCAGTCTGCTGAAGCCTATGGACCCCTTCTCAAAACAATATTTGTTGCTTCTATTCATAATTGAAGGAAATGCTAAATTTCAGTTAGAAATTAGTGAAAATAAGGATGTAATTTTTCCTATCCAAATTTATAGACTCCTTGAAATCTAATAACTGGCTATCCTTTTGACTCCAGGTCAAGACCCTTAAGAAGAGAATTCAGTTTTATGGATCGCAAAGGCCAAAGACTGAATCTATCAGTTGAATAGTTTTACAGTTTCTTTGCCTTTGAAATATTTCCTTTTTAATTTCAGAATCTCATTTTGGTACACTAAAAATGTGTCCCACTTTAATCATAAATCCTGGTTCCCAGGTAGACATCTCAGGGTGAGAATAACAGAGACAGACTGGAAATGATCTGTCTTTCGCAGGTCAGGATCAAGGAATAGTACAAGCAGAATTCTCTAGTACTATGTATTATGGATCTACTTTTGTCCTGTGAAAGATTGGGGGTCATTCCTAATGTGACAGCATCTCTGCATTCACAGAGCCACATTATTTCATGTTTACTCTCTAAGCATTTGGGGCCACAAAAATGAGTTTTAAAGTTGCTTGTTCTGTTAAACATGTACCATAAAGTTAATGGGCTGCAAAATTCTTCAGATTATGACTAAAAAAGCTCATCAGAATTCACCAGTGATTTGTTTTATATTGTCTCTGCAGTCATAAAGCAAGTTAGAAGCAAAAAACCGCCACATGCAGGAGTCAAATAAAGTCAGATATGCCCTATAGATTAGGGCCTTTCGCATTTCCATGGCAATGCAGGAAATTCACTCAGTCTCAGTTTCTCGATCAGAGAAGATGTCAAGTTTATTGCCAGTTTTGCCATTTCATTTCTCTATGACTTGACAGGGTCTCTGGGGCAAAAAGATTTGTAGCCAATTCTCCAAGTACTAATGCAACACTTAAAAACGACTTCAAGAGATGATTTGGAAAAACTGTTCTTTTTTGTCTTCATCTTTTATTGTTATTTTAAGTTTGTCTGGAAAGAATAAAGTGCTACATCACCATTCTTGGATGGATCTTCGACATTGTTGGCTCCTTGGCAGGAGGCCATTCAAAAACAAGAATTCAGGTTGAATATACCCTTTTTTTCCCTCCCAGTAGCAACGCTTGCAGAAATGTAGATAACAATAAAAAAGTCCTGTTCCAAATAAAATATAACAATGATTTGACACCCTATAATGAAACATTGTCTTTTCAGGACGAGTCTGCTTCAGCTGACAAACAGTATAAACAAGAGGCGGCCCAGGTCACTTATTCAACATCAGCTGTCTCTAGCACACAGGAGGTGTTGTATATCAATGGAAACGGGACCTACAGTTACCATAGTTACAGAGGGTTAGGAGGAGGACTGCTAAATCTGAATGATGCTTCTAGTAGTGGTGAGTTCTTATTACAGATTGTGTATGTGTGTCCAGTTGTGGGTGGCGTCTGTTCGAAATTGGAGAGAAAGAAGAGAGAACATATAGATGTCTCCCAAATACATATTCCTACAAATGTGCTTTTACTCTTGCTGTTCCTCAAAATGACAAAATCATTACGCGATTGTAGAACTACACATAATTCTCAAAACAAACCCTACAAAATTTGACTGAGTAAATAAAAAAGATTTTTTCCCTACAAGTAGAAACCCCTGATGCTAAATAATAACAACTATTTTTATAAAAATAGTAATATTAAATAGGGAATTTTTAAAATAAAAGAGTCAAGGTGATCCCTGATTTGGGGGAATTGAAGGACAGAAATGTAAATAACTTATTCAAGGACACAATGGCATAAGAACATATGAGAAAATAGAAGTACTAGACCTCAGACTAATATAAGAATTTTGTCTCTGACCATGTAACCTAGAGATATTTAGGAAGCAAGCATGATAACTACTTTCCTTAGTATGAAAAGGGTAGGGACTTTCCAAACATCACAATTTTCCCATAGCCTGCTATGAATCCATGATACTTGAATCTATTTTCATCTTATGACTGTACAACCTGTTAGGGTACTGAATCACAAAGTTAGCTACCCGCTGTGTAAAGTAGCCTTCCTTTAATTCGTCTTGATCCTAATTTCTTTGAGTTCCAAATGTTGTCTCCACAATTCTATTATTCTGAAATTTAGTAATTTCACACCCTCTAGTCAATCAGTGGCAGATTTAAGGTCTTCTGACTTACATTCCTACTGGGTTAGCTTTGCCTTAAAATTTGCCAAGGACCTCTTAGCCAACTTCATAATTACAAATTGCCTTGTATTTTTTAGCCCAAATCTTCCCACATCTTCATATTATTTCATCTCCAGGATATTAACAAAAATGTTGAAGGTGGAAAAATGGTTGTGAAATTCTTGAATATGGTGCATTGATTTAGAGCTGGAAGGGACCTGAGAGGCTATCTAGTTCCCCAGAAAAGTGGCTTGCCCAAGGTCCCACATGTAGGAAGTGACAAACTTTAATATAGAAGCATCTTCTCCTTATGATATGCCATACTAGCAGCACATGATTATATGATGGTGTGTTTTATAGGGCAGAACAGGGCCTCACATTTTAAAAACTGATGTCATAGGTATCACCAAATGCTTTCCTAAAATATTAGTCTTCTCTGTATACCCTTGACCTTAATCAATATTGCTTTACATAGTAGCTTTGTGATGGAGGTCAATATAACTAGCCCCAATTCAAAGGTGAGGGACATAAGTCAGAGAAACAAAGGTGACTCAACAAACCTAGATCAGAGCCAAGATTATAATGTGTGTCCGGCCCTAGACTCAGACCAATAAGCCTTACATCTCAAGTTAAAATAAGTTTTATGAATAAAAAAACTGAATTCTTCTACAATTTATCCTCTACTTACAGAAACTTGTGAGTAGCAGGGTGGTGATGGCAGTAGAATTTGTCCATTATCACTACAGTTAACTCAAGTAAAAATAATTACTTGTGAAACTATGTAATATGGCTTTTGGTTCTTTTTTATTATTATTTTTAATGCAAAAAGAGGTGTGAGTATTGTGTGTGTGTGTCTTTTCCTGCCTAGACTACTGAGGACATAATGGGACCATTAATTTTTTTATAATCTTTTTATGTATCCATTTTAAAACATCATACAATAAGACAATAGCTTTAGCTAAGGAGATGGTTTATAAGTAAAATTAATATTTTAAAAGTGTAATCTGATCATTATATTAACTTTTTAATTTTAGAACCACTAGAGCCTAACAGATAATTAAATCTTAAGTGGTTGATATGAGATATAGGCTATACTCTATACTCCATGAAGCTTAATATGTCTGGTACGGGTTCCATAGGAACTGGCTTGTGACATTTTATTTTTAAAACCGAGGCTGTCATTAGAATGTTTGTGAATATGCCTGGTGATTCAATGATAAGCCAAACTTTATCAGCTGACTATGAGATTTTGATGGACTCATGAGCAGAGTTAGGCTTATTAAACAGTGAATAAATCATTATCAAAAAAACTTTTCTTCATGGTTTTCTTACATGCTTGTGATGCAGTACTAGGCAACATGGTATATGTACTCTTATGACAATCCCAGAATCTACTGTCACTTCCACTCAGATTATTCTATGAGAAATGAAGACTCATTTAACTTGTAATATTACGTTTATATTTAAAAGTTCTACCTACATTTGCTTCGTTTTCAGTTTCAAAGTGCAATTTTGTGTTGAATGATAGAGTGTAGAATGTATTGTAAACAAATTGCTATTTCCCATTAAAAGCTTCTTAATTATTAAAATAACAAATGATATTGACAATCATTATTATGGGATTGGGGTTCTTTTGGCTTATTTTCCCTTATAGTTGGGGAAATAATAAAATATTATTAATGTTAAATGACTGCATACCTTGGAAAACTGTGCCCCTTTTGTGGTGACAGAAATATGCTTCCAAATGTCATTTGGCAGAGATTAGAGAGGAAAGCCATGTGTCTCTGGACTGCATTAAGAGCTAAAGAGTGTCTCCAAGGGCAGGATTATTAAGTTTTTGTCTGAACTAATTCCTCTCGGGTTCAAAAGACTAGTGCCCCAGAAACACAAGGAAAAGAAGGGAGCTGATTTTGGAAAGAAATTGAGAATCAGAAGTGTCTTCAGTATCTCAAATTCTTATTTTCCAACATTACCATTGTTTTCTGGGTGTCAATTTGGACAAAGTATAATATATTGATACTCTAACCAACACAGGACTTAATGACTACAAGCTAAGGATGTCTTTTCATCATCCTTTAAGCCTATAATATTTACCACTTAATTTATGGTATTTTAGATAGGAAAATCTTATCAGGAACTGGTAGTTTTAAAAAAAAATATGTAAAAAACTATTTGCATTGACAAATTAAATCTTTTCCAGGCATTTCAAACGTTTGTGTATAATCAAGAAATGCATGTGATTGTTGTTGTTTTATATATAAATAAATTCCATTTACTTGTTAAAATAAAGCATGACCTTGAACCATAATACAGCATAGGATACTTGGCCTCTGTAGGAATCTACTCAGTGTCAGAATCAAGAAAGAAGCACATAATGTTAAGGTCTCTAAATATCAGTTCAGCTGATTTCATATGGAAAGGAAGAACTACATTCACACACATAAGTCATAATCAACATACAAGGGTCATAGAGCCCAGTTTTATATAAGACAGAATTGCCGAATTCAGCTGATTGCTGAAAACTCAGGCTGATCTGTAGTCATTTCTTGAAGTGGTAAGAAGCTAAGCACTTAGAAAACATTGACAACGAGATACTAGCATGAAATAAGATAAATGTATACTCTTGGTCATAAACTGGATGAAGGAAAATAAGAATCTAGACCATTAACTGGGGTTAATAAGCCAGGCTGAGATTTGGGGTGAGAGCAGTATTCAAACATATATAAGGTTTATTACAGGAGTTCTTAATCTGGTTTTGTGTGTAATAGACCCTTTTAGCAACCTGGTAAAGGCTAAGGAATTCTCAGAATAATAATGTTTTTAAATGCATATATATATATATATATATATATATATATACACACAGAGAGAGAGAGAGAGAATTTCAAAGGAAATTTACTGTATTGAAATAAAAATGCAGTTTTCCTCATCCAATTTCACAGTCCTTTGAAATTGCTCCCAGGATGTATAAATCCTAAATTCACACTGGAAGGAGAGCAAGGGGCCAGACAGATGCTAATGGCTAATAGAAAACTGAGGGTACTATCCCCATAGAGGGAGACATGGATTTTTTTCCCTGCAGTTTCAGAAGTGATGCAACAGTGACATTGTGTTCCTTTTGTGCCATCACACAATTTTTACACGCACTCTAAGTGTTTTCTGTGTAAGGGCAAAAGAGGGCAAAACTCAATTTGCAATCCACCAAAAAGGTAGATAGAAGTTTAAAAAATTATTTAATTTTTCTTGTGACTAAAAATTTAATGTTTTGAATTAAAAAACAAGATATGTAGGTTTGAAGATTTATGTATCTTAAAACTAATATATGAGAAGTAACATGATGTAAAGTATGGAGAGTTAGTCTGAGAGTCAGGAAGACCTGAAGAGTTCAGGTTATGGCTCTACCATAGCCTAGTTGTGTTATACTGGGAAAGTCACATAACCTCTCTAAGACCATAAGTTAGGTGCAAGACAGTTGCTGATAGTAATTGATATTGTTTCATCCCTGGGAGCTACCTATACAGATTTAAAAAAAAAAAAGATGAGTACGAGAGAACCATAATTTAAATTTAAATATAAAAGAATATACCCTCTGGAGTTTTCATTGCAACAGTTATAAACAAAAGTAATAGCAGCTTGACAATGTTTTGATAGACTAAATATGTTTATATTTTTGCTTAATGACCAAAATCGTTACTATAAAATTTCTGTGAGTTATACGAAAAATTAAAGTCATGAAGAAAAGTATATAGTACGAATGTTTTAACAATACTCCTAATGAATTCTAAAGCAAAAATCATTAAAACATCTATGCTCCACACTGCAGATATGAAGATGGAAAATAACATAGTATTTACCCCAAAGGAGCATCTAATCTAGTAGAAAGAGATAAATTCCGTACACTGAAACTGGATTTAGGAGAGATGATTTTGAATATGAACATGAAGATTAGTTGATTGACCAAAAGTCACATAATGTTCTGAAGTCTCATTTCTTCAACTGTAAAACAGGGACAATATTTCTTATATTACTTCCTTCATAGGGTTATTATAAGGAAGTATAACACTTACAATGCTATTTTTAACTGCCCTCCTTGACCCAAGAGGAGGGTAGCTGACACTGCTAATTCTCAGGTTCTAGGGAAAGAGTGTGTGTCTATATTCTCAAAACTATAGTTCACGTGTCCCCACTAGTGTGCTTTCCTTAAATAGTCAGCCAATAGACCCAACTAGTTCAAAGCCAAGGCATTTACTAAAATTACATGTGAAATTTGAAGAGGAAGAGATTACTTCTAGCTAGAGAAATCAGAGAAGATTAAATACAAAAGGAGAAGCTTGAGCTGAACATTAAAGAAAGAGAAAAATGTCAATAGATGGAAATGTAAGGAAATGTCCTACATTAAGGTAGAGGAGTTGGAGAGTACAAGGAAAGATCAGGAATGCGAAAAGTAGCTCAGTTTAGAGGAATATGCAGTGCACAAAAGAAAGTAATATTTAATGAGATGGAATAGGTAGGTTAAAGCCAGATTTTAAATAGTCTTGATTGTCAGGCTCAGGAATTTGTATTTTATCCTATAAGCAATAGAAATCCTGAAGCTTTTTGAGCAAAGGAATAATATAATCAGATGTCGTCTATGCTTTAAAAAAGTTATTTTTAAAATTTAGTGAAGGATGGATTGGAAAGAGGAAAGGCTGGAGGCAAATAGACCAGCTATGACTCCGGCCAAGTGATGAGTGCCTGAAATGAACTAGAATGGTAGTAGTGGAACTGGAAAAAAAAAGGGATGGATATGAGAAATATCGTTGAGTTATAATTGACATATGAGGGAGATTCATTCAAATTGTGCAGCTGTGATGACAAGAAAACAAGAAACCAGGCCTCTAAGGGCTCTGAAGTCCTTAGGGATACTTCTGTTGTTAATGTGTATTCTGTCACTTGATTCCAAACCATATAAATCAGTTAGTTGTGTCAAAGATCCCTCTCTGTGGCATCCAGTTGGATTCAATATACGGCCTGTGTCATTTATACCCTCAAGGAGCTCACACAGAGACCACATTCCATCAATTGGAATTGTTGAGTATGTAGAGAATTTTTAGCTGTGAGATGGAATGTATCCTTAAATGGTGCATCAGTGACTCTCCAAGCATTTATTTTTCTGTACACTTGGCACTATGATAAACTCTGGTAGTACAAAGACAAAAAAGCAGTCCCTACCCTAAAGAAGTCTATACTCTATGAGGGGAAGCAATATAGGTATACGTATATGTATGTCTGTATGCTTGTTTTCGATTTCTTGTATGTTGTATGATGTAAAACATATATTACCTTGTATTATATTATTCTAATTTTATAACATCATGTTATATAATTACATATGTAATTATCCTACTGTATTGATTATATTAATATTTTCTATTATGTTATGATCTATTATATATGTGATATAATATATATACTATTGTATACTATATGTGTGTACACACACACAAATATATACCCACATGTATATACTTCTTCCTCTCAGGGAATGTAGACTCCTTTAGAGCAGGAACTGTTTTGTGTGTGTGTGTGTGTGTATATGTGTGTGTATGTTTATGTAAATACAACATAATGGAGGAAACACTAGTGGCTGGATAAAGAAAGCAGCACATGAGCTAAGCTTTAAAGGTAGCTAGAGATTCAGTAAAGCAGAGGTAAAGAAGGACATCCCAGGGATGGCGATATCAGCCTGTGCAACGTCATGAAATTTGGATGTGGATTATATTACATAAGGAACAGTTCTTGAGAGACCTTGAATTAATTTAAATAGTAAGGGGAAAGTTAATAGAAATGAGGGAAGTAATTCTGAAAGTTTAGTTTTGCTCCAGGAGCCCAGTGAAGCAACAGTGCAAGGGGAGAAAAAATGTTTTGTCTGGTTTTTGTGGGGAGGTAACATTGTAGAAGCACATACATACATCATGTACATTCTGATTGGAAGTACATTTAGCTAAAGAGCCTTGCAGGAGAGCAGTGTTGGTTGGTGTACCCTAGGCAAGACGTGGGGTGAGCTTGCTAGCTTGACCAGACTCTTGCTGATCCTACTTGGTCAGGGGCTACAGCCCTTAGAAGCTAGTGCTGTGGATATGTGGAAAGGAGCCCCTCCATACACCTCAATCCCACTCTATCCACCCACTGAAATCACCTGTATTATAACTGTTATGAACTGGGGGGTAGCAGTGATTTGACACCTTTGTCCTAGGAAGTTCCCCCAAATCTACAAACTCAGCACGAGAGAATTTGTATAATAGATATAACTGGTAGTCAGTGAAGATTATATGCAGTTCCTGAAATGCTTTTAATTGTGTTTATAAATGTCAGAATAACCCAAATAAAGAAGTACTTGCCAAAAATTCCTATGTTAAAACATTTCAAAAATATATTTTAAAAAGACATAGAATATATAATGATTTACTTTATCACAATGTCTAATAAATTATACTCTATTTTTACTAAGCTTATTTCTTACATGAGTTTCTCTTAATAATGGATTCAATATGACTGCCTTCTTCCTTAAACCATTTGCATCCAAATTCTAATTTCTAATTTTATTTTTTCAAATTTAAGTTAGCCTATACCCCATGTCTTTCTCAAAACAGTCTCCCTCCTGGGTGAACTTTTACATGGTGCCTTTCAGAAGTCTGTGCACATAGGGTTTCAGAGTGGGTAATGAATTATAATTGTCCCTCTACAATAATAAAACTAATTCAATATAGCAGGCCAAAAGGCTGAGAAGGGACCTTGCAAGGCAACTTGGAATTTCTTAAGGCTGCAACAGATTTTGAGATATTGCAAAACAGATAATATATAAGCATTTATTGATAAATTCTCAAACATAGTTTACAGTTTTTAAAATAACAAAAATTAGAATCCACAGACCTCAAAACTTGTGGTATGACCTACAGTATAAGTCTAATGCAATAGCTAGCAAGGAATAGAAGTAATTTGATGTGGGGGTAGGTCCCACAGCAATGCCCTGCACTCATGAAATCATGGTGAAGTAGAACAGAAATGGATTTGGTGACCAAAGAATTAGCTTCAAGTCCAAACTCTGCTGCACATTAGCTATGTGACCTTACGTTAGTCGCTAAATCTTTCAGAGCTTCTGCTTCCCCTCATGTTTAAAACAGAAATAACATACTTCACAGAGCTGTTTTGAGGAAAGAGCTTTATAAGTAAGTCACAAGGCTCTATGTAAATGTAAATCATATTTCTTGTGAATCCAGGTACTGATCCATATTATTAAAGGGCTTGTGAATTATACATCCATTTTCTTTACTTGGTTTCTTACTATCTAGCTACTATATTGATTCCAAGAATTTTACTTTTAAAAATTTTGGATCTTTTGCTCATTTTTTCAACCTTAACATTTTTAAACCAGTTGCTTACTTTTAATAGATTTGGGAACATGAAAAAGAAGATCTTTTACACACTTATGTTTAGTTATATCTATCTAAATGAACATAGAAATATGTAACTCCAATTCAATTCATCAAATACTTATTGACTGCCTGCTATGTCAGAGACACAGAGTTAGGCAGAGATAAAATTATCTCTGCACTGAAAGTGTTTATAAGGGTGGAGAACGCAAATGTAGAAAAAATGTTAGAAATTAAACTACAAAAAGGACAAAGGAAGGATCTAAAAGTGCTACAAAAACCGAGATGGGAAGCAATCACTTTTATCTGTGTGATGACAGGGCAGTTTTATAGAAGAGGTGGTACCCGACTTGATTTTTTAAAGAAAAGAATTCCTATAGGTGAGAATGTAGGTGGGCTATTTTCTATACATGAGGGATGACCCAGAAGAATACACAAAGGTGGAAAGAATAGGAAAAAATCAGGGGACAGCTAAAAGGCCAATTTGGCTGGAATACAGAATTGGTGAAGGGGAGCAGTATGAAATAAGACTTTAAAGGCATGTTGGAGCCAGATTACAAAGATTTTTAAATGCCAAGCTGAAAAGTCCATATTTTTTCTAAGAGGCAATAAGGAGCCGGTAAAGATTTCTGAACAAGAGAGTGACACGGGCAGGCCGTGCTTAGAAATATTGTTTTGTCAGGTGAATATAAAATGGATTGAACAGGAGGAAGAATGGAGGCAGGGAGTTCAGCTAGTCAATCAGCTAGAATTTACTAAGTGCCTAATATGTGCAAGGTGCACAAAGAAGAGAAAACTAAGATCCACATTAGAAGCCATGAGGCTGTGAACCTGGGTGGAGGCGATGTGAATAAACTAAAGTGAACGAATCCTAGATAGAAATAGGGAAGTTGGAAGGAAGGAAATTTGTGATGAGAGATGAGAATAGCTGTGGATGAGTTGAGTTTTAAGTTCTAGTGCTACTCGTATATGGATATGTCCAATAAGCAGTTGGAAAGACAGGACTAGAGGTCAGTGGGAATGTTTGACTGATTGTATAGATTTTTGAGTAATCTGCAAAAAGATAATAATAAGAGATGAGAATGAATGAGATTTCCCAGTAAGAGAGTATTGAAAGAGAAGAGAGGTAGAGATGAAGATAGACCCTTAGGGGACATTTATACTCAAGGGTCAGAAGGAGGAAGATGAACCCAGCAAAAGAGACTGAGGAGTGGCAAGGCATGAAAGGAGAGAACCAGGAGAGCGTCATGGAGCCAAGGGAAGAGAGAGTATCAGGGAGAGACGATTAGCGATGTCATACCACAAAAGCGTCAAATCGAATGAGGACTAAGAAAGGGGCATTTAAAATATGTTGTAGAGACTGGTTTTAATAAAGAGGAAGGAATGGAAGCCAGATTACAAATGAAAAGTGAGCTTAACTGTGAGAAAGTAAAGACAATGTATAAACTTTCTTTGTAGTTTGACACTGAATTGAAGAGGAGAGTCACAAGATGATAGCCCATGGGGTAATAATAGATCAAGGAAAGTTTTTCTGTGTTTAGGAAAGACTTAAGATTGATATGTGTGTATGTATGTGTGTGTGTGTATACAGACATATATATATCTGTATATATGTATATGTGTGTATCTATGTATATACATGTGTATGTATATGTATGTATACACACATATGTACATGTGTGTGTGCATACACACAATGGTAGAGAAATGTGGGCTGTCATTCATTCCTCTTTTGCCATTGAGATCATAGCTCAATCAACTTTTCCCACTTATAAAATGCTATTTATTGAGAAGTTAGAACAATGCCAATTGGTGAGCTATTTACATACCTGTAAAGACAAATGTAAACCCTGCATCTATAGGATTGTAGGATTCAGAGCTGGATAGGACCTTAGAGATCATCTAATGACTAGATTCTAGTGTAGCCTAACCCTCTGATTTTACAGATAAGGAAATCAGCCTAAAGTGCTTACATGACTTAGCAAAGTTCACAGAAGTGGTAAATAGCAAAGCCAGTAGTAGGTAGATGGTAACCTCCATTCCAGTCAATTACAATGATTAGCAAAGGGGTTAATGCTTCATTGGAACTGTGATGGAAAAAGAAAAAAGCTACCTCCAAAGATAAGTAAAAAGAAAAATTGTAAATTATCTGATTAAACTCCTTTATTTAGTAGATGCGATTGGTTCCAAAACTTTGGAGGTGAACTGAAGAGGCATGTTCACTTCAGCTCTAACTGGAGTATCCAACAAGAATAATTGTTTTTACTGTGCAATATTGACTTGGGTTTTATGGTGTAGTCTTCGTAAAATCCATCTCTCCACTGCATAATAAATTTGATTCATCATGTATCTTTAAGGTACAAGAAGATCTCTAGGGAATGCTGCACTGTCTTTAGTCACTGAATAAGGAAAGAAAAGGAGAGTTCACTAGCTTTCTAGATTCCTTCTTCTAGAGTATAAAGGTTAAGTACTTTCAAGTGATGCGACCTCATCATATTTACCTTACTTTTGTGTCTTTCTCCAACTCCCTCAAAATAAAATAAGTTTCTCTGGGAACCTATCTTGGAAGATGAGTTGAACTTCACTGGTCTCATCAGCAGTTCTGCTGTGCAGAACAAGGGTCCTAGAAGGCAGCTTTTCTCTTGCCCAGGAAACAGCGATCTCTCTTCTTGTCTGGAAATGAAAATGCCCATTCATAAGCTTCCAGTTGCCTGGGTTTTGTCAACTGAATGGACTCAACTAAGGCGGAGGGTACCAGCTCCTTTCCTGGACAAACGTATAGCAGCTACCTATTTGTTCTAGCCCCAGGAAAGCATCCGTTCACCAACACAAGAGACAGCCATGTGTAGTAGAGAGAGGACTATCTTAGGAGTCATGAAGGGTTCTAGAGTTCAAATCTCACTTCTGGCGTACTTTGGCTTTGTGACTCTAGGAAACTCACTTAACCTCAGCGAACCAGGACTGTAAGTTTCAGAAAAGGTATCTGATACCCATTTATAGGGCGAGTTTCCTTATTAAGAATTCCTTGTACCAATAAAATCACAAATTCAATCAAAAAAAATGCAAAAACAGAAACAATAATTTCAAATTCCAAACATAGCCATGATAAGAAATTCTTATTTTTCATTTTAACTTTGTAAATAAACTCTGGCTCCTTTTTAATGTTCGAACCTTGAATGCTGTCATATACATTTCCATCCCTGAAAAATTCTTAGGTTTTTTTTTGGTGTTCCATTTTGCAGGAAGTGCTATGCTAGGCTACCCTTCATCTTCAACTGTTAAAGATAATAGATGTTTTTGGTACATTCTGGTGGCTAAATCCATTCTATCACTTAATCAAACTCGGATCTGTGGATATATTTAAGAAATGAGTGTGCTTTCAATATCCGAATGGCAGTTAATAGAAAAGAGTCATGTTTCATGATTCAATGTAACGAATGTCTCCTACTATGTTAAAACACATTAAGAAATTTAACCTAATTAATATAATTCCTCATCTAATCCTCCAGATCTGGAACTCCTTGACTCTTTTAGGCTGACTGAAATGCTTCTCTTTGGAAAGGTATTCCATACAGTTACATGTGTTCTGTATCTAAAATGTCACTATAAGAAGAAACATATCACCTGACCCTTAAATGTCTATGACAACATACAGCCCAATTTTTAACGTGGTATCATGGGAAGGGATTACTAAGGTTTCAGGGTAACCATATTTGATAAGACTTTTGTATGTAAGGCCATATTCAAAGAAATGTTTCAATGGTTCTATGTAACAATGAGTTATAATCAGCTCCTACCATCTTTGTTTTGTGAATGTCTTATAACAATCAGAATCCATTCTTTCTAAATAAATTTACAATAAGATACATTCAACCTTTTATCTTTATATTCCAGGGACATTCTTGATAAACTACTCTCTTATAACTGTGGTTTGCCTTGAGCAAGTTTTCAAGCAGGTTTTCTACCAGTTTTCTCACTTCACCTTGAAATAGTTATTTTCTCTCTTAGCCAGCTGTCAGCAGCATGAAAGTTTGAAAAGAAGAAGGCTGGATCAACCGTTGAATCCCCTGAATGTCTAGTTCATCTACCATCAACAACTTCACCTTAGCAGCAATCCTTGTCACTTGTTCATACAAAAAACTTTGTATTTATTGCTTTGTTTGAATCCATCAGTAAGATGGGGTTTAACTTACAGAAACTCTTTGCATAGCTAGTAAAATAAGATTAGAATTTGAAAAGAGATCATTTGTGCTGGGCCTGTTGGAGAACACCTGTATTTCCTGCTTATCAGAGAGGCTAAAAGCATTGAGCTCTGGAGTTCTGAGCTGCAGCAAGGCTCAAGCCAAAAAAGTGGCCACACCTGGTCTGTTACCAACACAGGGAGCCCAAGCTAAGGGAGATGCAAACTGACCCAGGTCAGAGATGGAGTAGATCAAAGATCTCATGCTGATGAGTAATAGGATAAGGCCTTGGAATGGCTGGTATACTTCTGGCCTGGGTGAGATGGCTAGGCAAGGTGAGGTGGAGCGGGGCGAGGCGAGGCAGGAAGGATGGAAAGAAAGAAGGGAGGCAAGGGAAGGGAAAGGAAGGAGAAAAAGGAAAGGAAGAGAGGGAAAGGGGAGGGGAGGGAAGGAAGGGAGGGAGTGGGGAAGGAAAAGGGAAGGAAGGAAGGAAGGAAGGAAGGAAGGAAGGAAGGAAGGAAGGAAGGAAGGAAGGAAGGAAGGAAGGAAGGAGGGAAGGAAGGAGGGAAGGAAAGAGGGAAGGAAGAGAGGGAGAGGGGAGGGGAAGGGAGAGGAGAGAAGCGGGAGAGAGGGGAGGAAGAGGGAGGGAGGAAGAAAGAGAAGAAAAGGAAGACTGTTTTAGAGCATTCATGCCTAGACTCTTCCTGAAACCTGCTTTCTCATTTCCTCTATCCCTGGCAAATTTAGCTCATTGTATCTCTCAAGGTCTCTAGGTTGTTACAGTGACAAGGAACCCCTCCAGGCACTTTATCCATTGTTTTGTATTATCTGTGCTAATGTTCCCCTCCATTAATTTGGATAATTGAAAATAGAATTTATAGGCTTCCCAGCATTCTAAGACACATGCCAGATAACCCCACTTGCCCTCTTGCCCTTCTTTTTTTCATCCTTTCATTCAGAATTAGTTTCTTAGGAAAATTAAGTTGTTAAAGAAGCATCCACTTCTGCTTTATTCTTTATTTTGATTTCCTTTTAATTTTTTTTAAAGAAACTGAGGACTGACAGGAAACCCAGGAGTGTTCCTTCTGCCCCTAGAGGAGGCACAACTTAAAATGTCCTAGGCAGTTCTATTATTACCATTTTCTTTCAGAATATGAGAAAGTTAGAGCTGGAGGAATTGGGGGGAGTAAATTTTAAGAAACAGATTAGGAAGAAGAAGCAGTAACTTTCATTTCATCCAATAACCACGGCCTCCTAAAAATAGTGATTCATTAATTATTATCCACTTGAACTCTAGGACAATTAAAAATAACTATATTTATACAAATATATATTATTTATTTATATTTATAGTGGGAATAAAAACCACATCATATATGTCAACAGAGCATCTGTCAATTTGTGGAAGGTGATAGAAGCATTTGGTAAATTGCTAAGAAAGACAAAGCCAACTTTATGCTTTACCACAACCATTTGAAAACATTTAACTGCTCCTTCTCTCCCCCAAGCCAGTTCTGCTGTAAGTCATGGTCTACTATTGCAATGACCATTTTGAGGGATAGTGTTGGATTTATTAGGACATTATTGGTTCCCAGAAGGCTATTAACCATCAAACTGATTGTTAACTACTGGTAACAAACAATTCCAAAGGGATTATTGCTGAGATAATTCACACATAGCCTTGCCTCTCAGGGCTATCAGTGCTTTCTCAGCATTACCAGAATAAATTGCTATCATATACATATGATCTATGGACAGCATGTTAAATAATGGATGCTTCCTTAGATTATATAACTCCGAATGAATCTTTCAATTTATAGAACAAACATTTGTCCAGCACGTTTTAGTGGTAGTTTTATTTTTCATGTAATCATGAGATAAATGATCATCCAAGAAGGTGAATAAGGGCCTCCCAGAATTTCTATATTTGGAAGTTAAAGAACCTTTGGTTATTAATGAGACACGTGAGATGCACTGATATAAATAGATCTTGAAACTGAAAATAATATGTTGCAATAAATCCTGAAATGGGCTGCTTCAGGGAGTGGGGAGTTCCCTGCCACTGGAGTTGTGCTGAGGCACAGTTGCTTCTGGTTAAGAATGCTGTGGAAAGAATTCATGTTCCAGGTGAATACTGAGAGCCTGTCCAACTCTAAGGTCATGATTCTATGAAATGTAAGTGACTGTGTCTAGTAAAGAGACTGTAAGTAGCAGAGATACTGGCATGCATTTGTAGAGACTTTCTTCATCTTAGAATTTCCTATAATGGTCTCCAGCCCCAGCCCTAATCCTAGGCCAGGGGTAGGGAACCTGTGGCCTCGAGGCTACATGTGGCCCTCTAGGTCCTCAAGGGAAACCCTTTAACTGAATCCAAACTTTACAGAACAAATCCACTTAATAAGAAGATTTGTTCTGTAAATTTTGGACTCAATGTAAAGACTTCACACAAGGACCTAGAAGTCCACATGTGGCCTCAAGGCTGCAAGTTCTCCATCCCATCCTAGGCCTTACATCTTGAAGGAGTCTTTCATAAGGGTGGAGTTGTGAGACAAAGCTCACCTAGGCTGAGCTGGGTGATACCATATTACAAAGGGTGCTAGGCCTGGAGTCAGGAAGACTTGAGTTCAATGGAGCCTCACTCTGTCTCTTACTCTGGGCAAATCACTTCACCTCTGTTTGCCTCAGTTTTCCTAACTATAAAACGAGGCACAAAATACTTTACCTCCTAGGGTTGTTACAAGGATAAAATGAAATAATAATCACAGAGCATTTAGTCCAGTATATGGACTAGACTAAGTAATAAGCAGTATGTATAGCATACATAGTAAGTAGCACTACATAAACGTTAGCTATTATCATTATAGATGGATTCCGCCTCTCTATGCCTCAAAATGAGAAAGGCGTGAAATGTGTTGTCAAATAAAAATAGAAGTGAAAATTTAACTGGAGAATGCAGAGGCACTTTTTTCAAGGGTTTTACTAGAGCTGTGTAAGTACAAGGCATTTCAACATAAAATCTGAGTTTCTATTTATATTACATTTGCAATAAATATAATAAAGGGTTAAACATTTTTGCCCATTCTTAAAATTGCGAAGTGATGTATCTCTTCAAATGTGGAGAGGAGTAAAAATCCAGAAAGGCCTTGGTTTTCACCCTCCAGATAGAGTGAGACTTAATGCATTTGCTGTGAATCCCTATAAAAGCACGACATTTAGAGTCGCTCGGATGCCACTTTTTAGGTGAGGGATAGTCATGACAAGTAGATCCTACATAACTCAAGAAAAATATTCCAGCGCAAGATTTTCATCAGGAATGGTCATTTTTTTTTAAATTGTTTTCATTTTCCTTTTTTGGTTGTGGTCATAACCTTCTCTAATCATTCCAACAAATAAACAACATTAATTTGGCAGTGCAGTATGTTAACAGGAAACGTGGCCGTTGTTCTCTAGGTGATTAGCACACAGACTAGACGGTTCACAGAGTGACTGTTGGCTTTCCTGTCATCTTGTAATGGTTTCATTATTTTGCACGTCAGGCCTTCTGGTTGTCAATTTTGGTTGTTTAGTCGGTTATTGCAGGCTTACGTTGCTTTAGAAACCCTTTTCTGAGTGTGCTGGGGAGAAGTAGCAGCAGAAAAAAGGAGGAATATTTAAAAATGTCTCTACTTATCAAAATAATGGTTCTCTAATCCTCAGAGAAGGACCAAACTGCAGTAGTTGGTCCTAACAAGGATCAGCTGAATAATTGCTCTAAGATGAGCCTTCTCTGTGAGAAATTCAGACTCTGGGAGAAAAGATGAGGTTCAATACTTTCTTTTATTAGTGGGAAAGGTAAAACTAATTGAACGGAGAGTGGCCTGGCATTGCTTTGTTGGGGGGAATTTCCAGAAGAGAAAGCTCCTTCACCCAGTACAGTCTGGCATCTTCTTTGCAACTCAAAGTCGAAGAGAATTGCCTAGAGCACCAAGAGGGTAAGTGATTTGCTCAGGGTCACATAACCAGTGTGTGTCAGGGAGTAAGACCTTAACCCAGTTCTTCAAGGTTGGCCTCTAAACCCTGCGCCATGTTCTCTCCCCTTTGAGGAGAATAAAAGCAAAGACATGGCTATTGTCATAAAAATGTTTTGGACTTTATGGGGATGTCAGATTGTATTCATTTTTTCAAACTATTCTTGGAGATAGGCCCCAGCAAATACAAGATACACACACCTCCAGGAAAACACACCTTATAAAAGAAAACATTGAACCAATAAAGTGTAAGGTCGGGAATCCCCCTAGCTAGGGAACCCTGTACCTCCGCATAACCATGAGGTGAGTTTGATGCCAAAGGAAGAGGCCAAGAGGTTACAGACTGATCAGAGGACTTTAATCAATCATTATAAATACTTACAAACGGGGGCAATCTGGGGCAGTTGCCAGACAATTAAGTGGATCCCCATGAAAACCCCACAAAGTCCCTGTGGTAATTATAAAAATCAGACAAAGGGAGGAAGAGCCGTATGGTGTTTCACTGCTGCTTGGTAGATATTTTGGATTTTTCTGCTTATTTAATGTTTTGGCTAATATTTTAGTTTATACTTAGTATTGAACCCAGTTCCCAAACATCCAGACATTTACCCAGCACTGTTGGGTAAATGCCCATGTACTCAAAGTTGGGTACTGGTCATGTACCAGTCACAGTGTCTAAGTTATGACTCAGTATCTGAAATGTGATTCAATATCTAAGTTATGATTTTTTTAACAGGTCACGATGTCTAAGCTTCCACCTTATACAGAGTTTAAGTTAATGGCTTTTCACTTCTTACTGTATATTATTGCTTTTCCCCAATCAGGCCCCCACAACAAATGTGGATAGTAAAGCATTTGTATCATTTACCAATCAAGCATAATTGCTTTTTGGAATAGACAATCGATATGTGCCAGGTACTGTGCCAACCGCTAGGGATACAAAGAATGGCAAAGGACAACCCCTTTTCTCAAGGAGCTCACAGTCTAATGAGGGAGACGGCATGCAAACAACAATGTACAAACATGCTTTCTACAGTGATAAATGAAGATAATTAGCAGAGGGAAGGCACTAGCATGAAAGGGGATTGGGAAAGGTTTCTCATAGAGGATGGGATTTTAGCTGGAACTTGAAGAAAGCCAGGAGGCAGCGATGAAGAAGGCAAGGATTCCAGGCATGAGGAGAAGTCAGTGAAAATGCCCAGAGTTGAGAGATGCTGCATCTTGTGGAAGGAATAGTAAGCAGTCCATTGTCATTGGAATGCAGAGTCCATGGATGGGAGGAAGTTATAGGAAGACCGAAAGGGGGTAGCAGGTTGTGAAGAATTTGATTGCCAAACAGAGGGTTTTATATTTGATCCTAGAAGTGATGGGGAGGCACTGGGGCTTATTAGTGGGGTGGATAGGTGGGGAGGCAGTGCCATGAGTGACATAGACACATCCTTTGGGAAGATCATCTTGACAACTGAGTGGGAGGAAGGACTGGAGTGGGGAGAGATATGAAGCAGGGAGAGCAAACGTAAGTCAACATCAATAGTCCAGGCATGAGATGATGAGGCCCTTCACTAGGGTGGTGGTAGTGTCAGAGAAGAGGATATGCACAAGAGATGGTAGCAAGTTAAAATCAAAGATTGGCTATGGAGTGTGAAAGAAAGGAGGAGGTGATGGTGATGCCTAAGTTGTAAGCCCGAGAGACTGGAGGAAGAGAGGCAGGTTTGGGGGCAGGAAAGATATTTAGTTTTGAACATGTTAGTTTAAAATCTCTATGAAACATCCCAGTTCAATATCTAGTAGGCTGTTGGAGATGCTAGACTGGCAGTCAGCAGGGAGGTTAGAGCTGAGTAAGTACAGATGATAATTGAATCCATACATATAGACAAGGGTGTCTAATTGTATATACTACATTTTACACTTTCTATTCCATTCCCACAGATTATGGGCTTAGATATAGAGGAAATTCAAATGGCCCACAATCTGCTTAAGCCCCAGTCCCAGATATATTAGGAATCTCTAACATTATTTAAACCCAGTCACAGAACTTTTTTTGTAGACCAGGCTAAGGAACAATTATTTTATGAGCAAAATAATCAAATTATAGAGATTAGTAAGGATGATTGTATATAGCTGGATTTGGAATCAAAAGACCTAAGTTCATAGCCTGACTCTACCATTTTCCATTTTGTGGGGCAGCTAGGTAGCAGAGTATGGGGCCTAAAGTCAGAAAGACCTAAATTTGGATCCTGCCTCACATGTTTCACTAGATAGGTAACTCAGGGCCAATTATTTCAATTCTGTGTGTTTCACTTTCCTCATCTGGAAACTGTGGATGACAATACCTACTTCAGGGTTGTTGTAAGGGTTAAATGAGTTGGCATAATATAAAGCAGTTTGCAAACCTTGAAGTATATAAAACTAAAATTATGATTATTGTACCTTGGGCTTAAATTGATTTTGTAGGCCTCAGGTACCTCATCTATAAAGTGAGGGGGTTGTGTGAAGGGTCGTCTAGGGCCACTTCTAGCTCTAGCTCTGTGATCCTTTGATCTTAGTATCCAGATCTTAGAATTGCTGTAATCCTGGAAAGAGCTGATCTTCTCAAGGGATGTTAAGCACCTTGTTAAAGAGGCATTCCAAAACACCTTACCAGGTGTCTCCTTGAGAACACCCTTTACAAGAGTAGGTACATAAGTATAGATAGATAGATCTATCTAGATAAGGATAGATAGACCTAGATATCTCTATACCATGTGTGCATATATATGTACATATAGTCATTACAGTGTAATAGACTTTAAAAAGCAAATGTATGCCTGCTACCTCCTAAGATGACAGTAGGCTTTTAAAAAAAAATTCTGCGGGGTAGCGGGATGAGCAGAAGTTCATCAGTGTGTAGAACTCTAGGCAGCTAGGTGGTGAAATGGGTAGAGCACTGGGCTCGGCTTCAGGGAGACTCATCTTCCAGAGTTCAAATGTGACTTCAGACACTTCCTAGCTGTGTGACTCTGGGCAAGTCACTTACCCCTGTTCGCCTCAATTTCCTCATCTGGAAAATGACCTAGGGAAGGAAATGGCCAACCACTCTAGGATCTTGGCCAAGAAGACCCCAAATGGGGTCAGAAAGAGTCACACTGACTGAAAATGACTGAACCACAACAGAACTCCTGGTGTGGAAACTCCCTTTACCATAGTAGATCACCAACTCAGATGTAACTTAGTTTTAGAGTTGCCTGGGGCACTAAGGGATTAAATTATTTGATGATGGTTCCACAGCTAGTCTCTATTAGAGGTAGTTCTTGAACCCAGGTCTTCTTGACTCCAAAGACAGCCTTCTACCCACTACAACACACTGTCTCAAAATGAGTTTTATATTTGGAAATAATAAGAATAAAGATAATTTTAAATGACTTGTTCTTATAAATAAGATTATTCAAATATGTTTTGTTTTTACTATTAAAGAGAATTTTTCTCTTTTGTTTGAAAAAATTACTGTATTTGTACTCAACGTAAGTCACTATTCTAGTTATTTTGGGGTATACAAAATGAGAAAAATATGGTACTGTCCTCAAGATGTTTACAATCTAATCTAGTTTCTTTTCAGGCAACGTATCCAGTTTTGAGGGTTTCTTATCATAATCACTAAGAATATGCCTGAAGAGAGGCAGACTGGAAAGTAGACAAGGAGCTGGCCACAGAGTTAGGAAGAGCTGAGTTCAAGCTTTGGATGAGTCACCTAAACTCTGTGCCCCAAGCAACTCTAAATCTATATGTGAATTGCAGACCCGTTGTTGATATGCACAGGTAGAGAGGGTTTCCTCACAAAGAATTAATTCCCTATGACAATGAAACCACAGGTCAGGACCAAAAACAAAACAAAATACAAACAAAAAGAATAGGCCTGCATAAATGGTTATGACTCTCACCTTTCCACAAAAACAATTTCATTATGCTGAGAAATGCTCGTATTTTATTAATATAATTTCGACCTTTAAAAAAAATTACCCAAACCTAATCCGTACACTTCCCCAGCATTTTATATGAGAACAGTTAGCATTTAGTATGCTTTTGTTGGATTCAGTTGAATAAGGCACTGAGAGATTGTGCCAAACTCTTTTTACTTCCCCAGCACCTACATACTGTTGTACATCAGCGGTGTTAAATTTGAATAGAACCAGATCCATTTGGGCCATATAACTGATTTGGGAAACCAAAATTAACGTTACTTATGTTGTATTGTATTTTTATTTATTTTGTTAAACATTTCCCAATTAGATTTTAATCTTGTTGATCTACATTCGGAACAAAAGGTCCATGGGCCATGAGGTTTACAAGTCTTCCATACATGTGGAAATGACTTCTTTTTGAGAGTACTCAATGTCCTCCACACCCTGAGTGCTCGTTTGGACAGAAGTTAAAATTGCAGAACAGTGGCACAGCCTTCTCTGGAAGGCCACACCCTGGTGTACAGAATGCTGGCATAAATAGCTCAGAGGTTTCCAAAGAGGAGAATTAAGATGGAAGTCCCCCATACAAAACTGGAACACTACTCCACATCAGCACAAGGCTTATGAAAATGAATATCATCCCAGTGATGTGAATAGGCAAGAAAGCACTACATGTGAGGCTCTCCTATGAAAGAAAGTTTATCAGCTCACTGATCTCTATCTGGGAGGAAAGTCAGAGTTCAATCACTCCAAAAACTGAGGCCCATGAAGGGCAAATGATTTGTCCAAAATCACAGAGCTATTAAGTATCAGACACAGTATTTGGACCCATACCCTCTGAAGCCAGGGCTAGTGCATTAAGACCTTGTCAATATCTATATTACTGAGGGGAAAGACCATCTATTTTTTTCCCCTTTCAGAGAGAGATTTGTTCTGGCACTGGGCTCCATTCAGTTATGTAGGTAATGGATATTACTGACTTAGATGGCTTGCCAATCGAGGAAATGATCCGGCAATTAATGAGAGTTCATTCAGGTCACCCTGCCCATAGAAGGACAGTGACCTTATCTAGTTTGTTATGGTTTAGTGGGAGAAGTCTTGGATTTGGGATGGGAGGTTCCAGGGTTCAAATCCTGACTCTGCCACTTAGTCCTTGTGCGACTTTAAGTAGAACATTTAATATCCTGCACCCCAGTTTCCTTAACTGTAAATTGAAGAACTCAGACCAGCTGATTGCTAAGGGCCCTTCCAGGTCAAGCTCAACGACACTACTTTTACTGTTACTGATTTTTGGATCAGTGCAGTTCTGTGATTCATGTTCACAACTTGACTTCCAGGAATTCCTTCACTTTAGACTCTTTTAAGGAGAGGCAGTGAAGCAGAGTGGAAAGAATCTTGAGTCTCAGAACCACCTTGGGGCAAGTCACTGAACTCTTTGAGCCCCAATTTCCTTGTCTGTAAAATGAAAATAAAAACGTTTGCACTCTCTACCTCCTGGGGTGGTTCTGAGGAAATTAGTTCCTAAATTGGAAAGCACCATATAAGTGGAGGTCCTATTCCATGCAAATACACCTTATTCTTCCTGTCATACAACAAGGAATATGTAATATAGGTTCCAAAACCAAAGTTTTGAAAGGCCAATGTAATTCATAAAATCGGTAGCTGCTGGTAATCAATTTGAGAATGCCCCTTTCCTAAGTGATTCCAAGGAAGCCACTTCTCTGGGCCCTGCCTGTTCCGTGCCTGCCACATCTGAAGCCTCTTCTCTCTTCTTTGACTGACCTTTGGTTGAAGTTGCTAAGAGTAACCAACTATGACACCCCTATTAAAAACCTCTAAAAAGTTGTCTTGAAAACATTGTAACAGCCCTTCCCCAAATATATGGTATAAAGTTCCAGCAAGTGGAATCCAGCAAACCAAGGATGCAACTACTTTATAGAGGATCCTAGAATTTGAATTGAAAGGAACCAGTGGCCTCTAAGCTCCTTGATAGTCAATATTTTGGCTTTTTCTCTGTATCATAGGCAGATGCCTGGTCAGAGTTGGCACCTAATAAATGCTTGTTAATAGAGTGTAGGCGTATCCCCTTATTTTGTGGATAAGGAAACCTTAGCCCAGAGAGGTGATGTTACTTGCCTAAGGCCACACAATAAGTTGCAAATTTCTGAGCCGTTTTTCAGTCAGTTTCTGACTCTTCTCAACCCCATTTAGGGTTTTCTTGTCAGAGATACTAGAGTGGTTTGCCATTTCCTCTTCCAGCTTATTTTACAAATGAGGAAACAACTGAGACAAACAGGGTTAAGTGACTTGCCCAGGGTCATACAGCTAGTAAGTGTCTGAGGCCAGATTTGAACTCAGGAAGATGAATCTTCCTGACTCCTGGCCAGGTGCTCTATCCACTTCCCAGCTAGCTGCCCCAAATAAGTTTCAAAACCAGGATTCAAAGGCATCTTGCACCACTGAGGGGTGGATTCCCTCCATCCAATGCACAAAGTGCTTTTTTCATTGTCTGATTTCATTCAAAGTGCTGATTTCATTGTCACTAGCTAGAACCCAGATCTACTGGAGGACCAATGCTCTTTTTAATACATCACATTATTAGGACATTGCAAGTAGGCAAAAGTGTGGCAATCAGTTATTCAGCAGCTAATGAAGAGGAAAGGTCAAGTGCAGTAAGATCCTTAGATGAAAGGTGCAATGGAACCACAGAGGTTATTGACTGTTTTTTTCTTGTGGCTCTCGATTTCCAGGTCCCACCGATCTCAGCATGAAGAGACAATTAGCCACCAGCTCTGGGTCGTCCAGCACTTCGAGCTCCAGACCCCAGCTGAGCCCAACCGAAATCAATGCTGTGCGGCAGCTCGTGGCGGGATACCGAGAATCTGCAGCCTTTTTGCTCCGCTCGGCAGATGAACTGGAAAACCTTATTTTACAGCAGAACTGAATTCCATGACCTTGGCACTCACTGGGTCTCGTCTTGGAGTTTCCACTAAGGACATGTCGGTTTCCCAGAACAGACGCTTCAGGTGTTACTACTGCACAGTCTTTTAGGAGAGTTAATTACCATAAAGCCACACTGTTCTTGATCCTTAAGGTGACGTGTTAAGGTGCTTCAGGGGAACTCTGGCCTCTGATCTTTTCGAGGTACTTTCATGTGTCCAGCCCATTGCTTTCTGTTTTAGTCTATCAGCATAAATATCAAAAAGGTGACTGTAGAATGCTAACTCACAGATGAAACAGAAGATGCTGTGGTCCTTTCCATTGGTTCAAGCTGCAAGTGCAATATTGTGGAATATGCTACTGACTCATTGGACCGAAAGCTGCAGTATATGGCAAAAAACAATGCCAAATTTCCTGTTGGTACAGGATAAAACAGCAATTAAAAGGATCTTGTATTTTAAAAAGAAAATGTAATTTTTATAAAAAAATGTTTTTTTCATTCAAAATTGTCATTTTTACTTTGGTAACTTTTTCACTGGTCCTAAAAAAAACTGTTTTGAGAAACTATTGTAAGTCCCCTTTCCATCCTCTTTTTTTTTCTTATCTCCAAATTCTTTCTACAAAAGAAAAATACACTTGATGCTGGAAAATCCATACATCAACATTCTGTAAATCATCACATCAGAAACTACTACCCAAAGGAGGCTGCATTACTTGGGTTCACTCTGTTTTCAAAGTCACCCCATTCATCATGGCAGCTTTCTTATTGGCAATGGTCATCACAGAGCGGGTTGTTTTTTTTTTCTTAATTTTTGTCAGATTTTTTTTGTTTGGGGTTTTTTTTTAAATAATATCTATTTATGTAAACACATATCATTTTTTTTTAAATCACCCCCTTGGTTTGTTACAGCTGCTCACTCCCAATTACTGCTGCTGCTGCTGTCTTGTAGAAGATCCTGTGGTAGTGATTGGATGTAGATGACTGAATGTTAAATGGTTGCAAGTGACAATCTGAAAATTTGCACTCTTTTCTGTAGTTTCCTTTCCATCTTTCTTTCTGAGATACTTTCCAAAAAACAAAAAGGCCATTTGCTCTCTGAATATGCTTTATAGAATGCTCAGAACCAGTTTCCAATGTTCTACAAACTCTCAGTGGATGCAGCTGTGACTCATAGTGAACTCTCACCCTGCTTCTCCCTGGCCCTGGCCCTGCTTTCTTATTTTCTAGTGTTGGATCCACATAAATGGTGTTTTCTTTGTGCACTAAGGCAAGCCTATTTTTAAATATATAGAGACAAGTCCTTTGGTTTACTTGTACTGTTTGTTCTGTTGTTTAAATTTGGTTGGATAAACAAGTTCCTTGTACATTCCTGAATTTGCCTTATTTCATGTAAAAAAAAACTGTAATTCCATTTTTGAGGATGAGTTTAAGGCATCAGTGAGATTTCCTATCTACTTGTTCCATAGAGTTTTTCAAGTAATGACTGTGATTTGTGACCCAGTAATGTGCACTTTTCTTGTGCCTGTGGACATTGCTATGCTTTTTTTCCTCTAGTGTTTCTAGAATTACTGTTGCTTACAGTTATGTTTTAAAAAAAAAAGATAAAAAACCAAGAACTTTTGTGATACTGTTGGTGAATATAAATGTGAAAAAAACCTATTGAAATATGAGTATTTTGGAGATACATAGATTCGCAAACATTTCAAAGTGTGGATTTAAGATTCACAGATTTAAATGAAAATTCAAAAACTGAGGGCTGGTATAATTTCTTCTGTTTTGTTTGGTTAAATAAACAGATTTCTGTGTTTAAACATGATTGTGAAACCTTATAAACTTTCCAAGTGCTCTCGTGCCTAATCTGTTTTGAACATTTTGCCTTTTTAATGCTAAATAGAACTGGGTACTCCTATCTCACACAAACTGACAAGTCAATCCTATGTTTAAAGAAGTAACCAAGAGATAAAAGGATGTTATATACCTAGTGCATAACCCTAATGAAGAATTCTCTTAAAAGCAGAAATAGAGTCAAAGATAAATCAGAAAGTCCACATCTCTATAAGCTTTAATAATTCAAACCTGCAGGGTAACGCAATTAGGCTGGCACGGATCCATCTGGTGATACTTGGTCTCCTCTAACAGGTGTATTCCCTTTCTTCCATAGGGTCTGGTTTCATTGCCTTGGAAAAACATATACCTCTGGGGGCTGTTAATTTAGTCAAAGGTATCTACCACCTGATCTGGGGTCCAAGGGCTATAGTAATTTGGGGATTTTGCCATAGTTGTCAGGTTATTAGGTAAAATTCAAGATGAGTAGAAAGCCTCATACTAAAAATGTAGGAGAATTCTTAATAACAATTATCAATTAATCAACATTTGTTTAATACTTAAAACAGTTTCAAAACCCAGTTCTATCACTGGGTACTATAAACTCATAATGGAAAGCTAAATATTAACTTGCTTGTCATTCTCTTCTCTTGGAACACATTTGATTGGGGTGTGCATATTAGCACAAGTGTGAGATTAGAAAGAAATTGGGCTGAGGCCTAAAGAAATGGATTTATGGAGAAATATAAAAAGATTATGTAGTAGTTGCCCACTGACACTGTTCTGCCTGCCATTAGGTACTGATGTCCCTGAGACATGCTGACAAAAACCCTGTGGGTTCCTCAGCCTTTTAAATCCTCCTAGGAAAACTGAATTTGGCCCCATAATGGCAGACATTTTTAACCATAAATATATGGATAGTGATTGGCTTTTACCCTGTTTTCCATAGAGCAGAAACAAAATAGCTCCATCTACCCATCAGTCATCTTGAGTTTTTAATGTGTATTTTGCTGAGCTTAGCTCCCAAAACAAGAGAGAGAGAAAAAAAAACAGCTGATGAGACAAAGCTCATCTTTTGAGGGCAGAAAGCAGCTATAGGATACACTTCACAGTTCTTTTCTTGATAAACCATAGCTGGGAACCAATCTTAAAATGTTGCAATTAACAGTTGATTTCTGTCATTTTGTCATGTAAGGATAATTCTACTGTATTGTTTGCTATAGGGTTTTTCCTTCCATTGCAAAATAAAAAGTGGTTGAGGGCTGCATATCAGCTGCCAATATGTGGGCTGCTCCTTGTAGATATTTTTTGAAGACTAAAAACAACTGAAGACTCCCCACAGGGGCATAAATGATTGTAGTTAATTAAAAGGATGCTGTCAAAGTCCTTTTCAAGGTTTTAAAAATCAATATATTTGTGCATGTTTATAAAAACCCCATGGAAGGACTTTCTCAATTCTGCCTGAATATGGCTTTATTATTATAGGGTTGCTTGAGAATTAATGTTCAATTGCTACAATGTTTATTTTCCTTTATTTTTAACATGAGAATGGAAATTTTTTGGTGAAAGAGCCACACCTTAAATCCGATCAAAAGTGGCATGCAGAGGGGAGGGGCAAGTAGGTCATGATGGGGCTCAACTATTTTTATTTGAATTTCATTCTTTTAAGCTTTTGGTCAGAAAAAATTATGAAGAAGTCCAATCACTGTCTTAATTTTTTGATTGCTGCTTCTCTTTCCCAAAAAAGAAGGATGTTGATGCCACTAGAATTTCCCTGTGCCAGCTAAGAACTCTGGTGCCTTCTGGGCTTGAGTCTAAAAATATAGTCTAAAAACTTGTCTTGGATTCCCTAAGCAGATGAGACTGATACAAGAAGAGGACACTACCCTTTATCCTAGTCGCTGTTGTTATGGTAGAATAACACCCTTAACGGACAGATCAACTTGAAGGATCAGTTCACGGTTCATGGTCATGATCCAATGGGATTGAGCAAGTATCTAACATACCCAGAACCACTTAAACTGTGCTCCTTTTCTGCCAATTAATTGGGCAGCGGCAGTTTCTTGTTACACCTCATTCATTCATTTCATATAGGAAGAAAACGTACTTGCAAAGCAAGGAAATGTACCAACAGGTAGAAGTAGTTAGTAGTTCACCAAATTCTGCAATCACCTCAGGTCTTCATTCAAACAGTAAATTTCAGAATTTACCAGGGCTTATTCCAAATCCATCATTCTCTCCTTTTCTTTCCATGTGGGGGTGGGGAAAGATCTAGAAGTTTATATCTCTCCAAAAAGTCAGTCTTTTTCTCCCAAGTCTTCCTTCAGATTCCCAAAATTCTGATGTTTTTTGTCAGAAGTCTTCAATAAATAAAAAGAGGTAATATGATTATGAATTTCTGTTAATCATTTTGAACATTTTCATTTCTTAAAGATGTTCATTTTAGCCTTGCTGAATTGTATTGCAAACTGAGCTACGTGGAATAAAGAACATGAAAATATGTGATCCCAGCCACCCCAGAAGTGACAGAATATATCATCACTTACATAATTTGCTAAGGGTTACCAGGATTGCTATGGGAAGATTATTTTTTTAGTCACAGTAATTCAGTGACTGAGGAGACTTCTCCACTTCTAGATTATGTACTCAGTTATAAAGGGCTATAATTGGTATTTTTGGAAAGAACACATATCAATGAAATCTCAGTACCTCGAAATTGAGTTTTACTGGAAGACATTCCATGGTCCAATGGTAGGGCTTACTGAAGACCAAGATCTTTCCCCCGACAGTTATTTCAGGTTAGCACCCCTCTCCCACTGCACCCCCTACTACCCCAAAGGGAAGTATTTCAGAAGAATTAGTCAAGTCTTGTCTGTATAGTATCAGGCAGTCAATCTATGAATAGTAAAAAGACAGTTCCTGCTCTGGAATACTTCGTAATCCAATGACAAATAGTTACGTACAAACAAGCTATGTACGGGATAAATAGGGAGATAGCAAAGGGGAGGTACTCAAACTAAAAGGGACTCCGAAAGGCTTCCTATAGAAGGTGAGATCTTAGCTGAGACTTGAAGGAAATGAGAGGAGCCTGGAGGCAGAGATGAGAATATGTAGACACAAGCAGAAAACTACAATGAAGAAAAAGAGCAGGTTGGTTTGAAGACGGCCAAGAAGTCAGAAAGGGTGAATGTTATGGTCTGTGTCAAAGGTAAGTGATAGATTTAAATTAATACGACTTTGTTATTCACAGATGTGCTTGATGTAATGATGCATATATAGTAATATATTGATGATAGATACTTCATATCACTCTTGTGCTCCAACTCCTTCAATGATTCCTTGTTGTAGAATCAAGAGAGAACTAACTGAGCTGAAATTCTACTAAAGATACTGAACAAAATTCAAGCTCCTTTGGCCAACATTCAAGACCCTCCCAAATTTGGCACCACCATAACTCTCCAACCTTATTTCGTAGTATTTCCCTCCAAATGTTCTATCCTCCAATCTAGGGGGCCATCTCCAGTCGTCCTGATCTATATCTGGCCACTGGACCCAGATGGCACTGGAGGAGCAGGTGAGGCTGGTGACTTTACACAGTCCTGCCTCACTTAAATCCAATTCACTTGCAAGTCATGGCATCATCTTCCTGATGTCTTGCTCTTCTTCCAGAACAAAGGACAAACAACAACAATAGCTCTGATTTAACTGTTCCAAACTTACCATCCCTTGTACCCAGCTTACCTTTTTTCACTTCCATGTAATGTTTGCACTGTTCTCTACACCTTAAATGCCTTTTCTCTCTCTCTCCTTCCTACCTGTTAAATCACTATCCATCCCTTCAAAAAAAAAACCAACCCTCAAATTCAGATCTTCCTGTAAGTCTACCCTGATCTCTCCACTTGGTAATGACCTTTACCACTTGATCCTCATACAGCACTTTGCTTGTATCTCTCTGGATGCACTTACATATATTATTAGAAGTATTTGTATATGCTGAACTATATGCTTCGTGAGGGCCGGAATCCTGGCTTATCTAAATGTTGTATCTTCCCAGTACCTAATACAGTGCTCTGCACATGGAAACAATAAACGCTCATTGTTTTTATTGCAGGACAAGTACCCACATTTATAAAGAATTAGTAAGAATTAAATCCCAAAGAGCTGACAAGACAAATGATACCAGAGCAAAGCAAAGGTTTCTATTGCTAAGTAAAGTACTTCCAGTTACATGTTTGTCAGTGAAAACCAGCGGCACTTAACTCTGTCCTTGCCTTTGAAGGATAAAGACCTAGTGGCCAGGAGACTTATTTTCATCTGTTCAGGAATTGTCACAGTTTCTTGAAATTTAAATTGCGACACTCCAAAATCAACACTAAGTCTTTCTAATAAATTTGCTCATTCCAAAATCACAACTTACATGCCTAATGGTATATAGACCTGTATACTTTAATACAGTGAATAAAGATACTCATTGATATTTATACGAGGTGTCCCAAAAGTCTTAGAGCAATTTTAAGCCGTTAAAACTTAAAATTTTTAAGCTTATTTAATAGCTTAAAACTGCATCAATACATTTGGGACATCCTGGATAGAGTTACAAAATGCTAATTCATTTGATCCTATAACGTAAATACCACAGGTATGATTACTCCTACTATACAGAGGGTGAACCGAGGCTAATAGAGCTTGAATATATTTCTGAAGGACACATAACCGGTAAGTATTATTGATAGAATTTCAACCCAGGTGTCTCAACTCCAAGTCCAATTGTTCCACCATATCCTACTATTGGGACAAATACCTAGTACTCGGTTAACAGCACAATGTTCACCCTTTGCTCCCTTCAAAAAGGCAATAAGCCCATCTGATAAATTCAAGCACCGAGTTAAGAACAAAATGCTTGGGCGTTCTTCATGATGACTTGGCCCTTGATTTTATATCTCAGCCTAATCCAAAGATTTGCATCAGTAATAATTATTTATTTTAAATCTTTTCAATTTGTTTAAATGAGAAGGAAACAATACACAAAACATTAAGAAATTAAACGGGCTTAGTTTTATTTCCCTTAATTTATGTTTTCTTTGCTAAAAAGTGAGCAATAACAAATGTACACAGCTAATAAAGACCAGGTATATAAATTTGAAAGAGGAAAAGGTTCTTCTTTTAAAACTATGAAAAGCAAGAAATATCTAAGTCATACCTAACCAATGAAGATGTAAAATATTAAACGGCTGAGTCCTTAAAGATACCTCTATTCAAATAGATGATTTTATTTTTAGATATAGTATACAACCTTGTATCCTGATTAAAATAGATGTCATTAAAAGAAATACAACTGCACCAAAAATATCTCAATATCAGCAGTCCTTCACCTATGGTCAATGAACTTTAAAAATGTATATATACATATATAGATATGTGTGTGTATGTGTGTGTGTTAACTGTCTTTCAATAAAACTAGTCTCCCTTATCATCTTAAGTGTTCCTCATTTAATATATTTAAAAACATTCTTCCCAGAAGGGATCCCTAGATTTCATAAGAATAAACAACCTATGACATGTTAAAGTTAAGAATTCCTGGTTTGTAAGAAAGTTACTGGAAAATTAAGAGTGTGTTTTTCCCATGAAAGTAATGTTACAAATTGTACTTAGGTTCCAGGGCTGGCATGCTGGTCAGTCAATCTGCATTTATTAACTGCCTACTATGTGCCAGGTGGGGCAACTAGGTGTCACAGTGAATTGAGCAGTGGACCTAGAGTCAGGAAGACTCAGCTTTCTGAGTTCAAATCTGACCTCAGACGCTTACTAGCTGTGTGATTCTGGGCAAGTCACTTAACCCTGTTTGCCTCAGTTTCCTTACCCATAAAATGAACTGGAGAAAGAAATGACAAACCACTCTAATATCTTTGCCTAGAAAACTCCAAATGAGGTCACAAAGAGTCAGACACAACTCAACAGTATTAATAACATAAGTTCACAGATATTATAGGTACAATGGGTCTACTGTGGCTCGCCCTGGAGGTTTCTCCACTTTAAGTGATCAGTGATATAACTGTCTCTGTACACCCTCCATCAGCACACATTATGACTCCTCCAAAGCCTTTTCATCCTATGCAACCCTTGTCTTTCCTATCATAAATTCTCTATAGTGCATCTACTAAGCACAATGCATAAATTCCTAGTTTTCTTTTTTTTCCATCATGAAGATGAGAACATCAATCCATTGCGCCTCACCTTTACTGCCTTTCCCTCTTCTTGGTTGACTCAAGTTGTTGGTGCTATGCTGAAGCCTACTTACTTATACCCTACATTTGATCTTCCTCTTCAAGTTGAGTTATTTGTCATTTTAATTAAGCCAAGATTATTTTATCCCATCCCTGATAGCCATCCAGGATCACCAAGAGAATACTGAGGCTTACGTCTTTTGTAGCACTAAGCAGTTTGTAGTATACCATTTCTCCCAAGGCAATATAGCCTGAATCATTAGACTATAAGCTCCTTGAGGACAGGGGGAAGTTTTTTGCCTCTTTTTTTAAAAATCCCAACACTTAGCACAGTGTCCTTCTGGACATAATAGACATTTCATAAATGTTTATTTATTAATTTCCTCATACTACTTAGTTCTGGGCTTAGATTACTATCCATCTGCATTATTTATTTAAAATATATTCACTTACATTTACACACATCCAAACATACACACACACATATACATATGCAGAGAGAGAGAGAGAGAAAGAGAGGGAAGATCTATAATTTCAACTCAGTGAGCTTCCTAGCAAGGAAATCTCCATTGATGCAGGTCAGCACCTTCTCTGAAACTTCTAGTCTTAGAGAGTTTCCTGGGGCTTTAAGAGGTTAAGTGACTTGACCAGGGTCACACAACCAGTATGTGTGTTTTAACAATCCAGCTAGCAGCTTCTGTGGGTGGAGGGGGGCAATCCACAGCCTGCACCCAGACAGCTGCCAGCATGCCGCAAAAACACAGGTTCTTTTGATCTGCTTTAATAAGGAGAGCAAGGTGAAGGGGTTGGCAAGCTTACTTTAATTCAGCACACAAATATCATTCACTTAGTTCAGGGGAAAAAGCCAGCACCCTGAACTTCAGAGCAAAATACAAGCAAATTACAAACATCAACAGACAGACCTTGTCTGATTCAAATCCCAATACATAGTTACCAGAGTTCAACAAAGTCTCAGCAT
>CM053622.1:218660692-218683929 GCA_028646595.1 Phalanger gymnotis | reverse complement strand
AATGCAAAAAAAAGAAAAAAAAAGAAAATGGCCCCTGAGTATATATCTCTGCTAGAAAAACTGATTTTTTTAATCTATTCACTGAGTCAAATTGACTGCTCTCTTCCCCCAATCACTATATCTTTTTCTTTTCCTTCACTGTTTAATCCTTTCTATTTGTTTGTTGAATGAAGAGAAGATTGAAAAAAAAACTATTAGGCCCACTGGCAATAATCCAGATAAAAGCACAGAGCCACAGAGAGAAACCGAGTTATTCAGAGACCTAATAGGAATATAGACTTTTTCCTTTTTAAAAACAAATTCTCATACTTGCTACTCTTAACAGCTGTGAATTAGACACAGAAGAGCCCATGATAAATTTCTCCAGTTCCACATATTTAAGGCACTCAGAAAAGGCAGGACTGGTAGCCAGAGGCCAGAGATTACATGGTGGAGTATGTCAAGTCATTGCCTTTGTCAGAGGAAGGATTATGCAGTAGGCTTCTGTATTTTTCCCTTGCTGTATACTGAACCAAAATCCTGTCTATATTAGCTGAATATAATTTTTTTTGGTTCCCTGGAAAGCTTGGACTGGACTATCTTGGTCTTCTATATACCGTGTGCTGTGATTTGCTGTGTAAAACTCCGATTAGGCCATCTTTTGTCTGAATTCTTACCCAGCCCTTAGTCATTGAATGGGCATTGCTTCAGACACATTGTAGCCTGAAAAAGGTCCCAATTTAGAAAGGCCAAGGTCATGCACTGCACAGGGCTGTCATCAGTCTTTTGTCTTATGTCTTGCCACAGGCCTTAGATGACTCTGGAGGAGAGAGTGGAGCTGATGACTTTGAGTAGCTCTGCTCACTTAAATCCAATTTATGAGCATGTCAAGATATAGCCTTTGTGATGTCATTGGTCCTCTTTGAGAACAAAGGATAACCAATGACAGCAATAAGGGACACCCATTCTCGTTGGGCAATTGGAAGGTACAGGGTAGTAGAAGAGGAATATTGATGGTTTTCACCCTTTTTTGTCATTGAACAATCGTATGCAAAATCTTAAGGAAAACTCTCGACTCCAGTGACTCCTTTTTCAAGTTGTCTGACAAAACATGAAAATAGATGATGAAAATGTCTAGACAAAAAGTTCACTCTTTAGGCTTTGGATCTGTCTATCATATAATTTTAATACTGGAAGGGCAGACACCCCAAATTTAAACTTTTACAAGTCTAAGAATGATTAGAATTGCTTTAGCTGCAGACTCTTAGAATAGGTGCTTAATAAATATTGGTTGATAGATTGATGATCATAGGCACCAAGTGGACCACAGAGTCTCCTCTCAGAGAACTCCTTCATGCCCCCTTGGCATATCTGAAAAGACTTTTGAGCAGTGAGATGACGATTCCACATGATTCCATTATTTTTGTAGGAAAGCAAAATGGCATGGAATTCCTCCTCCCTTAAACTAGACTCTCCCCCACCCCTTCTTTTTCTTTTCTTTTTTTCTTTAGGCTGAAAGGTCTTCATTTTTCAGAGCAGCCATTTAGAAATGCAAGGCCTCTTCCTCCACTTCTCCATTGTAGTAAGCTAGTATTAAAACAACTAGAGACTTATACCACGTTCTGTCCCCCTGCCACATGTGTTATTCTCCATTCACTACTATCAAACTCAGTTATAGTTATTACTTGTTGCCAAAGGTCAACTTTCCAATTTTTAGATGAGTTCCTAGAATGAAGGAGAACATTTGACTCTTGTCCAGGGTCTCCAGTGACTTAGGTCACTCTGGGCTTTCTCTCTCTGTGCTTCCTTTTCCCTCCAGGAGTTGAGTTAGTCTGTCCTCATTCCCAAGGCCATTGGATGTTTGGGAAACAGCAATCTCCATTCCCCAAGCAGGAGGGATGTAGCTCAGGCTGCCTTTTGCCTCTGAGCCTTCTGATGAGCTCCCCAAGGAGGCTGACTACACAGCCTGTCTTAGTGGGAAGAGGGTCATTGTGTATGACACCCTGTTGCGGGGAGCAAAAGAGGGAGGCAGAAGTGGGGGTAGGGAGGAGGAGCAGCTGAGACATGCAAGAGATCTTTGTGTATTAGGACCTTTGCTAGCATACAAAGCAAAGACTGGATGCAGGGGCATCCTGTTCAGCTGACCCATGCTCAGCCCTCCTTGGCTGCAGCTTTTTGCCATTCTGAATCCCAATGCTTTTGCTGGTGATATGACAGATAAAGGCAGTTTATCCTGACAATAGTAATGAATCCTGGGTATGCAGTCACTCAAAGAGGCACTGAATGAAAAGCCCATCTTAGTTCAGAAGACTAACCTTGGGCAATACAATAACATTTTTCCCTGGCCCCGACCCCCTTTGTGTGGATAATCTAATATCATTTTTTACTCTTTGATGAAAGACAAAAATAGATCAATACTGAAGCGCCAATACCTTGTTTAAGAAAACAATCCTGATCCTAAAACTAAAAGGATTTCTTGGTATTAAATTTTTGAAAGATTAAAAGGAGCCAGAAGCCGAGATATTTCACAAGAATATTGGTACGTAGGAAGGATTCCAAGGGGGTGGTTTTGTACAATGTAGGATAAAATTAACTTTACTTTCCCTTAGGCTTTGATCAATTTATGAACTATCACAAGGCATCATGACTGTATATTTCTGGGGACCATGACTTTACAAGCAAGACCATAGAATAGTTTTCCTTCTTTCCTTGTTCTGGAATTTGTTTTTCTCTAATGAAAATTTCTTTAAGAAAAATTCAATAAGTATTCATCGAATACCTGTTGTGTAGTCAAAGCTCTGGGTGGGAAACAAAATAATAAATGACATGGTCCTTGACCTTGAGAAGCTTGCAATCAACTGTCACTGAAGAAACAGAAGAAATGCCCAGGGACAAGATGTTTTCTCCAATCCTATCCTCAACACATCCTAGCTCTGGGATTGTGGGCAAGGCATTCATAGGGTTGTTGCTTGGAATATGATTCATGAAATTTAAGGTGCTAGAGAAATATGAACTCTGAGTTACAGCTAGATGCATGGCAAAAATTAGTCAGAAAGCATTTAATGAGAAATTGCCCTGTTCTCTGTTCCCAGACATGTACCAGATGCTATTATTGGGCTCATTAGTAATGCTGCATGGCTAAAATATTGGATTTGGAGTCAAAGGGTCTGAGTTGGAGTCAGTGCTCAGACTCAAGATATGACCAGTTACAACTCAGTCTTCATGATTTCTTTCTGTAAATTGGGGGCAGAGGTACAAATAACACTGGTACAACTTCATTATCAGTATATAAAGAAAATCAGTAGAATATTAGTAAGATCTAACTTTTTCTTAATGTAAAGGAGACGAGACAAAATAAAATTTAGAAATCACAGAGAGCTATTTCCCATCTTAACTGTGGAACTCTGAATCTGGTAAAAGTAAAAAAAAATCTAGTAAAAAAAAAGGTTTAAAAGTATAGAAATATTCCTTTACTAGTCTTGTAGCCAGGCTAAAGGAAAAAAGGAGAGCTCAACATTTTTCCCCATATTTTCCCCAGTTCTACATTAATCTATCTGTCCATATCTCCTTCCTCAGGAGCAAAGTGAAATATACCAAAATTAGAAATGCTGGTCAAACAGTGCTCCTCTGGAGAATAATGCTTAAATGCAACAAGGCACAATGTTGTGAGGACCTCGTTTTCAATCAGCTAGCTTCTCTTTAAGGTCCTTGGGACACATTTAGTTAGTTAGTTAAAGAGATGAGGAAACAAACATTAAAATGCACGTCAGGAATACATAAAATTTCCATCCATACTTTGACCCAATGAGAATTATCCAGTTGAATCCCGCATTTTGCACAGATGGTAATGTTTTGTTAGTGATCAATAAACAATGTATTTCCTGTCCCAAACTGGAAAGGTAACATTTTCATTTGCAGTGTAAGAGTCCACTTTCTTGTTTACCCAAGAGGGGAAATAAAATCTTAATACTTTTACAATGCAAAGCAAGGGAACCAAGAAGGTACTGAAGAGAAAAGGTGAAGGAGGTGTTGACTTACTGGAGCGCAGGATTTTTCAGATGATCAGTATCCCTCTTTTAGGGACCTAATAAAGTTAAACAGAATCATATTCCTGAGGAAGAAATAACAGCTTCATAATTACCAGAGCAGCCATTCAAAATGAACATTATCTTCCTCCTCCCTTAACCCCTTCTGGGTATGTGATTTTACAAACTGCTACATCATGACCCCTGCTGGAGGAGAAAATAATGGGAAATAAATATCCCATGCCACTGTTTTTCAGCCAGAAATTAGATCTTTTCTTTCTTTACTGTCTATTTTTTAATTGTTTCCTCATTTTGCTCTCCTTCTCTATTTTTGATGTAAACGGATAAAGAGGTAAAAATTCTGCAGCAGTTATGAAGAGAGAAAAGAAATAATTTTTTTTCTGCTCTTCACTCTGTCCTCAACCTGTGGCTGAGAATCGTTTACATGTACATGTGCATATTCATGCATGTGTACACACATACACATACAATTTTCATTTCAGAGAGAGATCTGTAAGAACCTAGAATCACTGGGTTTCTTAAAAATTCAAACATTATTCAGTACTGACAGTACCTGAGCAAGAATTCCTTCAACAAAATCCCCAAATGTTCATCTGGCAAAAGCAGGAATATTTCTAGTGATGGAGAACTCACTGCCTTACACAAAAAAATCTACTGAGATTTTGTATTGTACTATGTGGTAGAAATGCTTATTTTATTCTACAAATTAAAAATAAGATAAATTTTAAAAATTAAAAAAAATCTACCTCCCTTTTAGACTGTTCTAATTGCTGGAAGGGTTTCCTTTTATCAAGGCTAAATCTACTGCTCGGCAACTTCCACCATTTCTAGTTCTTCCATATAGGACCTTGCAAAAGGAGTCTAGACCATTTTCCACATGACAGTCCCTCAAATAGTAGAAGACAGCAGTGATATCCCTCTCCTGTGAAGACTACTTTTCTCCAGGCTAAACATCTCCAGTTCCTTTCACTGATCCTCAGTGGTATAATCTTCAGTCTTGTCATTCCCTTGGTTATTCTTCTCTAGACTCCCTACAGTTTACCAACATGGTTTCTAAAACATGGCCCCCAGGACTGCAAACAATAATCTAAATGTGGTCTAACTAGGGCAGAGTACAGAGAGATTGTGACTTGCTCCCTGATCAATACCACAGTTCTGCTCATTCACTCTAGGATTATGTTAGATTTTGAATATTTTGATACCCTGTTCACTCATATTGAGCTTGAAATCTGCTGAAACTTCTCAGGTATTGTTCACATGAATTTTTGTCTAGCAAACCCTCCTACTCTAACCCTAAATACAGCTGAATTTCCTAATTGAAATGTTGGACCCAAGATTTGTGCTTTTCAATTCAATCTTGTAGATCCAGTTGTTCCTTTTAGCCTATTGAGGTCTTTTTAAAAATCAATGTTCTGTCATCAGAACATAAAATTATCACCCCCACCTTAGTGTCTTCTGCAAATTTGATAAACAAGTCATCCATGCCTTTACACAAGTCACATTGAAAAAAAAAACAGGACCAAGGATAGAGCCTTGAAGCATTCCACTACAGAACTCCCTCCAGAGCTCTCTAACATATTGGAAAAAAACAGAGGCAGAAACAGAAGCAATACTGTCGTGGGATTACACTAAAGGCCATCTTTACATCATAAAGAAAATAGACAAGGAATTAAAGAAATAACAAGCCAGAAGCTTGAGAGTAGGAATGGAAGATTTCAATTGTCCAGACATCTATACTCTCCTCCAAAAGCAAAGCAAATAATAATTTATAGCTTGGTGGGGATAATTTCATCCTTCAAAAGTAAAGGAGCCAACCAAGGGAAATTCTATTCTGGATCTGATTCTCACCAACAAAAGTATAACTGGTTGCTGGGTAAGAAATGTTGGGAATCTTGAGATGAATGACTAACCTATCTTAGAATTTATAATAGAGAAGAAGAACGCTAAGATTTTCTGACATTCATCCTAGATTTGAAGAAACCAAATTTCAAGGTATTCTGAAGATAGGATTCTAAAGACTAAAATTCTATAGATTTATATGGATGTGTGTGTATCTTTGTCTGTGTGTGTATTCTATAAAATCAGTACATGAAGGAAGGGAAGCTCTTAGGAATGAAATTCTAAATGTACAAATTCACTAAGAAGGAAAAGAAGGGTCCATGAATTTGTGTTTTTAACTTACATTTTGTTGACTATATTTTAATGCATTTAACAAGGTACAATTAGTAAGCATCTAGGAAAAGAAAAAGTGATCACAAAGAGGTATACTGGGTTTGTTAAGAACTTGACATGCCAGACTAACCCTATTTCCTTTTTTGACAGGATTATTAGATTGGCCGTAGAAATGAAGTAAACATAATTTCTTTAAATTTTGGGTTCTATTCTTGTGGAGAGGATGAAGGGATGTTGGCTCAAAAATAGAATAGTTTGATGGATTAATTACTATTCAATGGCCAGGATCTAAAAGTAATCATTAATTATTTGATATGAACTTGAGAATAAGTCTCTAGTTAGAGTACTAGAGTTTTCTATGCTTGACCCTGTTAAACATTTTTATCGGCCACTTATATAAAGGTAAATGGCGTGCTCACCATATTTGCAGATGATACAAAATTGAGAAACAGCTAACATACAGATGACCGCCATGATCCCAAAAGATCTTAAAGAAACTAGAACAATGGGCCAAGTACAATCATATTACGTTAAAAGTGGTAAATTGAAGGCTTAGAGTTGGGTTCAAAAACTCAAGTCAGTGGAAGTGAGGCTAGACAGGAATTCATCTGGAGGTTTTAAGGGATCCCAACCTCACAATGAGTAAACAACATGATATGGCAGACAATAAAACTCATGACATTTTAGGCTGTATTATTGATAGTGTCTAAAACAAGAAAGATGATAGATCTTCAGGTTGACATTTATCCATTAAGGACTACTTGAATCTAGTCATTTGATGAATTCACAATTCTCCAATTATCATTGGACCCACAGAATCAACTGGTTGTCCTCTCTTGACAGTCATTTCTGAGCTCTAGGCAGCTAGAATAGTCACTGACAGAATGAGTTCTCATGACCCAGTCCAAAGCAAAGTCACTGCACTGTGTTATGCAGAAGGTTGGGAGAGTAGAAAAAGCCCTGATCTTGGAACAAAATGTACAGAAGGTGAAAAGAAGAGGGCTCAGGACAGAGCTTTGAAGGACACACTCACAGTTATCAGGCATGACCTGGATGAATATTCAGTAAAGGAGGTGGGGAAGAGTGGTCCAACAAATAGGAGACTCATAGAAGAGCAGTGTCATGAAAACAAATCAAGAAGAGGGCAATCAACAGTGTCATAGGTTACAGAGAAGGCCAAGAAGGAAGAGGATTTTACCCAAAATATCCATTAGATTTGGAAATAATAGTTTGGTGGGGTTTTTTCCCTCACTGGAGGTCTTCAAGCAAAGGCTGGATAAGTACTTTGCGTTTACATTATACAGGAGATTCTCAGTAATGTGTGAGCTGAATTAGGTGGTTTCTGAGCTCCCTTCCAACCCTGAAATTGAGTGTAATCTTCACCTGAGTAGAATAAAGAAAGAACTCCAGAAGTTCAATGGAGAAAGAAATCTTTTCTGCCTGGTATGGAAGTTTAATAAAGGAAGTGGTACATAAATAGGGCATTGTGAGATGAGTATGATCTTTCTGGGCTCCTGGAGGATGGACAAGAGATTCACTTTCCTTTTATTGGATTGTCTTTTACCTTTATTCTATGCCCAAAACAACAAGAACAATAGTGGTAAATATAATGCATAGTAGGTCACAAGTGTCTATTTTCACAAATTCTGTTCCTTAGCAATACCATGAGAATTCAATAGTATAACTCAAATTGATGCAATTCTCCTCCATCTCCTGAATCATTGGTAGTGATTGGAAGTGACTTTGGTTTTGCAGGGTCAGTCATTATCCTTTGAACAGCACTAACAAACCCTCAGCTGTCACTCTTGCTTTGTTATTCTGTGATATGGCTTCTTCTGTGACACACAACTATTACGCCTATTGTCACTAAGCATTAATTACTTCACACAAAAAAGCAAACAGGATGTGATTCAGTTTGTTTTCTGCATCCTATACAATCATAGAATCTGAGAGTTTGAAGACAGGAGGCTGCAATAGTTGACCTTATGAAGTCCCTTCCAGCTCATGGTTTACTCTTGAAGTCTCCCTACAACCTAATAGACCACAAGCTTCTACAGGGTTTGGTCACCAGTATTAATCAGTGTAGGGAAAATCATTTTTCCTCACCGTTCTATAACATATGCCCTAAAGTCACGATATCTACACTGGACCCACCCCCAATTTTCCTTAACTTTTCTTCTCCCTGTGTTTTCAAATTGAAATAGGAAGTGAATATAAATACAAGAAAAAATCAGACAGAAAATGAATGAGTGAAACAGGATTTATTAAACACATATTATGTGTGAAACACTAGAGATACAAATAAAAAACCAATCTAGTCCTTGGTCACAAAGAGCTTTTATTCTAATAGAGAGGGACAACACAAATATAGTAGCAGTGGTCAGGGAGATGTGTTTTGAACACACTGGAGAATAATATATTTGTTCCATCTTTAGTATTCATCTTAATGTAGGAACTGTCTGGAAAAGTCACTGTTTCCATAGTGACTTTTCACACCCTCACTGTTGTTTTTCCATATCTCACTGTGAGCTATGCAAAAGAAGGCCATTTTCAACACTTGTTGTGATTTCCTTTTTGTTTTTCAACCACCTCAGAAAGTGAAGAGTGAGTAAATTCATCCATTGTTAAGCAACATTACAGACAGAAGTGTTTCCTGTTCCACTAATGTTGTGAACCTAGGTCCTTGGCAATCATACACATATGGCTGCTTGGGCTGACAGGAGGTTGGACAGTTACTCACACACTCTAATGGTCCAACCTTTGCCACTGCAGCCCTGCTCCTCAAGGGCATGGGCACCTGGGAACATTTGTGCAACACCTTACGGAATCCGGCCAAATGATAGGCTAACTTTTCAAGCCAGAGCATCTAATGTCTCGCCTCCGTTCAGGCAGTCAACAGCCTCAAGCATATCGAGCATCAAACGGCCCTTCCATTTCTTTGACACATGTCCTGTGGTCCCAGTGTGGGACTAGAGGCCTCAACAGCTGTTTTTTGTCAGCACAGCCAATCAATTTATGAATGCAGTCATCTGAAAAGGGGCTAAGGCTAAAAACTGCAATCACAGGCTGCTAATATGAGTTATTAAGCAAGCAGCAGGGATTGGGTTTTTGTTCACTCTATGTGAACAGTGGGGTTGGGGGATTTTATGATGGCCAAGCTAGAGTGTGAATTCAAAAGGGGGCATTCCCCTGCGGGGAGCTTGGGCAAGGACAATTAGAAGCGGAGCATTTGTCCAGCAGACCTCTATTGGCAGCCATTTCTAGGCTCTTGGCTGCCAGAGAAGGCAGTGTCAGAATGAGTGCTTCAAATCCAGTCCAAAGCAAAGTGTCAGGATAGAATGGACTGCGGTATGTAGAAGGTCGGGGCAGGAGGAAAAGGCCTGGATTTTGACCCTCTGGCTTTGATTCACAAGTCTTCCTCTGACTACCTGTTTGAGCAGGCCAACCACTGAAGCTCACTAATGTTCAATTTCCTCAATTTAAAATGAGATTAACATTTGCATTGCCTACTTAAGAGCTGATTTTGTGGGTTTGGGTATGACCAGCAAGCTTAAACCTCTGTCTGGTGGCTCGTTGTCATATAACTTTAATAAATACCCCTATTCCATGAAAAGTGAAATTGGCTCTTTCTACATTAAAAATATGTTCATTTCCAAAAATCAATATTAAAAAGTGTCCTCCTTTGCCCATTGTGTCCTGGGTGATAGAGGGATCAACAAATGTCTAAACCTAGCTTCAGGTCCTAGATGAAGTAAGAAAATCTATGTAAAGTGTAACAGAAGCATAAAGTGGAAGATAGGCATGAGTTATTGCGATCACACGCACTATATTGTCATTTCACTACAAGGTCGCAGAGGAATGGGCTAAGATTTTCTTAGAAAAAGAAAATAGCTTTAGGAATGCAGCAGTGTGGCAAAGCAAAGTGTTTAATACGTCCAATTCAAGGCCATTCTGCTGAGAAATGTGTTACCTGAAAACAATCCATCAAGGGAAGAAGCACTTTTCATAATCTCTGCCTCTAAACAAGAAAGTGCCTGAGAGCTTTTCAGTAAAGGAAGTCTTTAGTCTCACTCTTGTCATCTTGGGAATAGGATGGGTTCTGCCCTTCGCATGCAAATGGGATCTGGGGCAAAAGCCAAAGCAATTCTGAAAAGAGGTAAAAAGCACCAAGAGCCTGCTCTAAGTTTCCTTCTTGAAGTCTTGCTGGACCTAGGGAAGTATAATGCCCTCTGTGAAAGGGGAGGGATACGGTATGAGTGACTCCAAAAGAAAAAAAGCAGGAACACACCAGTATTGAATGGGCATTCAATTAATGCCTGGTTAAACTAAGACCTTTGAGAGACCTTTGCTCGAAAAGGCCAAGGCCACCCACAGTATTCTGGGCCATGTCCAGTTGTCCTGATCTATATTTCACCACTAGCCCAATTAGTTCCAGAGGAGAAAGTGAGGCTGGTGACTTTGCCTAGCTCTCCATCACTTAAATCCAATTCAATTGTGAGTCACATCATCATCTCCCTGATGTCATGGTCCCCTTAAAGAATGAAGGACAAACTATAACAGCAACAACAACAAACAGTCACAGCGACGTCCCTAGGTCCAGTGAGACTTCCAGAAGGAAACTTAGAGCGGGCTTTTTCATCAATTAAACTTGATACTGATGTGGCTGCCCCCAGCAAATAAAAGCTGTGTTACCTTGGGCAAGTCACTTAACCCTGTTTGTCTCAGTTTCCTCATCTGTAAAATGAGCTAGAAAAGGAAATGGCAAACTGCTCCAGTTTCTTTGCCAAAAAAAAGACCCTAAATGGGGTCTCAAAAGAGTCAGGCATGACTAATCAACTAAATAACAACAACAAATCAAAATAAGAACTATCTCATTAACTATTCTTCTTATCTTCTACTTATTAGCCATAGGAGGTGGTAAAGACGAGGAGGAAACAGGCTTGGCTTAGTGGTGAGAGGCCATGAATTCAAAATCTGGATCTGTTATTATCTCTGCGACTTTAGGCAAATCACATGTCTCCAGGTCTCAGTTTCCTAACGAAGAGGTTGGACTGTATGACCCAAGGTCCCTTTGGGCTACTAGATAGTATAATGGATAGAGCTGGGGTCAGAAAGATCTGAGCCTCAGATACTTACTAGTTGTATGACTCAGGGCAAGTCACTTAACTTCAGTTTTCTCAACTCTAAAATAAGGACCCTAATGTCCCCTACCTCACAGAGTGTCATGAGGATCAGATAAGATGATATCTATAAAGTGCTCAGCACAGCACTTGGCACGAGTGGCTTTTTTGTTATTGTTCAGGCATTTTTCGGTCAAGTCCAACTTTTGTGATCCCATTTGGGGTTTTCATGGCAAAAATACTGGAGTGGTTTGTCATTTCCTTCTCCAGGTCATTTTACAGAAGAGGAAACCAAGGCAAAGGGGGTTAAGTGACTTGCCCAGGATCACACAGTTAGTAAGTGTCTGAGACCAGATTTGAACTCAGAAAGATGAGTCTTCCTAACTTCAGGACACACTCCATCTACTGTACCACCTAGCTGCCCATACACCCGGCACATAGCAGGAGCTTAACATAGGCTTACTCTCTTCTCTTCCCCTTTCCCTCCTACAGATCTAAACCCATTCTTGTTGTGTCCCACCAGACATAGCAGGAGATGCACCCTCCTCTCAGCATGGCTGAGTGCATGACATTGCCCAGGGCCCAAGGCTACTTACTGATTATTTCTCTACTGGGAATCCCTGAACCTTCACTTAGCTATGATTCCTTCCTTGAAGCAAAGTGGAAAGGAGTAACGGTCAGCAATTACAAGTAAGAGAGACAAGTAAAACCTAAATGACCAGTTAAAATGGTTTCCATGATACCCAGCTATGTAGAGGACTCTTGAGAGGCAGCACCCTGAATGAGGCACTACAAACTCTAAGAGTAAGATACAAGTGTAAAGGTGGGGTGGGGATGGAAACAGGGATGTTCCACAGCCCCAGCACCAATTAATGAAATTATAGAAGGCCTAAACTTCTCTTCTGTTAGTCAATCAAATAGGAAAACTAGGTGTGAACAAATCCTAGGTATCCCCATTGAATCCATTACTCAAGCAAAAGTGTACACTGAATGCAAACAAGACCTAAATGAGTTTAGGAGGCATAAAGTACTTGGATTATTATATGTGGACCCAAATGCTGCCACACTAGAAATCTATTGGGATCAGTTGTGTGACAGGTCAAATCTGAAATAACTGAGGAAATAATAATTCAAGCTTATGAGCATATCGATTTATTAAGCAACCTATGACAATTGGTTAACAAATCGGGACCAGTCACTTTCCTCAGCTTTGGCACTGGACTCCAAAAAAGGAGGTGACAGATTTTTATGCATTAAAAAAATGACAGGACATAAACCAGAATATAAGATTAGGTCATCTGATTTCTAATTAGAGGAAATGTTAGGGACTTTCGGAGTTAGGAGGGAGAAAGAATGAACAAGTGTAATTCTTTGAAATCATAAAGAGGTATCCCACTCCCCCCAAGTATCTATATTCAATTAAAGGAATAAAGAAACAATAACTGATTGACCAGGATGAGGCCAGTTTTCATATAAAACATATGGGTTGTTTGAGACATATAATTGTGAGAAAACTCCTTGCATCAGTCTTTGGATCTGATCGGGTTTCTGGTCGGCATAACCTCGATCCTTAGTTAAGGGTCTCTAAGCAACAAGTAAAAGTGATCCAGTTTCCCAGACATGCAGGGCTAGGTTTAAACAATACAATAAAGTTGTCTCACAATTCCCATAATTGAATAGAAAGGGAACTGAGCTAGATTCAGAATTGTCACAAGACGAAATCAGTTTAGATCTCACAATTTTCACAATTTCCTCAATCTAAAAAATCAGAGACAGGCATCCATATATCCTAGCAAGTCAGTTCAGGAGCAGAAGTTGCCCTGGGGATAAGGAAGGATTGACTTTTCTCTCCTCCCTTCCCCACTTTGACACTAGGATGACCCGGTGAACTTCAAAAAAAAGACTTGGATTTCTTACCAGCATAGATAGCAATGGTGGCTAAGTGGCATTCAGAACTGGGAGATACCCTAAAGACAATGAGACCCACCAAGATAAGGCAGCTTTAGGACACTACACGAGCATTGGACCTAGGGACCAGCAAAGAGCTAGAACTAAAGGAACTTCATGATGGCTCTATTAAAGGGTTTTACAATAACTAGGAGCGGCAAGTTCCTCTTGCCACATAGACTCGGAGTTTGAGCTTGCTTTTCCCAAAGACCTTATGTGTAATTGTGGGAGAATATCCCCAATTTAGAGGCGGGAGGAGGAGAGAAGAGGAGGTTGTACCAACTGTCCCTGCAATTTCTGTTTAGTAAAATACCCTCTTCTAAGAGCTAATTAAATCTGGCTGATTATCTTTGGGGAGCACACTAGGTGGGGACTCAGGAGCTACAGTGTTAGACAGCCTCCGGCAATCCTCAAGGTTATTCCTAGAAACTTGAGGGAGAAACAGTTATCTGCTCTTTGGGCACCCAACCTGCCAGTGAGAATAGGAGTTATAAAAAGTACCCAGACCTGCAGCTTGTGTTGGTAAACAAAATGGGCTCTTAGCACTCAGTTCAACCAAGTGCCTTTAAAGAGTTTGGCCTTTGTTTCCTTGATTAGATTTGGGAGTCCTTGATGACTTCCTTGCTTCAGGGGAGGGTCTAGCTTACACATGAGTTTGAGTGACATGTTTGAGACATCAGAGGCTTTTAGACCACGTGGGTTTAAGTCACCTCTTTGTGATGATTCTAGATCACATGAGTGAGTTGCATGTGTGACTCAACCTTGGCCCTGAAAAAGATATAAAACTAGGGGTTGGCTTTCTCTTTTTCGGAGCTCTTACCCACAGCTATGGTGGCGTGCCTGACTCTGGGCCAGCCCGGGCTGAACCTAGATGTTGGTAACTATGAATTGTATTTGGTCTGTCGGTCAATGTTTGTAATTTGTTTGTATTTGCTCCAAAGTTCAGGGTGCTGGCTTTTTCCCCTGAACTAAGTGATGATATTTGTATGCTGAATTAAAGTAAGCTTGTCAACCCCTTAACGTTGCTTTCCTTACTAAAGCAGATCAAAAGAACCTGGGCTTTGGCAGCATTCTTGTTGTTGGGCTTGTGTTGGTCTTTCACCCCCACAATAGCTGCTAGACAGATTGTTGAAACAGGACTGCACAGGAGATAATGCCAGACAGTTCACTGATCCCACTGGGTATTGGGCAAATTCACACTCTTTGTAGCTCATGTTGTCTTTGAGAATGAAGGATAAACAACAACCCATGGGTGGTATGAGCTGCCCCACTGGGACTCAACTGGCCAATTCCAGTTTGGCAACTCCTCTCCTCTTCAATCCTCTCCCCTCCCCTCCCCTCCTCTCTCCTCTCCTCTCCTCTTCTTTCCTCTCTTCTTTCTTCATGGCATATCATGTCCTTACCTGAGGGTACTCTGCTCAAAGGAAGGTAAATTTTGAAGACTGAAACCTACCTAGATATCTTGGTGTTAGTTTACTGGCTAGATTTCTTTCTTAATGACCATGCCTTAAACCCAATTTACTTTGGTTCTCATTGATTAGTCAACAACAGGTCCCTACCCAAGTACCACTTCATGGTTATTCTTTGGGCCCTGAAGGCTCAAAGTGAATGTAAATAGTAATTGTTTCTCTTTTGGCCAGTAACCCTGAGGGTCATCCCTTGCCGGTTTGATTTTTTTTTGGCGGGGAAGGAAATTAAAGGGGCCACCCCTTGGCTCATTTCTTAAACAGCTCTAATCACTGAATGGTCACTGCCTTAGTCAAAGTGAGAACTCAGAAAGAACTTAGCTTAAAAAGGCCAAGGTCTCCCAATGCATCCTGGGCCATCTCTAGTTGATTTGATCTACATCTGGCCATTAGACACAGATGGCTCCAGAGGAGAAAGTGAGGCTGGTGACTCCCTCACTTAAATCCAAATCATTTGCAAGTCATGTCATGGTCCTCTTTGATAACGAAGGAGAAACCACACACACACACATGCACCTCATGTGGTATCATAAGTTGCAAAGTCCTTTCCTCACCATAACCCTTTGAGGTGCTTAGTCCAAGTATTCTCATCCTCATTTTCAAATGAGGGGACTGACGCCCAAGGTAAGCAAAGTGATCTGCCCACAGCCACGTAGCTAGGGAGCATCGGAACCAGAATCTGAACTTCTTGAGCCTTCTGATGCTGAGTCCGATGCTCTCTTCTTTGCCATGCTACGTATGCCATGCATACGTGGAATGAGGTAAATGAAATCCAATGGGAGAGAATGGAAAAGTATGAAGCATCCTGGGAGTGGAGGAGTACGGCATCATAATCTCGGAATAAGTCTACATGCAAATTTTCACGACCGAAATAAAGAGAATATAAGCAGAACTTAAATCTATACTAAGCGCATGGTACCACAAAGAAGTTGCTTCCATGGAGGATAACTTGAAGAGCTTGTGTTATATCTTCATGATGAAATACAGATTTCCTATTAAAAGCCAAAGCTTTCATTTCAAAAGGTTGAATAAGATGGTACTTTAAAAAAAATATCCAGCTGGTTAAATATAGGGCAGTGAAAAAATTCCAATCAAAGAATATTCTCTGGCTTTGGGCCCACATCATTTTCATTTAATTGTGAATTGGATAAATTTCTATTCACTTTAAGCTCTTGCCACTCAGCATTCAGTTATTCTGAAACAGAAAAACAAGTGGCAATATCCATATTGGCCTCATTATAACTGCTCCCCTTCCCGTAAGAGCTATTTCAGTGTATTACTGATGGCTAAAGATAGCCCTTTGCTTGCTGACACGTTTTCTAAGAACAATTGTGCAAGGAGTATTTTTGATGCCTTTTTATCTCATAAATCTATAACCTAGTACCTTTTCTCTTTCTTTTACAACCCAACCATCTTCTCTTCTTTGAGGTGACTTTCTTGTCTGACCCAAACTCAATGTTAATGTCCAAATCAAAGCTTTGGGAAGCATGATAAATGAGTAGTACTGCAAGAGAAGTCGGTCTTGTTTGTTGGATATAGTAGAAGTAATTGTATGTGATCTCTTACGTTAGGACCAGCCCTTAGTGTGGACAAGGTTCATTGGGGAGCATCAAAGAAGGGAAGCATGGCAGAGAGCATCCAGGTAAGGGTCACCAGAGGGAAAATAAGCAGCTATATTATCATGGGAATAAACTATAGACCACCTGGACTGAAAGAAGAGAACAGAGTAGTTCAGAGAACATAACATCTAGAATGGAGGTATAATATTGCTCTGATCAAATGATGGGGGAATTGAATTATCCAGACATTTCCTATAGCACATGTGTGCGCTCTCTCTCTCTCTCTCTCTCTCTCTCTATTTCTCTCTCAAGCAGAGCCATTCAGAAGTTCTTGGCTTGTTTTAATACTAATTTTCTTCAAAAAGTAGAAGAAAATGGGGGTGGGTGGGTAGAGTTTTGAGATACTTCTAGGGACCTGTAAGTTTTCAGTTCTTCCAAGGTGATATGATCTAAGGAAAGATGTTTGCTCCTCTCCTGGCCTGTGCTCTGGTCTGTGAGTGATCACAAGTGCTCTTTTTTGCCCTGAAACTGTGAGGAGAGTCCCCTTTCCACTGTAGCCACAAGCTTTGCTACGCTAGTGTTCCTGCTCACCCTGGGAACTGCAACCCAGATCCAAGTATGGGCAAAGCAATAGAGTCCTATCTCAGTGCTAGCAAAAAGACCTCTAGAATCTCCTTTTGACCAGTTGTTCTATCCCCTTACTGTCTGTGGGCTGCGAGCTCCAGAAGCAGTCATTGCTGCTGCTGATTCAGTCACTCCCAAGTCCTGTTCCTGGTTTGCTGTGGCTAGGCCTGCACTGGACTGTGCTCCACTCTCACCCAGGTAGGACAGACCTTTCCTGCTGACCTTCTAAATTGTCTTTGGCATCTGGCCAAGAGGTCTGGAAACCACCACTGCTGTCAGTTATTCAATCATCTTGGGGTCCGCTCTGGGTTTGCTGGGGCCCAGTCTGTGCTGGTATGGCCTGTGCTGGACTGTGCTCCTCTCTCACCATGGTGCAACATACCTTTCCTGTCTATCTTCCAAGTTGTCTTAGGCTGGAAATTTGTTTCGCTCTGTCTTTTTATGGGTTCTGCTGCTCTAGAATTTGTTCAGTCATTTTTTTAAAAGTATTTGGAGAGGTTTAAGGGAGCAGAGGAGCCCCAGCCTTTACTTTTGTCATCTTGGAGGGGTGGGTAGAGTTTTGAACTGCTATTCTGGACCTGATTCTGACCAACAAGGAGAATCTGGTTGCTGAATTAACTTGAGAGATCTTTAGGAGGAAGTCACTGCTCTTAGAATTTGAAATAGAGAATAATTGAGAAAATAAGGAACACTGATCTGTACTCTTGATTTAGGTGAAGCATATTTCAAAGGGCTGAAAGAAAGAATAGTTGGGATCCTGTGGCATAAAATGCTACAGAAGAGGTGAGCCCAATGGAATAGGAAACTCTCAAAAATGAAATTATGAGGATATAAACAGAAACAATTCCTATGAGGAATGAAAAAGGAAGCCAAGAAAACTGATGTAGATGCAGATCTACAGATGATCTCAATGTCTCAATGATCAATGTAGATTTTTAAAAGACATGTATTGAAGAGAGAAGAAAAGGGAGGTAATAGAGGATGAATATAAAAGCATGACATGGTCCTTTAGAAATAATACCAGGAGAATGAAAACTCAAAAGCTGGTAATGACTAAGACACTTTCCAAAATGCCTTTTAGTTATACTGGTGGGAAAAAAGAAGGATAAAAGAAGAAATGAAATTGCCACTCCAGAAGATAGGATGATAATGAACTATTGAGAGAAGGCAGGACTACTCAGTATATTTTGTTTCTTTTCCCTGTCATGTAAAATCATCTTTGAGCTAGAAAGGATAAGACAAAAGAAAATGGTTACCTGGAAGATGAAACACAAGATAAAGTAATATTAAGATAATAAAAACATCTAGCTAAATTCCAGAAGAGCAATGCGAATGACAATAGAAGGCAATACAAAAGAAATCTATGGTGGAGACAATATGCTTTTGAAAACCCAAATGGAATGATTTTCAGGAAATCTCAGAGAAAGATTTTTAACAAAAGAACATAAAAAAGAAGATGAAAGAGAACAAAGCAATTAAACTGCAGAACCATAAGTTAATTTTTTTATACTCTATAAAAATTTTTATGATAAAAGTCTATGAACATTTGAAGGATATCCTTAACATGAAAAAGAAAAAAGTAAGCTTTTAGTGATGCTTTTGTACAGCAAACTTCATCTTCACAGTCATTCAATTGAAAATACACAAACAAGAACTATTGCATTTATTGATTACCCCCCCAAAAAAAGTCTTTGATCTGATAGAGCAAAATACAGTTTAGAGTTCATAACTATTATTTTACTATTTTTTGGAGGGCAGCAAGGTGGCACAGTGGAGTCAGGAAGAGCTGAGTTCAAATCTGGTCTCAGATACTTACTAGCTGTGTGACCCTGGGCAAGTCACTTAACCCTGTTTGCTTCAGTTTCCTCATTTGTTAAAGGGGCTGGAGAAGGAAATGGCAAAACTACTCTAGAATCTTTGCCAAGAAAACCCCAAAAAGGCTCATGAGGAGTCAGACATGCCTGAAACCACTGAACAACTTTATCACAACCAGGCTGGAATCTAAGCAGCCACTCACTATCTTGATCCCATCACAGATTAGCATGATAGCTTTGACCAGCTCCACTATGAACCCATTAGGCAGCTGGTCCTTTTCTTCCTTCCTGACCTGGACTCACCACATCGATGGGCAGACATCTTATTGGTTTACCCCCCGCAACTCAGAACTCTCAAGCTCAAATGATACACCACTTTCAACCTCGTTGGTAGCAGAGATTTATTGGTCTGCACCACTATCTCTTGATAGATATAAACACAAAAACAACTTTTTAAAAAATACTTATTTTCAATATCAAGCAAAGCACAAAATAGGTTTTCAAAAGGTGTATACCAATGACTTAGGAAATGTCCTAGGAAAAGTCCAAAGAGAAGGGGGAGGGATTCCCTACAGAGGATGAAATCATCCAGATTTTTTGCAAGATTTCTAAAAAGATAGTAAAATTTTGTGCCAGCAATAATATAGCATAAATGTTATAGCATTCTGATTTTTAACATTAAAATAATAAGGTAAAGAATATAAGTAAGGAGAATGGGAGACAACGACTTTGCCTCTTTTGCTCAGTTTTGTTCTTGCATGATCATTAGCATATCAATCCAACAAATATCTTAGGATGTGGGTTTCATAGCCACAGCTTCAACAAAACTCCAAGGGGATTTCTATTGCAGAGTCTTTTCAAATCAATTTTGTGGGGACAGGATTTCTATAAGAGAATAAATAGAACTTATAAGGGATTTCTCACCCTAAGTTAGATAGTTGCCTGAAATAACAGGTTTCAATCAGTATCAGACACAATTAGTCCAAATAATAGATTTATTTTTAAACTTGGGGGTCACTTTGACTTGCTTTTGTTTGGCTGACCTTAGCCGATGGTCTGGTTTCATAACCTCTGATTATGATTAAATGAGTTTCCAAACCACCTTCATCAGAGAGAAGTTTTCTAGTCAATGCAACTTAGCAGATGAGCACTGAGGTGATTAGTAAATGGCCCTGCTGAGCTGATAGTGAAGACTTGAACAACTCTCAACAGAGACAAAGTGATGCCCTTCAAAATTTCAATATCTAACAGAGACAAATATGCCCAGCACTAACACAACACAACTAGAAAAGATGTCATGTCATGCAGCAAGGATATGAGGCCCAAAAGAGAGTAGCAGAAAGAATAACGATGACATCAGCATCCCTGCAGCATCAGAGATGTCTTAACCTGGCCACATCTTGGCCACATCTATCCCCTCCTTGTGTGCCCTAGTCAAACTGATTCCTGGTGTTCGCCTTTTGGAACATTTTACTTGATATCACATTCTTCCTATGTATGTATCCTCCCTGCATGGTTCTCTGGTCACGTGTGTGCATGTATATCCTCCCCTACAGAGAGAGTGGGAATGTGTCCATATATATGCACGAGAAGAAGATTTTTTTTTCATTTTGCTTGCTATGCTGTTTGGTTAAGAGTCTTTTTGTCAGACTAATGTATCTTCTTGCTAGCTAGCCAATACATATATTGGTGGAGGCTTATGAGCAAAGGTTTTTAGATGGTAAGCAACACAGTTCCTTGAACCCTGGGTACCTTTTTGGAGTTCCCTAAGGTGAGAAGGGTATCCTAATGCCAGATATTGTGTTAATTGCGTCAAGCCAAGCCCAAGAATACTTTGGGGCCTACCTAATGAGAACCACGGCCACTTGGAATAGAATAAACCTAAGAATCTACACAGAAAAAAAACAAGTGCCTATTTTCAGTCTATGATAATGTAATTGGATAGAAATCTCATTGAATTAGTCTACCGGTACATATCTCAATGATAGACACTACCAATTGGCAATAAGTAGGACACAGAATTAAATAGGAGGAAGAGATGAGATGAGATGTATTTGGGAAACTGTACAGCATTTTCAGGGATCTCAAACTGTTCCATGAGGAAAAAAAAAGACATTTTTACCATCAATTTTCTCCCCTATGCTGTTCTATAGCTCTGTATCCAAGAATTCAGAATTTCAAATGACTCTGAAAGCAACAGAGGGACCTATGATGGACATGAGTATACTATAATATATTGTCAACAATTATTTGCCTTCAAGAAGTAGCATAAAAAGGGATCATCAAAGAAATAAATGATCAGAAAAGGAGAGTAAAAAATAAAAGCTGAAGATCCAAGTGATGCTAACATACCCATAAATGTTAAAAGGCCTAGGAAGGACACCCCCAAAACATCAGGTAGATGCCAACTGGAGGAGGTGTGAGATGACATGGGAAAGAATCACACAAAATGAGAATGCAGTTGTATACAAAGTGCATGGCTTGAGAGATTATCCACATCTGTATGATTGTGGAGGAACTGAACAGTCAGCAGCACTTTTCTGTATTTTTTTAGATATTTTTGTGTAATGATTCCACTATCCAATAGGAGAGCCATCCATCCTATATGTATCATCTTCACATTTGTTAAGCATACCATCTATGACTCCATCCAAATAATTGCTAAAAATGTGGAACATACCAGACACCAACCTGCTCTACTGATAATCATGTGATATAAAATAAGCCATCTACATTCTCTGTGCTTATTTGTGAAATAAGAGAGTATGTTTTGTTTTCCATTACGTACATTTATAGATTACTCTTACTTCATTAGGGTAGCTAGGTGATGCAGTGGATAGAGGTCCAGGCCTGAAGTCAGGAAGAGCAGAGTTCAAATCTGACCTCAGACCCTTACTAGCTGTGTGACACTGTGCAAGTCATTTAACCCTGTTTGCCTCAGTTCCTCATATATAAAATGAGCTCGAGGAGAAAATGGCCAACCAATCTAGTACCTTTGCCATGAAAACCCTAAGAAGGGTCATGAAGAGTCAGACAAGACTGAAGAACAACTTGCTTCATGAGAGGCGTCTGGTAACAAAGTGAACAGTCAATTAAAATCAACGATATAGTTATCTGAAAGTGTGTGCAGTATTTCCCATCTGCGGCATCCTTCTACCTCTGTATTTAAAAAAAATAACAGGAATCTATTTTCCATCCCTCCCATCCCTGCCTCCTTACCCCCACTTCTTGAAAAAAAATGTGCATAATCACAAGCAAAATAAACTCCTTGAATGGCTGCTTCCAAAACACGTGTCTCAAAGAATTACTTTGTAGAACTAGAAAAAAAGTAATAACAAAATTCATGTGGAGGGGAGAAAAAGGTCAAGAATCTCAAGAAAAGTAATGAAAAGCAATGGGGAAAATGGGGGCCTAGCAACGGCAAATCTCAAAATATTACAAAGTAATAATTATTAAAACTACTTGGTACTGGTTAAAAATAGAGAAATCAATCAGTGGAACAGATTAGAACAATATACAGAAGCAATGGCTTCTAATAGTTTTGACAAACACAGAAATCAGATTGTTGCATTACATGGTCGCATTATATGATTCTATGACTTAACTCGTGGGGACAGCTATGAGATGAATGCGCATAAATACAATTGTATTTTCAATCACCCGATTGACAAGCCTATATTGCTAAGTGCTTATCTTGTATTGGCTATTGTGCAAAGGCCTGAGGATTAGCTGCGGAGTGCTGTGTACAAAGAGCATACACAGCACTCCATGTGCAACGGCCTTCTTACCAGAACATAGACTGTTCTTTTTAGCAGAAGGCCAGTTTGATTGCATTATAAGGCACATAAAAGCAAGTGTGGAACAAGGTTGGAAACCAATCAAGCAGCTGACAAATATTTATTAAGTGCTTACTCTGTGTTGGGGCCAGGTTATAAAGGTTTTAAGTATTTAGCAAGGAAGGGGATTAACTGAGAAGACAGGAAATCTAATGAGTGGGGATGACAAACATCCAGAGTTCCTATCTAAATCACATCCTAGGGACTGTGATGGATGACATATGTATACTGAGGAATTGAGGCCCCTTCCTGAAACATGAGCAGAAATCTTGGTAATTACAACAGTAAGCTGGGCAAATGACCTCCCAAAGCTCTAGGCCTTGGTCACTCCTATTATGACAACAACCTCCTGAGACAACGTAAGCACCTTTTGTTTTGTTTCATTGGGTTTTTGTTTTGTCTTTATCGAGTATGCAGTCCATAAGGAACATGTGAAATTTCAGTTCAGAAGAGCCTTAATATGAGATGAATATTTATCATGTGTCCAGTTAGCTGTTTTTCATTGGGTTATAACAGAAATGTGAAACCAGATGAGTTAAATAGAAATGACTTTACAGCTAGGTCCAAATGAATGAGAGTAATGAATCCTATGAAGTAGTAACATGTAGTTGAATTCATACTATTTAAAGTTATAATTATATAAAATAGGGTAATTGGTTCCAGCCCAGTGGAAA
>CM053622.1:218634325-218660192 GCA_028646595.1 Phalanger gymnotis | reverse complement strand
TTTTTTCTTTTACCTCCCTAATTTGGTTTTTAAAATCCTCCTTTAGCTCTTCCAGTAATGCTTTTTGGGCTGGAGACCAGTTCACATTACCTTTTGAGGTATCAGATGTGGATATAGTGTCATTGTTATCCTCTTCCAAATTGGTATTTTGATCCTGCCTGTCTCCATAAAAAGAATCAATGGTCCTTGGTTTTCTTGTATTCTTCATGTTGGTTAGCCTTTTCCCAGCTTTACAATAAATTTCAGCTTTTGGGGCTCAGGGATCACTGTCCCAACTTTCTTATTCTGCGGATTGTGAGTCTCTGTTGTTGGCTTTGTGAATTATAGCCTTCAGTTTCCTGAGGTGTGGGGGAGGGGGTCTGACTGCCTGAAATCTCCTTTTCCCCTGGGGTTGTTCTCCAGTACTGTTGCTCTTCAGCAATGGTCTCAGCTCTTTGTTGTTTGAGCTGGGTGTCTAGCACTTCCCCTGGGGGAGCAAGAGTACGTCTGGGCTCCTGGTGTTGACCCCTGCTGGCTCTGCTCCTCTGAGACTCAGGTACTCCTACTGCTTGGCCACTGAAGCCCCACTTCTATCTCCTCTGTTCCAGAGTTCTTCCCCCCCAGGAATTCTCTGGGTGGGGAGGGGATGGATTAGAGCCGTTTACCTGGCCATTATGTCTCCTTGAAGTTCAAGAAGCATTTCAAACCTTTGGGCTATAAGCCTCAGGAGTTGGTATGTCACAGTCGGTGGCATTGAGCTGCATCTTGTTGCTTCCACAGAGTGCCGTGCTGTGTTGGGAGGCCTGGGGATCTCTGCTGGTTTTGGGCGCTGGGCTTTCTCCCAGCCTGTCTCCCACGTGGGTTTCCCGGCCAGCCGCTTCCGCTTTGGTCTGGGGCAGCGCTGAGTGCTCTCCTAGCCTACAGATTCATTCCTTCAGTCTTTCAGACTCTCCTGGCTGGGAAATTTGTCCCACTAAGACTTCTTGCTGTTTCTAATTCTCTCAAATCTGCTCAAATTCACTTTTTTATAGGAATCTGACAGAACTTATGAGAGAGCTCCGGTAAGATGCTGTTTTTGTGTGGCCATCTTGGTTCCTATTCCTTTATCTAAATCACTGAGATTTAAAAAAAAAAGTTGAACATCACAGGTCAAAGCCCAGGTCCCTGGATCTCTCCATTGGTAATTTCCTAGTAAGTTGGCTTTAAAATGTGTGATTACTCTTTGCTTCTAGTCATACAAGGAGTTTCCAATCCTTCTGTTCTATCACTTACACCATATCTCGCCATCTTTTCTACCCGAACAGTATGAGATACTTTGCCAGATAATTTGCTAAAGTGTAGGTAAACTATACCTACAGCAATTTCTCGATAAGTAGCCTTGTCAAAACAAAAAGATAATAAGGTTAGTTTGGCATGGCCTGTTCTTGAAGAAGCCTCGCTCTTGCTTGTGCCCCGAGGCAGCTAGGTGGCTTTTGGGTAGACCGCTGAACTTGGAATCAGAAAGATCAGAGTTCAGATGTAGCTTCAGACTCTTACTAGTTATGTGACCCTGGGCAAGTTACTTAATTTCTGTGTGACTCAGTTGCCTTATCTGTAAATGCAGCACCTACGTCCTATGGTTGTTGTAAGGATAAAATGGGATATTTGTAAAGTGCTTTGTAAATGTATTATTATTTATGCCTGCTTCCTTTTCTGCATGTCTATTAATAATTAATTTGTTTTCAAATACTTGCCAGGTATCAAAATCAAAATGACCAGCCTATAATTTGCAGACTCTATTTTCTTCTTGGCCTTAAAAAAGAAATTGGGACATTTGTTCTTTTCCAGTCCTGCAGCGATTCTTCCATTTTCCAGTCTTTTATATGTCATTGTTGACGATGGTTCAACAGTTACATCTGCTAGTCTCTTCAGTTCCTAAGAACATAGTTAATCTGGACCAGGGGACATTCAAAAAGGGCAAATAGATGTTCTCTGATGCCTCTCTACCTATGTTGCGGGTATCGATTTCCTAGTATCCATGTTTGTAGTTTCCTGAATGGTGTAGTGGACAGAGTGCTGGCCCTAGAGACCCTAAAACTTGATTTCAAATTCAGCTTCAGACATTTACTAGCTGTATGACTTGGAGCAAGTCATTTAATCTCTCTATCTCTCAGTTACTTCATGTGTATTATATGATTAATGACTGGATTAATGACTGCATCTACCTCTCAGGGTTGTTATAAGGATAAAATGAGATAACTGTCTGTAAAGTGCTTAGCACAATGCCTAGCACATAGCCTATGGTAGGGAAGGGGGCAGCTAGGCAGTGCAGTGGATGGAGTGCAGAGCCTGGAGTCAGAAAGACTCATCTTCCTGAGTTCAAATCTGGCCTCAGATACTTACTAGCTGTGTGACCTTGGGCAAGTCACTTTGCCCTGTTTGCCTCAGTTTCCTCATCTGTAAAATGAGATGGAGAAGGAAATGGCAAACCATTCCAGTATCTTTGCCAAGAAAACCCCAAATAGGGTCATAAAGAGTGAGATATGACTGAAAACAATCGAGCAAAATAGTAGGGGAAAGAGGGCTAGCCTTAGCACTGGAATATATGGATTTGAGTACTTACTGGCTCTGCTACTTACTAGCTATCTGATCAAGGATAAGCCACCTGAAATCTGTAAGCCTCAGATTGTGGTTTTTTTATTTAAGAAATGAGAATGATAATGTTTGTACTGCCTAGTTTTCAGGACAGTTGTGAGGAAAGCACCTTGAATGCTATGCTGCTTAAAGCACGCAGAAAAGAATCAAGAAAACAAAAGTGTATTGGAAATTCTAGATTCCCTTAATCATTCCATCAATGAGTACCTATTAAACACTTACTACATTACCAGCTACTGTCCTAAGATCTGAGGATAGATATAAACAAAGTGAAAAACAGGGTCTCAGCCCTTCTTCAAAGAATTCATATTCTAGGGGGGGAGAGAACATGCCCCAAACTATGCATCAAGATAAATACAGTGTAATCAGAAGGTAAGCCCATAGGGAAGGCACCAGCAGTTGAAGGCAAGTGGGACCAAGAAAGGTCTGTTGAAGAAAGTGGAATTTAAGTTGAATCTTGAAGAAAGCCAGGGAAACCTGGAGGCAAAGGGGAAGAGATAGAATATTCTAAGCCATGAGGACAACCAATGAAAAGTAGTCATTCTGCATTAAGTTTTATTATAATGATTTTGACTGGTCCTCCTTCCCCCTTTTCTGTGGTTCTCCTTCTATTTGTATTTATCTTTATTTCCAATCTTTTTCAATTTTACCGTTGTGAGTAAGCATTTTTTTTAGAATTTTCTTGGTTTGGGGTCTTTTTTTGGAGGGAGGAAGGCAGGGCAAGGAATTTGGTTTTTTTCACTCCTTTATTGGAATTTTTCACCAACCCCTCCCTTTCCACACTCTCCTTCCACCATGGGCTTTTCCATCCATTACCTTTTAGGTAGCATTAATTCTTCAAAGGTCATTATTCCATGACTGATAGTCATAAGATATCATTGGAAGACATGGATATTTTGAAGGCTGGACTATTATTTTAGAGAAAAACTTGGAGTTATTAAAAGAACTTTGCAATTTCCTAAAGGCAATCCAGCCCACTCTATTCTTCCTGTCTAGCTCTGGGATCAGCTCATTGTCCAGACCCGGTATCTATCCAAGCTGTGAGAAAACCAAGACAAACAGAAAGCAAATTTCAAATCTTACTTACTGATGGGGTAGGGATAGAGAGAGAGGTTTGGTTAACAAATCTTAGGGCATGAAAGGGAGAGAAGGTGAGAGAAGCAAGAGATTCACACACAGACACTATTCCTCTGCCCATTAGGCAAAGAAAGGAGGAGGCCAGTGAAGCAGGAATTTCTACTCAACAAAAAGATGTATTTGTCCCTAGATACAACCCATCATCCCAGTATGCAAAGGGAGCCCTGTAATTCAGTACTTCAGTGACGTACTCTACTGTGGAAGAAACCAACTCTATACTGCCTATTATTAAAGCAACATATTCATTCAGATTAAAATTCTATTAAAAGAGAGTTTGTCAAAATCACAACAGCTCACACTGTGATTGTTGCAACCCTCTCCCTATAGAGAGTTCACACAGTTATAACTGCTATATAATTAATATTTTCTAAATAAAATGTAGTGCAGGAACTCTCCTCTGGGATGCCATAAAACCATGAAAAGGGAGTGGAGGAAGGAGGAAAAAAGGAAGCTCAATTAGCTACTCCCATTCCCTCCCCAGGTGAGAGAAGTATCACTTTGTGGAGTTCCCTCCTCCCCCTCACTTCCTCCTACTGATTGGCTCTGTGCCCTTCTCAGCCCCATGGCCAAGACTTGAGTATATCCGGGGGTGGGGGGCAGTAAAAGCCTGGAAAGGCAAACTGTCCCTTACAGCAAAGGTTGCCTCCCAGGCTGCCCCTTCCTACCTTCCTTCTTGTGTGTGAGGGTATGGAGTTGGACTCCATGAGACTGCTTATTGGAAACTGAGAACATGGAGAAGTCAACCAGTGACCAGGATGAAGCAAGAAACACCACAGGCCAAGCCTCACCCCCTCCTGCTTCCTGTCCCCAAGGCTGGGGAAGCCTATGAGATTCCAGGTACCTCCTGGAATCAGATTTCCCTTCCTCTAACAGGCAGAATCAAGAGGACAGTAGCAGGTTATGAAAACCATCTAGACACAAAACTGGCTGACTTGGGCAACCAGACCACTCAATAGAAGGCCAGCAAATTTAGCCACTTTTCTTCTCTGTGAAAGGGTTTCCTTGGATGTCAAAAATGAATCATCACCATGGAAACACAAGGAGCTCCCCAGTGGGAAAATACATATGTATTTTATATAAGGAGTAGGGCTGATTGCCCCCATTTTTCTGATGGACTAGGAAATCTTCTAGATACTTTCAATCAATATTAGGTAGACCTTAATCCATTTTCTTTGTAAACCATGACTTGTTATTTTAAGACCTTTTAAAAAGTTCACACGAACTTTTACAAAATGTAAGTAATTAGTTTAACAACCAACAGGGGTCATGGGTTAGGAGAGTCACAATATGCATCAGGAAAAAAAAATCCATTAAAAGAGGAAGGCATATGCATAGTTAACTCGATTAATAGTGATTCAACATTCCATTCAACTAATATTTCTAGTCATAGCTAGTATTTATATAGCATTTACTATGTGCCAGACACTGTGCTAAGCATCTTATAAATATTATCTGATTTGGTTCTCATAATACCTTGGAGGTAGGTGCTATGCTAAACCTAAATTGACAGCTACATCAACAATGCATTGAGGTACCTGTCTGTCCACAACCCCTCCAACATTCACTATTATTCTCCACCCCTATATTAAAGAAGAGAGAGATGGTGTGGTCTGTGAACTATAGACTGGTGAATGTGATTTGAAATTTTGGCAAATTTCTTGAACATATTAAAGGTACAAGTTATAGCTTCTAGAAATGGTAGTAATCACTTTCAGACCACATGTTTTCCTCAAGAACATGTCATAGCAGAGTAATTTCATTTCATTTTTCGTTTTTGACTGGGTTACTGGACAGGTAGGTAAGGGGAATGCCTTGATATTTGGCAAAGTTTTTCATGCCATCGTAGTGGAAAAGATGGAGGTATATAGGCTAGATAAGAGGATGTTAAGGATTCCGAACTGGTTGAGTGAACAGAACCAAACGCCAGTTACTAACAGGTCACTGCTACCTTGGAAGAAGGTCTTTAATGGAGTATTCAAGAAAACTTTTCCTTCTCCCTGCAATGTTCAACAATTTTCATCAATGACTTGGATGAAAAAAAAATGAGCTAACACACTGGATGACCTCAGGGTCAAATGCAAAAAGATATTAATTGGCCAGAATATTGAGTTAAATGTATAAGGTGAAATCTAATACAGATAAGTCAACAAGCATTAATTAAGCACTTACCATGTGCCTATGGATATATAGATATATTTATATGGATATGGATATAAAGACTCTCTGAATACAAATAAAGGTAAAAACATTGACTGTTGGGAAGAAGCTCACACTTCTTCCCCATCCCCTCCCCCATTAGTGGGGAGACAACATGGAAATAGCATATTTTAAAAAAAGATAAATTGGAGGTCATATCAGAAGGAGGCACTGGGAGAACTAGGAAAGGCTTCTTGAAGAAGAAAGACTTGAAGGAAGCCAGGGAAGCTAGAAAGTAGAGATGAGGAAGGAGAGAATCATGGAGGACAGTTGGTTAAAAGGCACAGGGTGATGTAACGTGTGAAAATTCTGAGACACAAAGTTCCGCTGATGTGGGGAGAGACTTGAGACAGGGAAACTAAAAAGAAAGCTATCAAAATAGCCCTGGCGTGAGCTGATAAAAGGGTGGTGGTGGCAGAGGAGAGAAGGGGGTATAGGCAAGGGACATTATGAAGATGAGATTGACAGGAATTGACATCAGATTGGATATAGGAGAGGTGAGACACAAAGAGACAGAAGTTGAGGATGACAACTACATTTTGAGCCTGGGTGACTGAGAAGATGGTCTGGCACCCTAGGCAGTGATAGTGAATTTTGAAAGAGGGAATGGTTTGCTAGAAAAGATAATGGATTCTGTTTCAGATGTGTTGAATTTAAGCTGTCTACAGGATATCTGGTTTAAAATGTCCAAAAGGCAGTTGGATATGCAAGACTGGAGGTCAAGTGAGAGGTTAAGGTTGAGGAGGTAGATATGAGAATCATCTGAATAGAGATGCTAACAGAATCCATGACAGCTGATGAAATTGACAAGTGAAAAAGTACACAGAGAGAAGACAGTCCAGGACAGAGCCTGGGGGGACATCCATGGTTAGTGGTGGCATGTGGATGATCATCAAAAAGTATTTAAAGGGCTGTCATGTGGAAGAAAGATTAGTCTTCTGCTTAGCCCCGGAGGGCAGAGCTACAAGCAATGTTAGGACAGTTGTAAAAAGGCAGATTTTGGGTCAGTATAAAGGAAGACTTCATAACAATTAGACCTCTACAAAAGTAGAATGAGCTGCCTGGGGAATTACTTGTTCCACCTCACTGAAAATCTTTAAGCAAAAGATCTTTTAACATTTGTTGGGGATATTATAGAAAGAAGTCTTGCTTCAGGTATATGTTGAACTAGTACCTGACCTGACTTTCAGGTTCCTTCAAAGACTGAGTTTTGTCATTCACATCAGGTGCTAAATCCTCTCTATTACAATTCCATATCTCTCTTTTCTTTCTCTCCATTCTCACAACCTCCACCGTAGTTCAGGTCCTCATCATCTCGTTCTTGGACTATTGTAATAACCTCCTAATTGGTTTTCCTGCCTTAAGTCTCTCTGGCCTCTTCAATTCATCCTTCACAAAATGCCATAATTTTCCTAATACATGGGCGGGTATGACCAGATCATCCACCTACTCAAAGCTCCTCAGTTGCTAACTGTTGCTTATAGCAGTTTTCTCAAAGTATGACCTGAAGACCCTGGGGGGTCCCTAAGAACCATTGAAGGGGTCCATGAAGTCAAAACTATTTTACAATAATACTAAGACATTTTTTGCCTATTAAAATACTACTCCCTTTTCCTACTGTATATCTGTGTAAGGCTGAATTATCTTTGTATACTTCATTCCAAACATTCCAAGGGAATGAATGAAGAAACACATGTGAAAATCCAGCTGCCTTCTATTGAGCCCAAAATGAAAGAGATTTGCAAAAAAATTATTTTTAAAATGCCATTCTTCTCACTAATTGTTTGATTTTGTAAAATATAGCTATTTCTACAAAATGCTATTTATATTAACATATAATGGGTCTATTACTATTTCAAGTGAATAAAGAAATATTTTTAAAATTCATTAGTTTAATTTCTAATGTAGTAAATATTGATAAATATTACCTGCTTAAACAAAAGCTCTTAGGATCCTCAATAATTTATAAGTGCATAAAGTTTGATTACCATTGGCTTATAGGACAAAATATAGACACCTTAATTGGCACTGAGAGGTACCTCCATAGTCTGCTTCCAACTTCCCCTTGCACTCATTTCCTATTTTCTCCCACTTCAAACACTATGTTCTAGCCAGACTTTAATATCGTTTGTTCCCCAATCTCGACCTACTATTTATTACTTCTGCACATTTGTGCCTGTGACTCCTCATGCCTAAAATGCACTTCCACCTCATTTCTGTCTGTTAAAATCCTTTTCTTCTTTCAACGCTCTGCTCAGATGCTACCGCCCCCATGAAGCCTGACACCTCCACCCACAGCAAGATAAAAAACATCTCTCCTTCCTTTTTCTAAAAATGTCTCTCCTCACTTTGTCTAAAATGCTTTTCCTGGCTCTCTCCTTTTCCACTACCACAATCTAGCATGTATTATTCTAACGTTTGTATGCTTTGTTACCACCCCACCTCTAGTGTAGACTATAAGCTCCATGAAGTGAGGACTATGATAACCTTCATCTATTTATTCTAGACCAGAACTGAGGAGGGACAAAACTTAGCAAAAAGAAGGAGAGTCATAGGACGTGAAATAACAAAGAAATTATAATAGAAATAGCAATAATAATAATAGCCTTTATATAGCATATGCTATGAGCCAGGCACTGTGCTAAGCACTTTATAAAGATCATCTTATTTGATCTTCACAACAACACGATGAGTTAGGTACTATTATTAGCTCTGTTTGATAACTGAGAAAACTGATGCAAACAGGGACTTGTCCAGGGTCTCACAGTTAGTATCATGAGTCCACATTTGAACTCCGGTCTTCCTGACGCTAGTCCTAGCATTCTATCCATTATGCCACATTGCTGCCCTAGCTGTGCCCTGCACAGAGTTCAAAAAAGGGACAGAGAAGTTCTAGCTGGACAATTTGGGAGGAGGATCCAGGAAAGGAGGAAGAATTTGACCTGGGTTAACGATAGACAAGATTGTCACAGGTAAAATGCAGAGGGAGGGCATATAAACTGGCATTAGGATGCACAAAGGGGAAGAGATGACAAAATATAAAACATGATCTGGAAAAACAGAGTCAAATTCATTACCATCATTTCCTAAAGACCCAGAATTGGGACTGAAATAGAAAGACTGAGGAAAATATAGATATAGATGTGGATATATAGAATATAAATATATCTTGATTGCTATCTAAATGTTATATTGATATGGCTATAAAGACTCTCCCGATACAAACAAAGGTAAAAACATTGACTGTTCCCAAGGACCTCACATTACTTCTCCTTCCCCTTACATGGTAAATGAGTTAAACACAGGCTACGGAGGCCAAATGAGATGCCCTGTGGTCTCCTTCGTCTGTATCTTACAAACTGAAGTAGCCAAAAGAGAAAGAAACAGTAAATTACAAACATAGAAAATCTTTACTGTACAAAGAGTTAGTTATCCAGTGTAAGAGTTATCTAGTTCAGATTCATCTCTTTTTTTGTTTTCCTGCTCTCCACCCTATAAATATTTCAGTGCTTATTACCTAGGTATGAGCTAGAAAGAGCAAAGAAAGAGAAATTTAAATCAGCAAGTGTTCCATTTAATACTGTGGTTCTGGTAAACAGCTTACTAAGGGAGAAAGTTAGACACTGTGAGCCAAAATGAAGTTTGGGGATTACATATAAATCCCATTTGCATGAATAGTAAGAAGCTGGCTATAAGGTAATAAAAATGCCAAAGTATTAATTCTGAGGATGAAACATAAAATTAACCCAATATGAAACAGAGCTTTAGTATACTTTTTATATCTCTATGTTGTGTAAACAAACAGGTTCTCTTGATCCTATTCCTATCTTCCTATCACCACCCATGGTGCAAAATGGGGAAATGCTCTTGAGAATTTAAAGAGAATCCTATTGGCTGGAGATAGGACATTCCAGTCAAGAGATATAAAATGGCTTCTCCATTGAAATACCTGAAGGCATATGTCTGATTGATTCAGTGTGAGGACGGATCACGTGATGGTAAATAAATTAAAGCCAGTCTTAACACATAAAATTGATATACTTTTCAAGTGAAACACTTCTGAGCCAAAAAAAAAAAGGTAAAAAGAAGAGAATTGTTAACAGGTATGAAAAATACACAAGTTATATTTTAATTTTTGGAAAGTTCAGGTGTGTTTTACCTAAAAACAATTCTGGTAGAAGGCAGTGGAGTAAAATATAGCAGTGAAGCCAGAGAGGGCAGAAGGCCTGTAAACAGACACTGATTCAGAAAGGATGATGGAGAGGAAGGGTGCTTTGACAAGGTATCAAAGTATGAGTGTGCATTCTGCAGTCTTTGTGAGGTCTCTGCTGTTCCACACCCCATCCAGAGAGTCATCCCTACAACGTGAAGTGACTGATAACATTTAAATTGAAGTAGCCAACTGTAGAACCAGTCAGGGTAATTTGCTGCTGCTGTCACCGCTGCTGCCATCTGACCTTTTTGGACAGATGTCAGGTTATCCAAAGGCTTCTGAAACTCCACTCAAGCCAGAATATGGTAATGGCTGTCAATGATCACAAATAAAGCTGACTTCAAGTCCTTAATATTTAAATATTATTTTAAGGGAACAAAAAACCCAACTTAAATGGTGACAAGTAAATTTTAAAAATTCTCTGAGCTGATACTTAATATTATAGGAGGCTGGTTTTTTAGAAATAGGACAGACCCTGAGAGTCAGTAACAAATTTTCTCAGGACTCAAAGGGATTTCTTACTACTTCATCTTACTATTTCAAAACTTAAAAACATCTGAGATTTCAGTGACTACAATGATACAGATCACAAACCCTCCACGGTGGTTTCATAGGTTGCTATATCTAAAAAGATCAATTACCGTTAATCAGCCTTCTGGTGACCGACCTTCCCAAATTTAGTCAAGCTTTTCCTTAGGCTCTTATTGAATCTTTCCAGCTTGATAGAAGTTTACAGAGCTGGTGTCCTACTAACATAGGTTTTGTGAACACAGGTGACATCCATGCAAAGAAAAGGCATGGGAGTAGGACTTGCAGTTGTGGGAACAGGAAGGATAAGGGGGAAAAGAATGAAAGAAAGAGAGGAAGGAAGGAGGCGGCAATAGAGGAGTGACAAGAATTTTCACATTTTACTTGTTTTTAGTTAGACTTGGCCACAAAATAGTTCTATAAAATTGAGTGAGTCACTTAATATCTCTGTGTCTTATTCTCCTCATTTGGAAAAAAAACTAGGCATCTTTACCTTATCTTCTCACCATATTATTGTGACAGATTAGACTATCATTGGATGATAATGTATGTTAAAGTACCAAGTACTGTACTGATGCTTGGCATTCTTGTTGTAATAGTTAATATGATACTTGAACTTTGAATATTTCACATCTTTTAAGTTATTTGCACAGATCCACAAAGGCCACATGATTCATACAACTCATCAATGATATGTTTCCAAAAAAGGAAACAATAGCTAACTAGTCTGATCTTCCCTAGACAAGGACCCTCCCCCACTATATCCCTCAAAAGTGGTCATCTTGCCTTTGCTCATAGATCTCTAATGAGGGAGAATACACTTGCCTCTTGGGGCATCCCATTACATTTTGTGATATCTCTAATTGTTAGGAAGGTTTTCTTTACACAAAGGCCAAATATTCTTCTATGCGCTTTCCACCATCTTTCCAAGCTGAACAAGTTAAATTGTTCTTCAATATGACAGCCTTTCAAACAACCAAAGAAAGCAGTCATGTTTCCTCAAATTCTCTCTTCTCTATGCCAAAAATTGAGGGTTCTATCAACTAATACTCATATGGTATGGGTTTTTTTTTTGTCTACTGGAAACATTGAGTCTAGACCACTCTCAAGTGGATGTATTTCATTTTATCAATGACCTTCCTAAAAATATGGCACCCAGGAGTGGCCACAATTCTCCATTTATGTTCTAACAAGGGCAGAGGACATATTACCTGCTGTGTTCTGGACCCCATAGATCCCCTTATGTTACACAAGATCTCACATTATTGAAGGAGTATTTCTTTTTGGCCCAGTGATTTGAACTCATTAGAATCAGCTAGGCATTCTCTTATGTCTTCCTTACATTGGATTTCACCTCCCTGCGAGACTTTCCTTTCTGGCTCAAAGATCATTCTTCTTGTCTGAAAAACAAACAAACTCAGAAACAAAAATTAAGGTCATGCCACATGAGAGTCTTCTGGAGGAAAAAAGAATGTTTAGCTTGAAGAAGAGAAGACTTAGGAGGCCATGATATTAATAATAGTTGTCCTTTACATAGCACTTTAAGATTCATGGAATACTTTACGTACCTTATCGCTTTTGAGCCCCATGACAACCTTGTGTGGAAAGTATTAAAAGTATAACTATCCCCATATTACAGATGAGGAAACTGAACTCTTGAAGTTTTTACTTGTCAACAGCTACACAGTTAACAAGCAATGGAGACAATATTTAAACTCCAATGTTTGACTTTATGTCTAGCATTCTAGCTACTATGTAATGATGTCTCACTGTGATAGTTGCTTTCAAGAATTTAAATGGATATTACATGAGCAAGGATTTGATATTTTCTACTTGGTTGTAGAGGGCAGTACAAAAAGTAATGGACATTACAGAAATACAAATTTAGACTTGATATAAGGAGAAAATTTATATATAATATATATACATACGTAGACATACATATATACACGTGTGTGTGCATATACATATTTATACATGCATACACTTAGAGGTATGCAAAAGTCAGATCAACCACTTTAGATAGTAATGAGTTATCTTCCGTGTGAGGTGTTTAAGCAAAGTCTAGATAACACTTCTTCAGGTAATAGCTGGACTAGATGAGCACATTTTAATGTGCTATTATTTTTGTAATTCAATAAATATTTATTAAATGTGTATTTTGTGCCAGCAACCTGAGGGGAGTGAGGGCGAGAGGAAGGGGTGGGGGGAAGAGAGAGAGAATGAATGAATGAATTCAGTGCTTACTATGTGCCAGGAACTGGGCACCAGGTTGCCATAGGAGGGAGATAAGGATAATGAAAGCATAGGCAGTATGGTAAAGAGATTCACTTCTCAGGAACCTCAGAATCTAGTGAAATGCATTTCTGTGCCCAACTGTGTGTATGTGTATTCTTCCCTCCCTTGACCAGCTCAGATGTGAATGAAGTTCAAGGGTCATCTGCTCCCTGCCACCTCTTCCTCCGTTCTTGTACAGACTTCTACTATCCTGAATGGAGGAGACCATTTTCCCCATCTTTCCCTCCCTCTACCTCCAGCTCCCAGTGCAGTGTATTCCTCTCCCCTTCCCTTTCCAATCTTCTTTTAAGATCCTCAAAACATTACAGAATCACCTCCAGAGCCTGTCTTATCAGAATCTCTCTCTGACCTCTGATGATCATAGGATTCTGAGGGGACACATGTATCATCTCCCCACATTAGCATGTAACAGTTTATTCTTGTTTAAACCATTCTGATTGTTTGCTTATGTTTTTCTTTTTACATGTCTTTTCACTCCCGTATTTGCACTTCAGAGTGTCAATACAGTTCAGATCCTTTCACTGAGAATACTCAAAAGCATCATTGTATCTATAGTTATATAGCCTTGCATTCCTACCATGGGGATTTTTAGGTCATATTTTTACCTTATTTACATCCTTTCTTTTTATTAACTGTAATCTGAGTTGGGGGCATTCCAGAAACCAACAATGAAAATGGAGTCATGATATCAGTTCCAATCTTACCTTTGATACTTTGTAGCTGTGTGACCCGGACGAAATCGCCTCCATGCCCTGGGCCTGTTTTCTCACTCTTAAAATGAAAGCCTTGCTCCTAAATCGTCTTTTCATCTCTAATTGCTCTGTGGCTCCAATTCAGCTGGCAGATTTGTCTGGAAATCACTCTCATGTGGAAACTTGCCTTTGCACATATCGGAATCCTAGAGCTGGAAGCAGCCTGGGAGGCCATCTAATCCAACGCACACCTTAATAAAAGCCCCTCTACACCTCCCTGTCAAGTAACTAATCCAGGCTTTTTCTGAAGACCACCAGAAGCCTGCCCCTCCCTGAGGCAGAGGGTTGTTCTTTATAATACCACAATCTCTGTAATTCTTTACCGTGATTTGTAAACAGCGACCTTGTGTCCCATGATTTCAGCCCCAATTTCGAATAGTCTCTCTCAATGCCCCTTTAAACCAAATAATAAGCCTTTATCTAATGATCTTGAACTCTTCCAGGACAGGGATTGTCTTTTGACCTTCTTTGTATCCCCAGCACTTAGCACCATACCTGGCAAAAAGCAGGCACTTAATAAATGCTTATTGACTGACTAGCAATGTTATTAGTCCAAATTTTAGTAGGGTAGTATCTTAAAGATAATTGTGACTTTCAGAAAAAGGGTAACAGAACTCCCATTGGCTGTAGTTTGGTATTTTCACCCAAAGCTGATATCAAAAATAGACTTTCTAGTCTTTGTGGGAGAACTGATCATTCTCATAGCTGGCAAATGACCTAGTCTTCTACAGAGCAGGCCGAGAGCACTTGGCTGAGGTGTAGTCTTTAAAATTGGCTGTATTAGTTCATTAGCAATGGCATCTTACACACACAAAAAAAAATTAAGTTGAATAGCCACTGGGTGGCAGCATCGATTTGGAAAGTACAAACCAGAAATGTACGCAGGGCTGTGGCAGTTGATTTATCTGTTTTACAACGTTGTGACACTTCTTTCAATTTAATGTCTTTTGAGAGATAAAATTCATGTAACTCATTCTACTATTAGAAAGTGTCATATATGACTGAGAAAATAAACTTCTCCCCCCAAATTAAGACACTTTGCGGATCAGTTTTCCAGTTTTCCCTTCTGGCTGAATTTTTTTAATTGCTCTTTTTTTTTCTATTTAAAAAATTGTCACTACTTGACATCTCATTCTACTTCTATAAATGTAATATGAATTTAAATATTCCTCAGTTCAGCTCTGATTGGTGTTGAGAGGAGTGTTTTCTTTCATGACTCTTAGTTACCATTATCTTAAAATCAGAAATCTGGCAGTTTCAACATTTGTGTTTTCCTTAGTTCAAAAATTGCGAATGAATCTGCAGTAATGCATATCATATTGTATATATTTTATGGGAGAGAGACAACATGCCGTAATGGATTGAGAGAAAACCTTGAAGACATGAAGCCGTGGATTCAACTCATACATCTGAAACATATTGCCTATGTGACCCTGGGCAAGTCATTGACTTTTCAGTAAGTGGCATCAAACTCAAATATAAAAGACCACTAATCTGTATAGAATGATTTTTGCAGGCTGCTCATAATTTAGTTTTAATATATGACTCTATCTATGTTTTAATATATTTTTATTTATTTTGTTAAATATTTCCCAATTCCATTTTAATCTGGTTCTAGCTGCTCTCAGGAATGTTTTGGGCTGCATGTCTGACCCCTCTGTACTAGATAATTCTCTAACATTAAAAAACATGAAGAAGATGGTGACCTGAATTGGCAGGAGTCCGTTAACCAAGGAGTTCCATATACCAGTGAAATAACAGCTCCAATTCCTAGCCTTGTATTTTACAGCAGGAGGGATTATTAGATATTGTTATAATCACAAGCCCTGGGCTATAGCTCTGTCTGTAACTTTATGGCCTTGGAAAGTCATTTAACCTCATTTTATTTTAGCTTCTGTTCTTAATATTCTCCTCTCAGTTTTATTTTATAAATACATGGAAACAATAATACTTCCCCAGCTCACAGTAATTGCTATTATCCACCAACTCCTCAGGACTTTGTCCCCTCCTTTCTCAATGAATCGTTGCCTTGATCATTGTCTTCTCCACCCCAGCTCCTTCTCTCATACATATTGATGCTCCCTCAAATCCATTAACTTCATAGTTCCTCAACATAATTATCCCCCATGATCTACTCCACTGCACCTCTGCTACACAAAGAGAGGGTCATTCCTTTGATCTTTCTTTGCCATCACCCATAAGTGTTCCACTGTTACGTTCATGAACTCCGAAATTCCTTTTTGTGACCATGATACTTTATCATCCTGTTATTCCTCATTCCCTACAAACACTAACCTTGTTCTTCATCCTTTCCATGACCTTCAATCCCTTCACCATTCAGTTATTTCTCAGGCTGTACGTGGGCTACACTTGCCTCCATTTCCCATACCAAGTTCTTGGTGAACCAGTTCAATACTATCTTCTACTCTAGAATCCATTGCCTCCTTGTCCTAACATACCTTATCCTATGACCTCTACCCTTGGTTACTCCCACCATCCATCTCCTTCCCTCCTAATTCATATACTGTTAAAGAAAGTCATGAAACCATACTAACAGGATCCATTATAAATTTATGCTACATAATCTCACTAGGGCCCTCACAATAACAACACAATCCTTCTATACCCCCCCCTCACTCTCCCATTCACCACAGTGGATATTCCAATCTATTTATTTCATATCCCTCAAGCCTCCTTATGTCCTCACCCTCTGTACCAAGAGCCTCATCTCATACTTTGCCCCCAAAAAAGTAGGGGGGCATTCCTGAAGGGTTGACTCTCCCCTCCCATCTTCCTCATGCCACATCATTAGCTCCTTCTTCATTTCTGTCTCTGGCAAAGAGGTGGTGGCCTGTCTCCTTGTCAATGTACCTTTGATTCCATATATATGTACATATGTATACATATTTGTATATCCATATACATATATTTATGTATTATCACGAGAGAGAGAGAGAGAGAGAGAGAAAGGAGATCTAGTCATAATATCTCTCCTGGAGGTAATAGGGATCCAGTATGATGCCCTCTATGACTTCTGCATTACATACAGTATACAATGCCCCTTACAACCAAGCTCTTTCATAGTTTTCTGGTCTTCTTACATTTTATTCCCCTTCACATGCTCTAAGAACCATCTACACTGGCCTATTTGCCATTCCTCTGACACAACATTCCATCTCCAGATTCCATGCCTTTTCACTGAAATGTTCTACCCCTCACTTCCATCTTTTAGCTACCCTGGCTTCTTTCAAGACAGCTCAAATTCTACCCTCTGGAGGAAGTCTTTTACAATTGTTCTCTTCCCCCCTACTCCCCATATACATACCTTTAGTAGCGTCTTCCCTCTGAAATTTCTCTCTCTCTCTCTCTCTCTCTCTCTCTCTCTCTCTCTCTCCCCCATATATGTATATAGATATGTGTGTATATATGTATGTATATATATCTCACAATCTCACACACACATGCATATACAGAAAGAGATCCAGTCATAGCTCTCCTGTATATATGTATATAGATTCAATATATACGTGTACATATCCATATATGTATGTGTACATATATTTGTATGTATACATACATATAAATGTATATGTGTGTGTATATCTCCATGTTTTTTCCTCCATTAGAGTGTGAGGTCCTTGAAGGTAGAGATAGTATTTTTGCCTCTTTTTTATCTCTAGATCTTACCACAGTGCCTCTCCTCACAGTAAGCACTTTAAAATATTTGCTGACTGACCCAGCACTTAAATGCTGACCTGATATACATCTATACTAGCCTTAAATGAGCCCGAGAAAGAATCAGAACCAGGGGTCTAGGCAATAATAAGCCTGGTCTAAGCACAGAAGAGAATGACAGTAGGGACACCCATTCAAAATTCCCTTTCCTGTTCTGTAGCATGTTCTCTGGAGCCCCTCTGGGATAAGAACAATACCTACTGTTCAGAAAAATCTCTTCTGTGCTTAGACCAGGTTTATTACTGCCTAGACTCCTGGCTCTGATTCTTTCTCAGGCTCATTTAAGGCCAGTATAGATGTATATCAGGTCAGCAGTCAAGCGCTGTTATATAAGTGAGAGTGTGATAAGAGGAAGATAGAGACCATACAAAAACACTGTAAGAAAGAGTGGCAGCAAAGACCACTTCCAGGTGGGGGGTTCAGATGAGTCTTCATGTATGAAGTAAGAGGAAGCCTGGCATACTCAACAGGGCCTTGGACTTGGAGTCAGAAAAACTGAAGTCTAAAGCCTACCTCAGACTGGCAATTGCTGTGTGACTGGTCAATTCCTTAGCATCTTTCTATGGCTCAGTTTTCTCATCTTCCAAATGAGGATGCTGGACTGGATGGCTTCCAACGTCCTTTCTTGCTTTAAATTCCATGATGATGATGAACAAAGAGAGTGGAGGCATACAGAATCAATAGTGACTGGGGGATGCTGGAGCCAGCTCGAATCAAGCCAATTATTAAGTTTGCAATGTGAGCATTTGCACCTCAGAATTTTTTTTTAAATGCTACAAATCAGTCTTGATTTATTGGGGTTTTTTTAATTGTCTAGATTTAAGAAAGTGATAATATTGATAATGCAAATTAAACTTAAAAGTATGTCATGAGTACAATTTCCCCCTCAGAACTGGTTGTTAAACATTTGCCAGCACATGCCCTGATTGTAACCTAGTCCACACACAACCAATATTCTAAATAGGGACACAAGATTAAGAAAAGAGGCTGTGATCAGCACCACTTTGCTTGTGCTAAGGTCATGGAGATATTCAATAAAATTCAAGGCAAACTGAGGGAATACCCCTTTCCCCTTCACTCAAAATTGCCCAAACCTCTTGATCTATGGACCAAAAAAAAAAATCAGACTCCTTTGTGTTATTATTAACATTGTGTTTCTTTCCAGTGGTTTTCATATAAGCTGTATAACCCATGTTCCCCACAGAGGCATAAAGTGCTAATCAAACACACAAACAGAAAATCTTGCCTGTGATAGAATACTGTTGTTTTATCCATCATTCATATGAACCTCCCTCTATCTCCAGTATTGGACTTCACTTCAGAGAGGGTATGTGTCAGTTTTTCTTCTCACTTAATGGCACCACAATTTTTATTCCAAGGAGGAAATGATTTATATTCAATTTGAGGAACCAACCCATTAACTAGATTTGGGCCAAAGATTTTCCAAACAATAAAGACGTACCACATTCCTTGCAAGCTTGCCAACGGCATTGTTCCAGCAGCTTCTCATTAAGCTAGATATAAAAGTTTCAGATGAAGAAGTAACTAATCTAGCCAGGGAGGCAGTCTGGTGTAATGGAAGGAGGGCTGAACTTGGATTCAGAAACCTGGAATGTGAATACTAGCTGCCCATTTATTCACTGTGTGACTGTGGGCAAATTGCCCTTTGCTCTATTTTCCCATCTGTCAGATGGGGCTGATAAACCTTGCTAAGGGGAGGTGTGGCATAGTGAATAGTCTAACCTTGAGAAGAGGCTTGGGTTCAAATCCCACTTGTGACAGTGAACGTAACCATCATCATCTCTAAGTTCAGTTTCTTCATATGTAAATTAGGAATGATAATTAATACTTATACTTACCTCATATGGTCTCTGCAAAGCTCAAATAACGTGAAGTAGGGAGCAGCTAGGTCATGCGGTGGATAGAGCATTGTGCTTGGAGTCAGGAAGACCTGAGTTCAAATTTGGCCTCAGACATGGACTAGCTGTGTGACCCTGGGCAAGTCAGTTCGCCCTGTTTGCTTCAGTTTCCTTTTCTGCAAAATGAGCTGGAGAAGGAAATGGCAAACCCCTCCAGTATCTCCGCCAAGAAAACCCCAAATGGGGTCATGAAAAGTTGGAAACAACTGAAACGAGTGAAAAACATTGACAAAAAGGAAGGCTACTTTACAAACTATAAAGAACTACGTCAATACCAGTTATTACAATCAAAACTGGTGGACAGTGCAAACGCAGAGGGATCTCTCTGCTGGTCATTGCTGGCAAGATCCTCCATTGCTAGAACCCTCCTTAATCAGCTGGGTAATCAACTGGAAGGTGGCCACCTGCCCAAGAGTCAGCGTGGCTTTAAAAGGACCATGGAATGGTCCACATGGTGTTGGCTGCCCAACTCCGGAAGAAATGTGAGGAGCAAAACAGACGTGTGTGTGCAATGGTTCTCAACCTGACCAAGGCCTTTGATACTGTCAGTCATGAGGGCCTGTGGAAGATCATGGCAAAATTAGGCTACTGGGAGATTTTCTTTAGCATTGTATGACTATTAATATCTACCTTGTGACATTTTGTGAGGAAAGCCCTTTTTTAAAAGAAATATCTTTATTTTTAAAAATTGTTTGTATGGATATCTTTTTAACATCATTCATTTCTTTCTCCCTCCCCATCAAGCTATCCTTTAAAATTTTTTTAAATAAAAGGTAGTTCAGTAAAATTAACCCATCAACCAAGTCTGATAGTACAGAGTGACCCCCAAAATCCTAGTGAAGTTTTGTTTTGCTATCTTTAAAGATTTTTGCTTCATGAAGTGCGATAGTAAAAAGGTTGTTAGTGGACACTTACAAGGCATTACTTTTTTTGGCTTTTGTAAAAACAGATGAGAAAATATTAACAGGTATTGATTTTATCCATTGATATAGATAGGCCAAGAAACTTCGACTCCAGAATAAGTTATGCTACGTGGAGAAATTATGTGAGGTAAGGAAAAGAGGCTCACTTTGGAGTCAGAGGAGCCCAAGTTCAAATGCTGCTGCTACTATAGATTACCTATGGGACTTTGGGCATACTGCTTCATCTCCTTGGGTCTCAGTTTCCTCATATGTAAAAAAAAAGAGGTCTGACCCTATGATCTTTAAAGTCCCTTCCAAATCTAAGGCCTACAAGTTTATAGATGACATTTCCACCAGCTAAGGAAAGCCCTAGAGCCAGCCCATGCCCTATCCTATAGTATTCACATTTTCTGCAGACGAAAGAAAGCTCCACAATTTTGTTCCAGGGACCAGCAAACATTCCACCTCATACTCTGTTCTGCTTGAAAAATGTAGCTTTTATTGAAGCAAAAACTGATGCAACATTAAGTTATGACAAATTATATTATTTTCTTCATCCTCCCAGCCTCCCGTCCCCTCCATCACGTTTTTTCCCCAAGCTGTTCATTATAAAAGGATGGTTACTGGTAAGCTCCCGTTGAATAACATTTTCAGTGGACGATACTTCACAATTTAGCTGGCTCTGATGATAAATAGCAACACACCATAAGGATGCTTTTACAGCTGCCTTGTTCTCAAGGAACGGAATCAGCAGTGAACCTTGGCACTAAGGTGTACCATCCATCAGATCCCCTTACAAATATTGAATGGTAGCTACAGTGTTTATATTCTGCTTATGTACAATGAAATACCTAATGGACTGTTCCTAAATAGAAAAAGAGTATCAAGGGGCTGAGTTATGAAAATCTTTTTTTTTAAGAAATTCAGAGAATACAATATCTCCTAAAAATGGGCATGCTGTGGAAATTCAATGTGTGACACCCACAAACTTTAAATAACTGTTAGAGTCTTGAAACGAATATATTGAGTATCATTGGCATAGGGAGGACGGGTAGTTTTGGGAGCAAAGTTTAGGAAAATAGGATCATGGAAGGTCTTATCCTGTCACGTGTGAGCTCTGGTATCACTTTCTAAACCCTCACACTGATGTTCTAGGTTCCCAGATCTTGACTATATCTGCTTTCAAGGTCTAAGAGATCTTGAAGGTTTGGAGTATCCACCATCTATTGTGTTTGTCTGTATTATTCACCCAGTTATCATCATCTCAAAATCAGCTTGATAACCAATTTACATCAGTTAGAGTTCACAAAGGTACTCAGTATATTTGCTCAGATGATATAGTGAGATCTAAAGTAAACAAATGAACAACACCCCCACCAAAACAAAAGAAGAAAAAACAATAACAAACCAGATAACACTCTCTCCTCTATACCTTGGTTCCTGACAATAGGCTCAAACTTAAAGTGGTAGCAACCACTTTAAGTGGTGGCTTAAAGTGGTAGCCACCACACCACCACTTCCACCAAGTTCACTTCCAGGTAGAGCAGAGCTGAAGGACGAGTCACTGCCTTGCTTATTGGACCCAATGTCTTGACTGCCAGTTGGAGCTACTTGTGGGCTGCTCAGGACTGTGCTGGCTAACCAAGCTCTCTGTTGCTTTGGATGCAGCAGACTCAGCTATGGATTCCTATCCCCAGACTACCAGTGGCTCTTTCAACCTTTCAGAGTTCACAAGATCATTCTGTCTCATTTGCCTAGGATCAGGGAAGAATAAATGTAAAAGTTAAAGAAAAGTTACAAGTGCCATGTGTTTGAGGACATGTGGCAAGCAGGTCAGGGAGAACTTTCTCCATCTGTAACTATACAGAATTCCTTTCTCTTCATTCGAAAACTTTCAGCGTGTGTGTGAGAGAGAGAGAGAGACAGAAAGAGAGAGTGAGAATGAGTTCTTCCACTGGAGTCTTTGGTCTGAAACCTTAGTTCTGGCTCAGCAGCCAACTAAAGGCTTTTCATCTGATGTGGAATATTATAAGGCCCCTCTATTACACAGCATTACTTATTTCTGGAAGCAGCCTCTCCAAGTATCCATGTGGGTTGTCAGCAGGAAGAACAGATTGTGCACGCTCAAAGGAGAGGGCCCCTGTTAGCCCGATCCCTATTATACTAGAATATCTAGCTCATCCCCAACATGTATTTGAGTGTAACCTGCTGTGATTTCTGTGTCTCCACTTCCAAAATCTTTAGTGCTCACCTAGTACCAAGAAAAATGACACTTATTGTTCATTTGTTCAAAGATACTGAAGTGGTTTGTCATTTCCTTCTCTGGCTCATTTTGCAGATGAAGAAACGGAGGCAAACAGGGTTAAGTGACTTGCCCAAGGTGTCACAACTAGTAAGTGTCTGAGGTCAGATTTGAACTTGGGAACATGAGGCTTCCCGACTTCCTAGCTGTGCTAGGTGGCATGTTAAATAGAGTGCTGGGCCTGAAGTCACAAAGACTTATCTTTGTGAGTTTAAATCTGGCATCAGACACTTACTAGCTGTGACCCTGGGCAATCACTTAACCCTGTTTGCCTCAGTTTCCTTATCAATAAAATGAGCTAGAGAAGGAGAGAGCAAACTACTCTAGTATCTTTGCCAAGAAAATCTTAAATGGTGTCACAAAAATGATACTGTGCTCTCCTATTGGAGCCCCAGCAGGGAACTAATGCTCTAAGAGACCAGTTCAGAATTTAGGAATGCTAATGGCTTTCTCTTGGAAAGTTAAGACTTCAATAGTTATTTAGTCATTTTCAGCCATGTTCAATTGTATCTCTCCTTTAGGCCCACCATAGGCATCCCATTTTTGTATTCCCTGCCACTTTCTTCTCTTTCTCCACATCAGTTAGAATTTACATTTGATGTGCAGTAGGAATGTTTAAGACTTTCAGTGGAATCATTTCCAGTTTCACAGGCGGACTTGATGGTTTCCCTAAGATTCTCTTTTTTAGGGACATGTTAGTGTGGCTAATGAATAGAGTCAGTGCTCTAGAAAGGCATTTCTAGATGTATGCTGGACCTGGGCCAGAGCCCTCTGCCACTTAGACCTCCAGAATCCATAGTCTCAGTCCCTGGGAAAGTTAAGTCACTCATCTTTGGAGATTCTACCCTAAGGCCTAGCTGTCTTGATTGGTCACTTAGTGGGTGCAGACTATCCCACTCATCCCACTAAATGTGAACCTCAGACTTTGTTTCACCTTCAGATCCAGCCATCTCATCATCTGCCAATCACCTGTGTACAGGTCTCCTTCACCCCTTTATTTCTCTGGGAAAGGCAATCAAAGCAACACTACGGTTGCTTCTTCTGGGAAGTATGTGTCAACTGTCCTATAAATTGACTCACCATTCCTGTGACTGGCCAGACTAAAATCCCCCTCCCTGATCCCCACTCCCAAATATATATTGTCTCCCTCCATTAGTATGTGAACTTGTTAATTAAAGGTGGGGATTGTTTTTGTATTTTTATTTGGCACAGTGCCTGGTACATAGTGAATACATAATAAATGTTTATTGATTGGTATGAAATTATGACCTCATCTGAATCGAAAAATTGGTGTCCTGCTGTTCTGTGTCTTAACAGTCTGTGTAGATGGCGAGTTGAGTTCCCTATCTCTGGAGGTCTTCAAGTGGAGACTATGTGCCCACTTCCTTGGGATGTCATAGAAAAAGACTGCTCAGGTCTGGACAAGAGCCAACTGCAGAGGACCCTTCCAGTTTTGTTAGCTATGACTTTACTTTCTTTTGAAAAAATTCCAGTGAACCAAAGTGAATTGACAAAATAATATCACTTCACTTACCAAGAAACAGCTGCCACAGCAACTACTAAGTCTTTTCTTCTCCAGGATGAACATTCCCATTCCTTTCATTATTCCTCTTGGACATGGTTTAAGACCCATAAAAACCATACAATGTCTTCTGGACAACTATATAGTTAATCAGTGTCCCTCAATGTTCTGGTCCAGAATTGGACACAATATATTGGATATCAGCTTACCAAAACAGAATTCAGGGCTATGCTCTCCCCCAATTCAAACATAATACTTATCACGTGATTATTAATAATAATGATGATACACCCAAGACATTGTTAGCCTTCTTAGCAGCATTACATGGGTGGCTTATACTCAATGCTCACACAATGAAAATAGGTATCATTCCTGGCCTTTCCATCCCTCCTCATTATAAGACCATGGATTTTGACCTGGAAGTGGCTGTAGTGGTCATCTAGCCTAGGTTTATCAAACTCATGGCCAGCAAAAGCTTAAGCACAGCACAAACCAGATTAAAGTACAATTGGGAAATGTTTAATGAAAAAAACAAAAAATAGATACAAAATAATGTTAATTTGTGGTTTTCTAAATCAGTATGTGCCCTACCCACCCGTTCAAGGCTTCTTTTCTATTTCGGTTGGACACCACTGATCTAGGGTAGTTAGGTGGTGCAGTAGATAGAGGACTGGCCCAGGAGTCAGGAGGACTTGAGTTCAAATCCCACCTCAGACGCTATCTGTGTGGATCCTGGGTAAATCACTTAACCCTGTTTGCCTCAGTTTCTTCATCTGTAAAATGAGCTGGAGAAGGAAATGGCAAACCACTCCAGTATCTCTGCAATGAAAATCTCAAATGGAGTCACAAAGAGTTGGATTCAACTTGTAGACTAAACTACAACAACCACTGATCCAGCCTAATCCCTTTCTTTTATAGATGAGCAAATTGAGACTCAGAAAAATAACGTAACTTGCCTAAGTCCCATAAGTAGTAAGTGGCAAAGCCAGGTTTGCACTGAGGTCCTCTGACTATAGATGTATCCAGGCCTTTTTTTTTAACCATGCCCCACTCCTTCCCATAAGCTACATTATCAGGTACTAAGCTAACCAAAGAGTGAGGTCCTAGGATATGGTCATTCTGCCAATAATTAACCATCTACTTATGCAATTCCCCCAGGTTATAAACACATTGAAATCAGTCAAAAACAACTGATATATGTTGGACTGAAACAGAGGCAGTACAAACAAGGTGGATGGGAGATACTTCTGAAAGACACAAAATAACAGAAATAAAATGTCCTAGATTAGTTGAGACAAAAAAACGCTTGGAGAGAAGGGGGCAGAGCCAAGATGGCAGCTGGAAAGCAGTGACTGGCGTGAGCTCCCCACCAAGTCCTTCCAAAAACCTATATAAAAATGGCTCTGAACCAATTCTAGAGCTGCAGAACCCACAAAGTGGCAGAGGGAAGCAGGGCTCCAGCCCAGGACAGCCTGGATGGTCTCTGAGTAAGGTCTATCCCGCACAGAGCTCCCAGCTCCCAGCCAAGGGGAGCAGAGCTGAGCCAAGCAAGTTGATTTTTTGAGGATTAATTTTGTTGTTACAACTTCTGCTGAAGCTGTTGTTTCAGTTAGTATCTTTGCTGATTCCCTGAGGGTTTTCCAAAATAAATCAACATATAATCAGCAAACAGGGATCTCTTCTTTACTTATCTTTATTCTTTTAATTCTTTTCTCTTATTATTGCTAACACTTCTAAGAAAATTATGCTA
>CM053622.1:218593791-218633825 GCA_028646595.1 Phalanger gymnotis | reverse complement strand
AAGTGGAAGTTGAAAGATCCTGCGTGATCCTGACTGTAGTGCCATGATATTTGAATTGTTTCTTTTTGGTTGCTTGCAGTATTTTCTCCTTGATTTTGTAATTCTGAAATTTGGCTATAATATTCCTTGGAGTTTTCAGTTTGGGATCTCTTTCAGGGGGTGATCGGTGAATTTTTTAATGACTATTTTGCCCTCTGGTTCTAGGACCTCTGAGCATTTGTCTTTGATAATTTCTTTGAATATAGTGTCAAGGCTCTTTTTTTCATGGTGGATTTCCAGTAGACCAACAGCTCTTAAATTGTCTCTCCTAGATCTGTTTTCCAGGTCAGTTGTTTTCCCAATCAGATATTTCACATTTTTTTCTATTTTGTCATTCTTTACATTTTGTTTTACTACTTCTTGATGCCTCATAGAGTCATTAGCTTCCACTTGTTCAACTCTAATTTTTAATGAGTTACTGTCTTCATTTTGCTTTTGAGTTTCCTTTTCCAGTTGGTTGATATTACCTCTCAGGGTGTCATTTTCTCTATTTAATTCTGAATCTCTGTAGCCATTTTGCCAATCTTATTCTTTAGGGACTTGATTTTGTCAGTGGATTTTTTTTTCCATTTTTTCTTTTACCTCCCTAATTTGGTTTTTAAAATCCTCCTTTAGCTCTTCCAGTAATGCTTTTTGGGCTGGAGACCAGTTCACATTACCTTTTGAGGTATCAAATGTGGATATAGTGTCATTGTTATCCTCTTCCAAATTGGTATTTTGATCCTGCCTGTCTCCATAAAAAGAATCAATGGTCCTTGGTTTTTTTTGTGTTCTTCACATTGGTTAGCCTTTTTCCTGGCTTTACAATAAATTTCTGCTTTTGGGGCTCAGCGCTCACTGTCCCAGCTTTCTTATTCTGTGGATTGTGAGTCTTGTTGTTGGCTTTGTGAATTATAGCCTTCAGTTTCCTGAGGAGTGGGGGAGGGGGTCTGGCTCCCCTAAATCTCCTGTTCCCCTGGGGTTGTTCTCCAGTACTGTTGCTCTTCAGCAATGGTCTCAGCTCTTTGTTGTTTGAGATGGGTGTCTGGCACTTCCCCTAGGAGAGCAAGAGTATGTCTGGGCTCCTGGTGTTGACCTTTGCTGGCTCTGCCCCTCTGGGACTCAGGTACTCCCACTACTTGGCCACTGAAGCCCCAATTCTATCTCCTCTGTTCCAGAGTTCTTCCCCCCCCCCCCAGGAATTCTCTGGGTGGGGAGGGGAGGGATTAGAGACATTTACCTGGCCATTATGTCTCCTGGAAGTTCAAGAAGCGTTTCATACCTTTGGGGTGCAAGCCTCAGGAGTTGGTATGTCACGGTCGGTGGCATTGCCCTGCGTCTTGTTGCTTCCACAAAGTGCCGTGCTGTGTTGGGAGGCCTGGGGATCTCTGCTGGTTTGGGGTGCCCGGCTTTTTCCCAGCCTGTCTCCCACGTGGGTTTCCTGGCCAGCCACTTCCGCTTTGGTCCCATCTGGAGCAGCTCTGCACGCGGAGAACTCTCCCAGCCTACAGATTCGTTCCTTCAGCCTTTCAGACTCTCCTGGCTGAGAAATTTGCCCCACTCAGACTTCTTGCGGTTTCTAACTCTCTCAAAACTACTCAAATTCACTTTTTTATAGGAATCTGACAGAACTTGTGAGAGAGCTCCAGTAAGACGCTGTTTTCATGTGGCCATCTTGGCTCCGCTCCCCCCTGGATCCTGCTTTTTAAATCCATTGTTATCCTTTTCTATTTCTATTATTGAGTTCATTCCATTCACATTTAGTTATGATCATTAATTTTGCATTTACCTCCATTCTATTCTCTTAAATATTTCCTCTCTTCATTTCTCATTCCCTCTTTATAAAGAAGAGGGTGGTGAGAGAGGTGGGAGCTCAATATCAATATTTGATGCTTAATGTGATAAACTTCTGATCCTTTCCCCTCCTTTCTTTTGATTTTAATGACTGTGAGACAACAAGAAATATTAATTTCCATTCGGTCCTTCCTAATTTTCAAGAAGTCTCTTGCTTGGGTCACATTTTGTACCTCTTACCCTAGACTGTTAATCAAGTCTTTTCCCTAAAACTCTTATTTCTTTTCCAGTTTTTTTTTCCTCTCAAGGTTTCACTTCACTTATAAAACCATTTTTAAAATTTAGAAGTTTCTTGCTTCATTTCTTCTAGAAATTCTGGTTGTATTTAATGTTATATTCAAGGCTCTCAGGAGAAGGTCAGGGCCAGGATTTGCAATCTTTCAGCGTACCCAAAGTGGTCAGACCTAGAGTCTGATTGTTCCCTTCTTGGTCTAAGCATTGTAAGTCCCAGGGTCTAGCCAGTATATGTGTGATCTTGCCCCTACTTGGAGTAGATTGCTGCTGGCTTCAGACTTTGTTAGCTAGCTGGAAGGCTCTATAGGTTCAAAGCAATAGAACTGTAGGCTCCCCCTTGGTCTGACCTCTCTGCCCTGGTTATTCAACCAGAAAATTCAAACTATTCTGAGGTCTGAATCTGAGACCATGACCCAAGATAAGGGCCACATAGATGTTATCTGTTCTGCTCCTTTCCTACTACATAGCCTCTATAACTGAGCCTTGCCCCAAGGAAGCCACTGGCTGGCCACCCCAAGGAGGGCCCTTCCTTGATCCACACAGGGACTATGACCCCGCTCTGCGGTCAAAGTGCCTTAGCTGCCAGGTGTCTCCTGCTCCTCTCTCTGCACAGGAGTAAGGCCCATGTTGGCTAGATCTGATACCACTTCTTGCCGTTGTACACATTAGAGTCAGTCTCCAGTCCCTGAAGGTCTCTGTCCTTATCTTTATGCTGATCTGGGCTGCAAAATCTTACTGTATTTTCCCCTTGAGTTCCCTTCTCACCAGTAGGTCTGGTATGCTTTCTAGGTCTTTGTTGTAGTAGTTGTGGGGGCAGAACTGTGCAGGACTGTTTATCACTATTCAACCCTCTTTTTTGAACTTAAGAAATGTATGACCTGGGACAAATCTAATGAGATGATATTTAACAAAGATAAATATAAATCTTTTTTTTTAATTTCTCAGGCATGAGTAGGGGGAGGCACAATTTAACAGCAGTTAAATGTGAAAGAAGTAAGGATTTTAGTGTACTAAAATTTAAGCAAAATTTGAGTGTGAGTCAACATTCTGATATGACAGTCAAAAAACGCTATTTGCATTAGGAGGGGTATAGCTTCCAGGAATAAAGAGGTAATGGTGCTGCTATACTGTGACCTGTTTAGACTGCATTCCAGGTATTGTGTTCATTTCTTAACTCCCCATTTTATGGGGTAGAGGCAGCTGGCTGGCGTGGTAGCTAAAGCACTGGACTTAGAGTCAGGAAGACCAGAGTTCAAATCAGAGCTCAGACATTTATCAGTTTTGTGTCCCCAGACAATTTTGTTTAACTTCTTGTTTCCTGATCTGCAAAGTGAAAATAATAATAGCGCCTACCTCACAGGCTTGATTTGAAGATCAAACAAGAAGATACGGTATGCTTTGTAAACCTTAAAGTTCTGTACCCATTAGTCATTATTGCCGTTGTTATAACTGGTAGAGCAGAGGTGTCAGACTCCTGCACAGAGCCCACAAAACTCCCCATTCAGCCAGAACCAGGTTAAAATCTAATTGGGAAATGTTTAACAAAATAAATAAAATTATAAGATAGGTAATATTAATTTGCGGTTTTCTAAGTCAATATGCAGCCTTTAGAGATTGTTTCTATCTGAGTTTGACTCCACTGTTGTAGAGAATCCAAAGTTGGTTTTCCAGGATGGTGAAAGACCTTAAATAAATGCCAAATGAGATTAGATCTAGGAAGTGGAGGTGTTTATCCTGGAGAAGAAAAAACTCAGGGTAGAATTGCTAGCTTCAAATATTTGAAGGGTTATATGGAAGGGGGGGAGGGCACTGATTTTTTCTTTTTAGCCACAAAAGACAAGTGTAGGAGCAATGGAAGTCAATCAATCAACAATTATTTGTTAAGCACTTACTGTTTGCTAGGCACCGTGTACAGTCCTGAGAACATTTGTTTTTAAAAGGCAAAAAATAAGAAACTTTAGGCTTCAAGTACATAGATGAACTTCTTAACAATGAAAACTAACCATAAGTGAAATAGACTTCCTTGAGGGGTATTGTTTACCACCTCACTGGATGTCTTCATATAAAGGCTGGACAAGTACTTTTTGGGGATGTTGTAGAAGGGATGCTTTGGGGGCGGCATCTAGATGGCACAGTGGATAGAACACTGGCTCCCGGAGTCAGGAGGACCTGAGTTCAAATGCGACCTCAGACATTTGACACTTATTAGCTGTGTGACCCTGGGCAAGTTACTTAAGCCCTTTTGCCTTGCCAAAAATAAAAAATAAAATTTTTTTAAAAAATGCTTTTTTTGGAGGGGACAAAAGGAGATGAACTGAATGGCCATTGAAATCCTATAGGCTCTAAAATTACATGATTACCCATCTGTAAACTTAGTAGAGTGCTCAGATGAGCTACAAGGTTCCTTCCAGCTTTCAATCTATGAAATAAATTCACAAATGCTGAGGCAGCACAGAGTATGTGAGATACTCTGAGCAAAGTGGAGGACAACGTGTCAGTTACAATCTGGTGTCTTCTTGTCTCCTTTTGATGTAAATGTCTCAACAGCACCTTTTAAAAAATAGTTTCAAATTGAGGGTCTAGAAGACATGGATAAGAATATCGGTTCTCGTTATTTTTAAAACAATCAATGAATATTGCTCTCTTTTTTAAGCTATCATCTATCAACAACCAGTAACCCACTGGAATGTGTTCACACTTCTTGTCAAACAACATTTTGTTCACTTAACTGTCCTCATTAGGAGCTCACAATTCATCTAAAGGGTGTCTAAAATAAAACTCAGAGTAAATAAATACCACCACACATTTTGTTAGGCAAAACACCACCATCTTCAGGAATTAACAGCCCCAAGGAAAAAAGCTGTCATCCATTAAATAAACCATTAGAGAAAGAAGGGAAATACCAGGCAAAGTACTTTGAAATAAGTAAAATCCTATTCAAATGTAAAAGAGCACCATTAAGACAGTCACCATCCACCTAACTGGTGATGAATGTGAATCCAGATGTGACCTCCTACAGGAGCTAGAAAGCACTGCATTTGGAATCTGAAGCATTTCCCTTCTGAGTCAAGGCTCGCTGCTGGGTCAAGTGGGGGAATTGGATTACCTGAAAGCTCCTTCACGTTCTTTCTATCATCCTGTAAACCCAAACAATCAGTTAATATCATGACCTTTATTGTATCAAGAATTGGGGGCTCTAATAGCTAATGGGGATGCTGAGAGGCCTTGGTTCTTACTTTTTGATGTTGTCGTGCAGTTGTTTCAGTCGTGTGCGACTCTTCGTGGCCCCGGGGGGGGGGGGTTTCTTGGCAAGGACGCCAGAGTGGTTTGCCATTTCCTTCTCCAGCTCGTTTTACAGATGAGGAAACGGAGGCAAAGTGTTAAGTGACGTACCCAGGATCACACAACTAGTGTCAAGACCACATATGAACTCACGAAGATGAGTCTTCCTGACCCCAGGCCCAGCATTCTATCCACTGAGTTAGCTATCTGTACTTTTTGCAGTAGGCCTATACTAACTAGGCCTATGGTAATGCTAATACTAATGCTTTTAACTGTTGAAAGCCCACGGTACTCATTTTATGATTTTACATGTGGGGCTTTATAGGAATTCTAAATAGTATACTCGTAATCAGACAATTAATAAAGGAGTATTCATTAAGAACCAACTATCATAACAAACCCCTGTATATCTGATGGAGTCAGTATGATTTCAGAAAATGTCAATGGGAACTGATTTTGCGGATAAGTCCTAGAGATCATTTGAAATACTTCTGTATGGAGGAATATGTGGAAATATTCAGATTATCCGACGGCTGATGTGTATAATGGATAGAGCGTTTGACTTGGCAACAGAAGGTTCAAATCCTGCCTCACTTTCTCTTTGGGCTCCAGTCTCATATCTCAAACTACCTCTTGGACAATTTTAATTGAGTGTCCTGGCAGCACCTCAAACTCAACTCTCCTCCCGAATCCTCTACTCTTCCCAACTTCCCTGTTACAATAGAGTACCTCAACATCTTCCCAGTTGTATAGGTTCAGAACCTCAGGATCATTCTTAGCTCTTCCCACAAATCCAAGTCTTGTTGTTTCTACCTTCACATCATCTGTTGCCTACGTCCCCTCCGCTCACACTGGCACCACTCTTGTTGAGGCTCTTGTCACCCCCGTGTGGGTTATTGTAGTAGTGTTCTGATTGGCCTCCTCACCTCATGTCTCTCTCTCCCCTCCAGTCCATCCTCCAAACAGGTGCCAACATGAATTTCCTAAAGGTTAAGTCACCTCACCCTGCTCAATAAATTCCAACGGCTCCCTCTTACCTCTAGGATCAAGTATGAGGTCCTCTAGTATTTAAGCTTCTTTACTACCTGGCCTCTTCCTACTTTCCCAGTCTTTATTTCCCATTCTCTACAATCTAACTAGATTGTATATAACCATGTGTGCCTCTATACTGTTCCTCAAATAACACATTCCATTTTGTCTCCATGGCTTTGTACTGGTTGTCCCCATCTCTGGAAGACTCTATCTCCACTTCTGTTTCTAGATATTCCTGACTTCTTTCAATATTCTAATTAATAAAAACAACAATAATTAGCATTTAGCACCTTAAGGTTTGCAAAGCACTTAACAAACGTCTCATTTCAGCCTCATAATAATCCCTGAAGGCAGGTACTAACTATTCTCATTTTACAATTCAAAAACTAAGGCAGACAGTGGTTAAGTGACTTGCCCAGGGTTACAAAACTAGTCTGAGGCAGCATTTGAACTCAGGTCATCCTGATTCCTGGTCCTATACCCACGCCCTCTCTACTGAGCTGTCTAATCCTCTTTGCCCAGTCACTGGAGCCATCTCCACTCAAGCTACCTTCCTTTTGCTCTTTATGTACTTTACACTCCAAAGTTATGAATTGGTTTCTGAACTAACTTCAGAGGCAGCAGCGATGTGAGGAGTGTTCAGAGCCAATGGAGCCAGTGGAAGTCAATAAATTAATGACAAAGGACAAATCTAGCTAAGGCTTTACTGTAGAAGATGAACGGGTTTAGGGTTTCTTTTTGAAAAGCTAAACTAAGCTTTTTCTGGTGATATTGACAGTTTTTTTGGGGGGAAACTATATTATAGAGAAGAAATGTTCACAACTGTCGGTCAGTCATTACATCATATCTGACTCTTAGTGACTCCATTTGGGATTTTCTTGGCAAAGATACTGGAGTGGTTTGCTATTCCGTTGTCCAGCTCATTTTACAGATGAGGAAACCGAAGCAAACAGAGTCAAGTGACTTGAGCAGGGTCACACAGCTGCAAGTAAGTGTCTGAGTCCACATTTGAACTCATGAAGATGAAACCCAGAATGCTATCTACTGGGCCATTTAGCTGCCTTTCACAACTACTCCTTAACTAAAAGGAATGGATTATGCTGATATCATGGCTTCATCTGATGGCAGCTAGATGGTATAGTACATTGGAGCTATGATTCACTGAAGTCAGAAAGATATGAATTCAAATTCTTCCTCAGACCCTTAGTAGCTCTTAATAGCTTAATTCTTCTTAGTCTGAATACTTAACTTAGAGGGTTATTGTTAGAATCAATGGAGTAATATATGTAAAGTGCTCTGCAAACCTTAGAGTGCCAAATAAATATTACCTCTTATCACCATCATCATTAATTTGAAAATAATACACATATTGACCAGTGTTTCCTTTCCAAGTTTCATGTGTTTGGTGAAGAACAAATGTTGTTTTCAAACCTTATAGGAAAAATAGTCAATCAACATACAAACATTTTTTAAGGCCTAACTGGATTTCTCTCCCCAGCCCTTTACAGTAAAAACTGAAGCTTTCTAAAAACCTATGTCCTTTAATGCTACTATTGCTGCACTGGAGGAAAAGAAAATCTTAGGTTTCTATCATATTAGATTTTTCCATAAAACCTACATAGAAAATATACGCATCGTGCTAAAGACCCTAATCTAGGTCTTTAGTGGTTTAGACTGTCAAAATTTTTTTGTAGGTCAAACAAATTAAGGAAATAATTTCTTTATTTTCATTCTATCCTTTCTTTTAGTCAACTTGGAATTGAGAACAGGGTTCTAATCCTACTTCACATTTACTAGATATGACACTGAGCATGTCACATCATCACCTATCTGGACTGCCCCGCCGTGTCATCTGTAAAATTCATGCTTTGGACTCAATTGACCTAACATCCCTCTAGCAATAAATTTGCTACTATGATCCTTGATCATAGCACTCAGGACCATTGAACACACTGGATTTATGATTCAATAATGACTCAAAATTCAATATATAAAATTATAGTCTTGGCGCTAGAAGTGACTTCAGGTGTTATCTTGCTTAACCTATACCTGAAGGTAAATCTTGTCTACAGTATCTGAAAGATATGGTCATCTAATCTCCATCTGGAGACCTCCAAGAAGAAAGAATTTACTTCTTCTTAATGGTGCAGCCAGGTGGTACAGTGGTTAGAGTAGAGGGCCTGAAGTCAGTAAGACTCCTTCTTCATGAGTTCCATTCTAGCTTCAAACACTTATTAGCTATCTGACCCTGGGCAAGTCACTTCACCCTGTTGGCTTCAATTTCTTCACCTGTAAAATGAGCTGGAGAAGGAAATGGCAACCCACTCCAGTATTTTTGCCAAGAAAATCCCAAATGATGTCATGAAGAGTCAGATATGACTGAAAAACGATTCAACAACAAACTTCTTCAGGTGGCTCATTCAACCTTTGAATAGCTCTTATCAGAAACTTTTTCAAAAATATTAAGCTAAAATTCACCTCTCTGACACTTTTAATCTCTGTCATTAGTTCTGGGAACAAGCAAAAAAAAAGTCTAAACTTAATTTTCATAACAATTCTATGTTTGAAGATAAAAATCATACCCCTTACAAAGCTTTCTATTCCTGAGGCCAAATGCTTCTAGTTCTCCCAACAGATCTTTATTTGTATGCTCCATCCCACTGTGTCTATCTTTCTACCACCTGCATTCAGAAGTGAATACAAAAGTATACAGCAAGGCTATTACCTGCCTACCTTGGAGTGCTATACCAGTAGAAATGCCATCTTATATGACACTAGCCATTTTGGTTCCCACATATCTTTGTTATCCACTATCACCATTCTCAAATCTTCCTGTTACCTCCAATATATCCAAAATTCTCTTTTTATTATCACTTTCTTCTAGGCTTTAGCTTTCCTTCTAAGCTTATTGGGCTAGACTATTCCATTCTATCAGACTTTAGTCATCTGTATCATTTAAAAAGATGAACTGTTCACTAAGTTTTGTGCAGCTACACTACCTTCTTTAAAATTTTACCTATTTTTTCTATATTCAGAATCATTTGTACATAACTATACTCTTGGGTGTCCTATTCCTCTTGAGATAATCTTTGCTGAAAAAAATTTAGGCCATGTGTTCTTTTATATTCCTTCTCTAGAGTTCTTGGAAATCTGCCAATGCTGAGCCAAAGGGTATAAAGAATATAAGATCTCACTGAGCATATTATTTATTGACTATAAAACTTCATTCCATAGTCTAGGCAGGGGTATGGAACTTTGGACTTAGATTCAAACCTACTTGAGGACCTAGAGGGCCACATGTGGCCCTAGGGTGACAGGTTCCCCACCCCTAGCTAGGGTATTCATAAGACTCTGCCTTCCTCTTTTTTCTTGTAGGAAGTTGAATGTGTGGTGTGACCTTGGGAAGTTCCTATCATGTTTACATTTACATTGAATTCTTCCTTATTTGTCCAAATCAGATGCAGAGTAGAAGTTCTTCTCTAGCTGGTCCTTTGCCTTCTAAAGAATGAAATTATAAAGGCCCAGAATATCTCAGCAGCAATGTTTTTGGCCAAAAGAGAGCTTCTTCTGAAGTCTCCACCTCTACTGTGTCTTGCTTCTATACCAACTTCATGATCTGCCTCTGGAACTCTGCGCCAGTCTTCATTCTGGCAAGCAGGTCTATAATGTCCTCTCAGCCCACTGACTCTTGTTTTTCTTTCTAATGATCCTCACCCAAGTGATCTCTACTCCATTTCTCCCTCTAAGTCAGTTTCTTAAGTAAAAATATCTTTTTAAATATGTGTAGTGTTTCCTGTAAGCTTCCAGAGACTAATGAGATATTTCCCTGGGGGAGAGGATGTGTAGACAGACCCCAGCTGTGGGGAATTTGATATGGGAGTATGACATATTATGCTGTGCAAAGTTTGGAAGACTGAAGATGGCCAGAGCAGGGGCTGTTCCACGAGACCAGATGCTAGGTAGGTAGATAGGACACTGGCAATCAGAATGGAGAAAGAATAGTAGTACATATTTTTCCCTCAGCTGTGAAGTAGCTAAAGCTGTCCTCTCTTTTCCCTCCTCTTCAGCTGCCCAAAGATTTTTACCCTAGATCTTTCTATTCCCTTTTCACTGATCTTTCATTGTGCAATGGTATGTTTTTTTAATTAAGCTTAATTGATTTAGAGATCATTCTGTAGTGTTCTGCTGAGTATGTTGAATGGAAGGATAGCTCCGAAGAGGTTTTTCTTCATATTTCACAAAATAGGTAAGCTATCACCCAATGTCCTATGCCTCACTGAGAGATAGAGGCTAATGTTGCATGACATTTCCCAACCTACCTTTTTCTGGTTAGGATAAACAGGAGTGAGGAGGAAACACACAGCTGCACACTACTATAGCATCTAGGGCCTATATTTGCAAAGCCCCCTTCAACCTAGGGTGGCCCCAGGTACAGAGTCACCTCCCACTTCATTGCACACCACTGAAATTGCATTCATTTCCTTGTATTATGATCTCTCATTGAATCTATTGTTTTATCTATACATAAGTGAAGTCATGAGTAAATACTGGAGTCAAAGAGTATCATTAGTTCCCTTCCCAGATTGTATCTCCTGGTAATTCATAAAGATATTCACCGTTATTCTTCCTAAGTCACATCAACTATTGACTTTAGCAGTTATATACAGAAAATGCGATCATTGTCTATACAATTTTCAGTTTAAAGTTCCTTTAATCAGATCTACAAGTCTCCTTAGTCTTTATTTGATGTACTCTATCTATGGCAAGAGCCCATCATTCTTATACTTTAGGTCCTGATTGAGAAATCTAAATTTTATACTCCAACACAGTCTTTTTAACCAGCTGTTCATTTTCCCAAATCATTTCTCTTTTTCTTTATTATAGCACGTTCTTTATTTTTGGTAGTAGTAATGAAATATCACTTGTCTTCTTCATTTCCTATTTTCAGCCCAGGATTTTACAACCCCAAGAGTTTTCAAGTTCAAATTTTCTTTTGGTAACCCTTGGACCTACATAAATTTCCAGAAGTGGTTGGTGCTCACCATGTTCAACAAGCCTTGGAGAGTCTCTGTTACACCCCAGATCCACATCTTGGGAAGACAACATTCCTCCCAATTTTTCCTGACTGGTAATCTCAGGACTTCTCATCAAGAAGTCACAAGACATCAGACATTCTTGCCTGGTGTTACCTTTAGAGCTTAGTAATTATTCTAGGGAGCATATGATACTTCTTCTTTTTTTTTTCCACAGGATCCAATTCTGCTTTCAAACCTAGGAAGACCCTTAACCTCATCCTTCAATTTTACAAAAATTGAAATTCCTTACCCTCAAGGAGTTTGCATTCTTGCTTCTCTAATCCTGGGTCATACATGTTATTTCACCTCCAACTGGCCACCATTTCTTTAAATTCCCCTTGAATTCAGTAGTTTAATTAATAATCAATAAATTAATATTACATATTAATTATATAATACAAATATTTTTCTATATTTCATAAAAATATAAATATATAAACATTAATATAAATACATCTAATATATTAATTATAATAAATGTTTAATTAATAATTAAATTTAATATTTAAATTCTTCCTTGAAACTTATCATTATTCATATTCCCAGAAATTGCTTTCATTTACCATGGACTTCTATCACCATTCTTTTTCCTACATTCCTACATAATTCCTCTGTAGGAATCCTATTCTAAGATCTGAATGTGGCAGAGAGGTGACCTAGGTTCTTCAAGCCTATGCCAGCAGAGAAAAATGTCTGAAAGATTTTACCACGTGGAAATATATTTGAGAAGAGTTCTAGTAACACATCATGTCTACTTTCTGTAGCCCAGCCTAGTAAAAGTAAAAAGGGGCTCACTAGTAGGGTGACCAGTAAGGCTGGCCAACTTCTTTGGCCATGGCAACCCATGAAACAAATACAAAAGGGTCTTCAGTCCTTTATAGCTCCCTTTATACTTCTTCAGTGAAGGTGACAAACTGGTTTTTTAAAAAAAGGCGCTAAAAATAAGTTTGTAGATTGTTTACAAACATTAACTTATCTGCTGTTGCTATTCTAAATGGGAGATCTCTGTCCACTGACTGGATATACTATTGAAAAAACTGAATCATATAAATATTGATAGTCTTGCTATAAACAAAACCAAAAGGAAGTGTTAGATGGAAAGATGTTCCATGGGTTCCCTTGGTGAGGAATATATAATTGTTTGGAATTGAAATCACTGTGCACTCAAAGGCGGTGGGAAACATCATCATGGCATAGTTAGTCAACACGTATTGCAGTGCTCATGATGCTCATTTGCAAAAATATCGTCACTGAGATAATTGCAGCTTGTGTGCCAACATCTGTTGCAGAGTACTTAACAGAAATTTTACACAGAGTTTTATGTGACCTTTCAAATTAAAAAAGAAATGTTTAATACCCGGTGACTTTAATGAAAAGGTAGGTCAAAGGGGAGGGTGGTGCAACACATGTTAAAAAAAAAACCACAAAAAACATGATTTTGAAATAAAAAAGGTTGAAAGTCTGTACCTGCTGTTTAAGTATGTTCAGACTATTGATATAACACAATAAAAATCAACAGCAAATTGGAATACAAATGAGAAGATATGATGTGCAACTGAGGCAATGTAAGTCTATCATATTTAATTAAGTTACTGATGCTGAAAAATGGGAAATGGATTAAAAAACAGATACTGACATAAACTTTTGCAACTTCTTAAAGTTTAGCTGACTTAAATCAATTGTCACCAAGAGACCAAGAACTTAGATATTGCCTTAGTCAGCAAAGACTTCATTTTCTTATCAAGAGATGTGGCAATCAATATCAACACTGGATTAGAATATATACTTATCATGAAATCTTACGGAACAGATTTGTGGAAGACTCTATGCCATGTAGCAATAGGTGAAAAAATCAGTTTACGGAAAGCTTGGGGAGAAAATTGTGTCAGTTTTAAGGCATTTTTAGGATGGAAATGAAAGGACAATAAATGTATGTATACATATATGTGGACAATATATATATACATAATATAGATAAGGCCTATATAATGGAAATGATCTGTGAAGATTTCTATCACAAATTCTTCTCCACAAATGACAGTGGAGTCACTACATTTGAACTCTAACATTCCTGATGTGTTCTAGCAAGAAATAGAAATGGCACTGAAGAAAATACAGAAAATAACAAAAGCTATTGACTCCTGATAACCGCTAGACAATTTTTATGAAAAAAAAACTACAGAAAAAGGTGGCATATTTGTTGAAAGCTTGAAAAGTACACGTAGGCTTTTGCAGAGAATATTCTATAGCATGCTTCATCTTTACAATATCCCAGCTGACTGAAACATATAAAGAATGTAAGATGCTGCTCTGGGTTGTGTTTGAAAAATATAAAAGTTTAATTAGTAGAACAAATGTTATTTCCAAAAGGTGTTTCCCAAGCCTATGAAATTATGACTCCCTGCAAATATGACAAGGTAATTTTGCTTAATAACATCTGAATTTTAATATGAAATAAGGCATAAAACAGAGAACTTTTGCTCACCTGAGGCAATTACCACTATCATGGAGGATGTCCAGAATATAATTCAAATAGAAGATTCTCTAAAGATAAAACATCTTTCATATATTCCTGTTTGCACGTAACACTGTGATGACTGCATCAAGCCCTGGAACAATGCAGAATATTTGAAATATGGCCTATAATAACACAAAAATATTTGTTCTATTCACATAGGAAAAACCAAGTGGATGAAGAATGTTTATCAATTAGACTGTATTGTGTTGTTGGATGAACAACCCACAAAGGTGATCCATCAGTACTTGGTATCTTGGACAGGTAAACTAGATGTATAATGAACTATTCCCAAAACTAGACTCAGAATTGGAGGATGAAAGTAGGCTGAAGTGCCTTTGGGAAATTACACAATGCTTTTTAATGATCTCAAGCTTCTTCATGGAACAGAGGCCCATTTTTTAAAACATTAATGTTCTTCCAGTGGTTCTTTACAGCTACATATCGGGAAATACCATAAGATTTGAAAAATCAAAGTTGAGGATTACCCGCAAAGCAATGGAGAACGGCATGGTAACTGTAAGTAAATTAAAATATTTTACCAATGAAGAATTGCTGAGGAAAAGTGGTGTCATCAGAGTGATACATGACCTGTAGCAGATGGGGGGATGATTATGCAAGGAAAACCAGAGGTGACCAATCCACATACTCCACTGGTGTCCATGCAATGTCAAGAGATGTGGTAAAAAGCCACCAAGACATTGTGTGGAAGCCCTATGGAAAATTCACAAGTGAATATTGTCATAATCATCAGCTATTAGAAATAGAACTACTTTAGCAACATTCGCTTGTACAAAACAATGTGCTAAGTTCAAATATTTTAAAAATACACTATTAATTCCTTCCTGGACAAGTTAGACATTCTTTTCAAAGATAGAAGGATGCAAAATCAAATATTATTTCCTTTAAAGAAAAAGCAATAGCAATTCAGGCTAGCCTTCCCGCAAGTAAGGAATCTAGCAGTTAGTTTCAGCCCTCTTCCTCACCAGTGATTTATCCTGAAGTTGCTGCTAGTGTCATGTTTAACTACAATCTAAATTAAAAGATTACTTATGGGTTTTAATTGTTCATATTAGTCCTGTTCCTCTCTCACTATCAAAACTAAGGACTCTATGAGGTTATTAAAGGCACCTTGTCTACTATAGAAATTAAATTTTATAATATTAGGACCTTAAATACATTTGAAGAGAATTCTTTGGGGAGACACACAAAACTTCAGAAAGCATTATAACCAAGTGTAGAAGACTTGAATTCTAGTTTTGACAATTCCACTTTGGGTTCAAGTAAAGGACTCCTCTTACAACATACATTAAATGCTAGAACTTAAAGATCATCTAATCCAAATATCTCCATTTTACAACTGGAGGCCTGGAGAGATGGTAGTGCTTAATAGGCCAGGCACTGTACTAATTATAATTATAATTATTAACTCATTGAATTCTTACAACCCTGGAAGGAAGGTGTTAGTCATCCCTATTTTAAAGATGAAAAAGATGGGGATAGACTTTAATGTAAGTAACAATACAGCAAGTTTTTAAAAAATCACTTGATTTAGATTCAAAGACCCCAGGCTGAAATCCTGGGCACTGTCACTAACAAACTGTGTGACCTTGGGACAATGCCTCCACCCCTCTAAGCTTCCTTATTCTCACCTGTAAAAACGAGAGGTTTAACTACAGTAACTCTAAGTCACTTATAGCTCTAGATGCAATAATGTTGCAGTTTTCTTACCTCATTTAGTTAATCTCAGGCTGGATGCAACTCTTTTAGGGTACAAATAAAAACACCAATTGAAATCTATACAAAACACATCTTAAGCTCCAATGACTCACCATCTTATTTGAATATGACTTGGGGGAGCGAAACACATGAAAATAGTACTAAGATTTTACTGTAAACATAAATGTTTAGTCATTACCTGGTAGCCTTAGAAAACTAAATTTCCAAATGATAAAAGCACAGTATAGTTAAATTTAGATTCAAGAGAAAAGGTGCTCTAATTGCTTTGACTACTACCTAGCACATATTACACAAAGGCATGCAAAGACAATCTATTGTAGGTATCAATAACAAATGTTCATACAAAGTGGCCCTAAAGCCTTAAAACTAAGACTTTTGTGTTACCCTGCATATAAATGTCTTCACTTTACTTTTTAAAGTGTCAGATAAAGAGTTTTAAAATGGAGCCACCTTGGGGGAAATTTTTTTATCACATGGATTTTCAAAGTGTAAATCATATACACAGCAAGAATGTTTTTAATAAAGAAAAAAATTTCTAATCTGAATGCTAAGCATTCAGAATAAAGGACAAGATATTTATAAAAGGCTGTTTCCTGACACAGATAAAAACCGAGGAGAGTAGTGTAGATGGCTTATTCAAAAGTGTCTGGTTTTGTTTGCATATTTGTAAATCAGCCCTAAGCTATAGTCTACTGACTATTCCATCCCCATCAACCCTACAATTCAGGGTCAGCCATTTTCAAAAATATCAAAAAGGTCTTCCCAACATTCTTCACTGATTCAAATTTCCAACGTAATGCACATGAAGTAGGATGTATCAACAAACTGCACATAGAAATAACAAAAGATAAAAAAGCTACTGACAAGCATTTATATTTAACTTCTTTATTTTCTTCAGAATATTTTAATATTGAAGCCCAAATTGTTACTTTAGGGAGAGGGAAACAGAGAAACATGAAAAAGACAAACATTTCATTTAACTTATGGTATTGTGAGCTGTCACTTTTGTAGGCAACACTTTTTTTTTTTTGTAGAAAAAAAAACAAACAGCACCATTAAAGAACGCATGATCCCTGAATTTTAAACAAAATACTGTCTAAAAAAAGTGTTAAAATGCTTCTTGCAGGCAGTCACATTTAGTCAGGTATCAAAGCAAGCATAACACAGTATTAAATTGTAGCAGTCCCATTGAAATCAACTGCACCCCCTTCTGAGGATTTTGCAAACCATTTCTGAGTTTTGTTTTTATTTTTTTTTTCCTGTGGGAATGGTATTTTCTTTGGTAGAGGACTGAAGGAGGGTTTTACTTTTCTGTATGCTGACTGATATAAAATGTCTATGTATGGTGCAGGGGCATTCACCCCAAGTCTGTATTTATCATGCATGTTATGTTTGGGTTGATTTCACATTTTGCTGTTATACTGTAGGAGTAATACTGCCTTTTAAAAAAGGCATTAAATGGCTAATGTCAAACAGATGTAAACATTCAGAATACTGACAACGAAAAAAACCACATGCGTGCCCACACGCACACACACATATACACACACAAAAAACCCTGTACTGAAAATGTGAATCAGATTAGGTTTCTGTGAAGTAAGGAATGGTGGGAGTCGTGAGTGTGGAAGAGTATTTTACAGCAGTACAAGAGAATTATGGCAACCAAGTAAAGCACTTTCTTTGTAACATTCATTTACAGTACAAATACAACAAAGTTATTCTACAGACTAAATTATTCTGTAACTATCAAATATAGTACAAAGAGAAATAGTATGTGCTATAAAAAAAGCAGCTCCTTTAAATTAGACTAAAAAAATGTTTTCTGTTGGTTTGACAGTGACAACACATGAGGGCTGAAGACAGAATTTTAAATTCAGGAAACATTTTAGCTACATAGGCCCATGACAGCTAAGCACTGTCTCTGTCCACATCATTCTCTGAAAACATATGGATGATGACTGGACGACTTTGCTACTGTCACAGAATGTCTACATATGCCCTGCAGTTTCAATAGGGCAGTTCACACCTGGGAAATGAGATGGTCATGGGCCTGAATCTTGTGGAGATGGAGCTTCTGAGCTTGGCCTGCATTCAAGTGTTTATCTTGGTACTTTACCATACCTTGTAGGAACTGTTAAATCAGAGGCTACAAGAACTTTGAAATTGTGCATGTGTTTGTCAAAGGAAATGAGGCTGCAGCATAGAGTACTTTTACCCCTGATGGCATTGGAAAGCACCATATGCACCAGTTTATTCTGCTTTTACGTTAAACTGAGCAATGAACTCTAGGGTCCAGAAATCAACCAGACATTCTACGTAGCTCACCCCTACAACACAGGCTACCACAGGGAGTGTGCTGAGTAAAGAGGTCCAACCTCAGTAATCTACTTTCTTCAAGTTAACCTACATTTTCCATGGACTACATCTCAGCAAGTAAACAGCATATAAATAGGGTGCTCAGTTCACCAAACTTTCTATTTTTCTCACTCTCGGGAAGAAAAGAATCTTCATACTGGAAATGAATTTTGTAGTAGGACACACTTCTTAGTATGCTCCTTGGTACCTTACTGTCATTATACACCTCAGGTATATGCATATCATGAAGGAGGTGAGGGAGGGGAAGCAACTTTTCTTCCTTCCCCTGCTCCAAAAGTGCTACTTAGGAATTTTTTTTAAGAAGGAAAACAAAACAAACAAACAAAAGGCAAGTGTGCAAATATTTTTCTTCCTGATGGGGATACATTAGGGTGCAATAGTCTACAGGTATGACAGCACATACCAAAGCCTTCATATTAACATAAACCAAGAAGGAAATGGGCCAACTACTCCATCTGTACTCAAAGAGGGTAGCTGGTGCAAATCAGTAAAGAGAAACCCTACTGGCCTAATTTGCATACGCTCACTTTTCTATGTGCACTCAATAGATACCCGCAGAATATCTGACCCCTCGTGTTGCTTATTACTTTTTTAATCTCACTATTTTTTAGTGTGTGAACACAGCTGCTCAGTGACACCAAACTGCATAAGCACTAGGCTAGGAAACTAAACTGGAGCAAAACCAGAATGGGCAAGAACAGGCAAAAATTAGCAAAAGTTAGCTTTGAACTTGATTGCGCTCCGATTTAGGCTACTGAATGACTAAATACACAACCATCAATAGATTCTTAAAACCTAGTCAATGAAAAATCAAAGATACAGAAGGACACTTTTCTTTATCCCCCAAAAGCCGCTTGCAAGCAATATACAAAAATGACTGAGCCGATAAGAATGAGTTTAGTATCACATCAGTTGCATTCATATCTCACATACAAAGTGCAAACGTTCTGTTGGAATTTCTCTCAACACTGCCTATCAGTCACTGCTACAATATTTTTCAATCTGCTGGTGTAAACAGAGCCTCATACCCACATAATAGCCAAAGAGTTTGGAACCAGGAGACACTGCACTCCTGTTTCCTAGGGAGTGTTCACACTAAGATACACTAGCATGTTCTTGTCATTCTGCTGACCTGGGGAATGAAGTTCTTTGCTCTAACCCTTGTAAAAATTAAATACAATATGATGTAATAGAAAAGACACCACTAAACCGAAGCTTGGCACACAAGAGGAGCTTGAGCATCTTCTGAAGTCTATCCTGATTCCTTTGGAATGGATTAAGTGCACTCCTAACTTCTTCAATGATCAGTTTTATGGGAGATACAGTAGCAAAAGTACTGAAAAGCTGAATTACTTCGCAAAAGGAGGCATTTGTAGAGAGAAAGTATCTTTCCATATTAGCGATTTTTGTTAATGAAAACTGACTTGTATCACATAATAAAAAGAATTTGGCAATACCATAATAAATATGAGGGGAAAACATTTTAGAATCTTAAGTTGCTCATTTTAGTCCACTCTTAAGACAAACTCTAAGGGAATGGCATAGCATTTACATTATTAATACCACATGTAAACAGCCAGGTGGTCCTAACTAGAAATAAATTACCATTTCTCCTATGTTTTTGTGTTTATTTTAGTGGTCACAGCCACATCAGTGGATGAGTTCAATGCACCCCAAATTTTTTGCTAATTTGGAGTAAAAAGGGTACATTAAGTTTTTCTTCCTACAATCTGCATGTGCTTTTCGTGTTTTCGTGACTAGAGCCCCCAAATTACAACTGTTTTCAAATGTGATGGTAGCAAAATCTTTTGGAAAGTAGCTACAGAGTCCTCAACATGCATATTGTACTGGTTAAATACTGATGGTCATTTTCCAAAGATACAGTATCCCTTTTTCAAAAAAGCACTCCCACTCCCCTGACACTAATAATGTCTGGAATTAAGAAAAAAATTAAGCATGCATTATCTAGAAGTAATTTTAAAATAAGGATTATAAATTCAGAGTCAAATATATTTATATAGAGAGTAAAACATGAGAAACATTTTTTAAAAGTGTTTTCTTCTAAATTAGCCCTCTAGTCTGACATTCACTTTCATCATTAATGTCATCTTAAAAGACAGAGCCTGGCCTAAGTAGAGAAGCCAGAATTCAGAAGTGACATTGATGAAGGGCCACTACCACCTTTTCCTTCAAATTCTAATAGCTAATAAATGTGTTATACTGAATAAAATGGAAAGCATTTGCCATATTTATCCATTTATTTGCCTATATGTGAAATACTTTAATTGGAGGGATTTTTTTTTTCATCTTCAAGTGCCATGCAAGAAGCTACGAAGAATAGCATATAGAATTTATTGGGGCCAAGAGTTGGTTACCCTGGACTTAAATTGGTGTGGCCAAGGTCACATTATTGGCTCTGTGAGACCCACTTAGGATTGAGGATGTATACTATCTTCCCCAGATGGAAAAACCCGTGCTAATCTTTTAACAGGCCATGCTATTCTGCTATGTTAACAATGTTTGGGAGGGCTAAACAGGGAAACCAGTAAGAATGGTTGTTTTCATTAAACTCTTAACCTCTATTAATATCTTGTGTGAGGCTCAGCAAGCAAATAACTCCCTAATCACACCTTTTAAGTTTGAACCCTCCCCCAGTTAATATGACTGGGCATAATCCAGGGTAAAGGTAGGTTCGCATAAGGAATTAGTAGGCCAGCTAACTCTTGTGATTGTTAATTTAGGGTAAAATTCTAAACCATAACCATCTCCCTCTCCTGACTTCATTTTCTGTTGAAAGAAATCAAATTAACATGTCCTAATTATTTATCTCAGGGCATTTCAGATTACCTAGGAAAACAAACACCATACAACGTGTTCATGTTGGCAGATTATTTCCAAAGCCGAGAATGACACTTCTTAATACTCTCTTTTATCATGGCAACCAAGCTTATTGAAAACAAAACAAAACTAAAACCCACATACAACATGCCACTGAGACATTTCTGATGTAATGCATCCTTTTTAAGATATGTAATAAGGCAAAGGGGGCAGGGAAGGGAGGAAAGGAATTCAACTGTGAAGAACATAATCTCCTCTAAAATAAAATAAATTAGAATGATAGAAAGCACTGCAATTACATTATTTCTGTTTCTGTTGTTTGGCTCCTCCACAGGGAAATGGGATACTGCACCTTGGACTTGGCTCCTATCGGACAACCAAGCAGGCTACACAGAGTTTGGAAGGGCCTATGCAGTCATCATGGCAGAAGGCCCCACAGCCCTTGCACACAATCATGGCTTTCAGCCTGCACGAACATTTCAACTCTAGCTCATCTGCATTGCTGTTGTCAGCAAAGTTTTGAACTGGAATCTGAGCATTCTGGGTAGAGAGGCCAGTAGCAGTGCTAGATACACTTCCCAAAATTCCAATAGACTTTTCAATTGCAGAAGCTGCCCTTTTGAAGCTTGTGCTACCAAAGTGTATAGCTGGGTAATTTCCACAGAGCTGCTGTGGTGGCTGTGGCTGCTGTGGCTGCACCTGCATTTTCTGAGCAGCTAATTGGGTAAAAGGCTTTTGTGGCTCAGAAAGTATATAGGAAGAGAAATCTGCATTTTTTAGCCCAAAGGCTTTTAACTGTTCTTTCACTTCATTCTGGTCATAAGACACTTGCTTCATACTCAGTTCACAGCTGCTCAGACCTTCTTCAAAGGAAAGAGGTTCAGATTTTATATTGCTACATATGCCAGCTGGCTGTGGCCAACTAAGTCTTTTAGTGGTTTCCATAGTAACTGGTGGTTGTTTTTGATCAGGTGGGACATCTGCATTAGGAAGGGAAGGTGGTATGGGAGGTGGGGGTGGTGGAGGTGGAGGAAGGGGTGGCAGTGGAGGGGGATGCACCAAGGATTTATTCTGGATGGCATGTGCAGTGCTGCCTATGTCATCACCTTCCTTAATGGGAATACTTGGTGATAACACACTGGCCAACCTTAACTGGTGAGAGGTTGTTGGAATTCCAGCCTCTGCCAAGCCTTTCTGTTCCAGGTGCCTGTTGAAGGCAAATGCATGGCAACCAGCTGTGGCCTTGGAAGAGGCCTGCAATAGAGCAGCTGAAGGAATGGGGCCCCGTGCAGCCATAGGCATTTGGTAAAACTGCTGTCGGTGTGAGGTACTGGCATCTGGGTGAAAGCTGCCATTCTTGTCAACATGGAACAAGTTCTGCTGGAAGCTACAAGAGGGGAGCAGCCTCTTCTGCTGCTTCATCTCAGGGCTGTGAGCAATTCTGCTTGGGGCTGTGTGTTTGCTCATCCACTCTTGCTTAAAAGGCTGGCTGTGCCCCAGTTGATTCATGTTGGAGTTGATGACACATGGTGCCACTTTAACATCTGTGTCCATCAGCAGCTTTCCTGGCTCACATTTCACTTGAGCATGTTCCCCCACAGTCCTGGCCATTCTCTTTTTTGGGTGGTTTTCTCGCTTTCTAATTTGCAGCGGCACTAGAGTCCCTGCCAAGTAGCCTTTACCATCTGGATTTGGAGAGCTAGCAGGAGTTTCGACAATATTCCTCTCAGATGCTGTTTTGCACACTGAGGGAGTCTGCAGAGGCAGGGGAAGCCGGTGAATTTCTAGCTTGGCTCCTAATCGGGGCTGTGGCAGTGCTTTTTCTAAAGGCAAGTTGCCTTGTAATAACTGTGTCACAAGGGGATTGTTGGCCTCTACAGATGACAGACGACAGCTTGAGCTTCCTCCACCTGAGACTCTCTTTATTGATTCTGTGGCCAATGACAAAGTCTCTTCCACGGAGCTGGAGACAGATGCCTTAGAGTTTGGGGTCTGCTGTGTACTTGGGGTGGCTACCTCAGCCTGGGTAGGAATTTCTGGTACAGAGAAATCTTCAGTGTCCATTCTAAAGCACTTATCAATTTCAGGGGCTTCTGACTTCACAGGAAGAGCAATTTTTGCCATAAGATTCCTAGGGTGTAACTCTGAGACATGGGTATAGCTGGAATGCTCTGTTTTGATCGTCTTTGGGCAATTCTGCTCCAGGTACTCCTTATGTTTATTTGTAGCAGTTGAATGGCTGGCTGCAGGGGGTTCTGTACTCATCACATCTTCACTGTTCCAACAAATCAGGTTACCTGTATTATACTGATTGCTACAGGTAGTGTCTGCTTCACTTTTGAAAGAAGTGGGGCCTTGTAACTGTTCAGCAAATCCATGACTAGGTGTAGTCACCTCACCTACTTTATCAGGAGAACCAAGAGGCAATTCTCGGAGATGGGTGGAGGTGGGATTCAATGGTTTGCCACCATCCTGCTTTGTTGTAGGAGTAGCAATGAAGCCCAAGCCATGTTCCATGTTTTCACCTGTCACTGGTTCAGGCCGGTTGATAACAGATACTTGAGGGCATGCCACATTGTGTAAGGCTGTTTCTGTCCTCGATGGCCTGTTCTGCACATCTAGGCCAGTTTCTGGACTCTCAATGGAAACAGTAAGTGATAAGCTAGAGCTCAGTGTGGCACTGTGATCGACAATGACTTTACAGGGAATCGATCTGTTTGCTGCTGCTGGTGTATAGCCTCCGGATGGGGGCTGAGATTTGCCAGAGTGATCCGTCCTACTTCTGACACCTGTACTTTTTTCCAAGCTTTCAGTACCTAGCTTGGTAGGGTTGTCATAAGAGCTTATTGTTAACACGTTTCCAGTAAACATAGCAATAGATGGGCATTTAGCTGAGGAGTCTGTGACCGCAAGCCGGTCACTGCAGCTCAGAGCTGCCCTCACAGTGGTGCTCGTAGACATGCTGGCCTGCTCATCGCACCCAGGCATGGCTATCTTTTCAGAAGGAAATCTGCCACTGGCTCCCACTGGTGGAACCAGGACAGAGCTGGGAGGGGCATGATTTGGCAAATTATTTCCAATGGAGGGAGATGGCACAGTGGTATATTGACTAGAGATTAAATTATTATTAGCACTGTTGCTTGCTATTGGCAACCTTTTATCATCAACAGAGTTTGGTAAGACTGAACCCTCTGTGGAAGTCGGAACAGGAGCATTATCAATACATTTTGGTACAATGGCTACACATGTAGTATCAGCTCCCTGGATGGTTTTTAGCATACTTAAGTTACAAGCAGAGCCCGTAGTATTTGTACTGTCAACAGACATTAAAAGAGAGGATTTATCAACAGAACTTGCAAAGGGAAGTTCTTTAATTGTTCCTGACATGGCAGTGTTGCAAACAGACACAGGGACAGAATTTTTATTAAAAAGAAGGGGCATACCACTATTTTCAGAAGAGGTAGATGAAATAACTTTCTCAGACAAATGTGACATAGGTATATTTTCATCAGAACTGTGCAGGGATATGTCAGTAGCAGTTTCTGGTAGCTTAGCAGAATTAAGTGACTGCTGCAATAAAGTGGTAGTCTCCCGGAGGGGAGCAGACTTGTTGCTTGGTGACCTGCAGTTTGGATTAACTATAATGACACCAGTTGAACCTTCCATCTTTGCATCAGGAATGGTTGAAACTTCCAGAGTAGGAGACCCATCCTTTGAGCTAAGCGGTGGCAACCTGGCTTCTTTATTTGTCTGGAGTAAGTGTGCTCGAGCTTGATGCTTTGCAAAGAGCTTGGCTTTTGTTTGTTCTTTGATGTGCGCCAGGGTCCTGGTCTTCCCACCTTCACCTGGACTCCCCATAGCTCCTGAAACAATGCTTGCAGCAGCTGCCACTGCAGCTGCAGCAGCAGCCTCTCTCTGAGCCCGAGCTTGTTGGGCTCTTGCCTTGATATCTGCAAGGGTCCTGGCACCTGTGTTCCTCCCTCCACTAATTGAGGTGCTAGGGGATGCTCTAGACTCTGGCTTGGAGACTGGCTGGCTCTTGATAATAAAAGGAGGCCCAATTTTTGATAGCTGGATCTGAAGAAAAAGAAAGGGGTGGGGGGAACAGAAATGTTATTTTTCCACCACAATGAATATTCTTACTTAGCTACTGCATAATGAAGGACAAGCTGCACTCTCATTACATTTTTCTTTATAGAGAGGAATAAGATATAACTAAATCCTTGTGATGGTCAGGGCTTTAGGGCATAAAGACAGGCTGATTCAGCTCAGCACAAATACGAAAATGATACAGTCATCTACCACCATTCATCAAGTGTTCTCTCTCTGCTTTTAATCTGCTTAAAAACCAAGAACTGCACTCACTTGAAAAAAAAAAAAAGTACTCTTGTTAACACAAGAAAACAACTAGAAAAATGAAAAACAAACCATTTTTAAAAATGTGTTTGTAGTTGGCTTAAACTCTTCAAGGGTGTTTCATTTATAAGTGACCTTGCTTTCTAGGTATTAAGAACTAACTCTCTAGCTAATTGAGTTTTGCCAGTTCTTACTGTGGTTTACTTAAAACAAATAAACAAAAAGACAACATACTGACAGTCAGGGGACAGTTTTTAGCCCTAGTTCTGTCACCAATGATATGTAGGGTGGGATGAGCCTTTTAACCTTCTCATAACTCAGTGTGCTCTTAACTGTACAATGAGGATAGTATAGTGCCTTTACCTACCTCACAAGGTTTCTGTGAGGATTAAAAAAAGTAAAGTGCATATAAAGAATTATCATATTCAGGGTGTAGGAACAAGATAAAGTATCATTCTTGGAGTTAGGAAGATCTAAGTTCAAATCCAGCCTGTGGGTGAGTCATGCACTCCTTTCTTATTGGAAAAAAAGGGTCATGAAGTGTTTACTACTTCATAGATTTGCCATAAAGGTCAGTTGAGAAAATAGATGGAAAGACCTTAAGGCACTATATTCCTGTTAGCGTTGGTATTAAAATCAACAACAATAATTATAAATCTCTTTAATCACAGTGGCTAAAGAATAAAATTCTGGAGTGAGGAAGAGCTGGGTTCAAGTCCTTCCTCTGATACATAATTGCTGTTTAGTGGTAGGCAAGTCAGTTCACTACTCAGTGCTCCCAGAGAACTACCTAAAACCATAAAGAACAGAATATTTGCTGATCTTTATCAGGGGTCAGATTTCTTCACTGAGCATTCTCTACACCACTGAAATCATAGGTCTGATGAAAAAAATGGTATAAACTTAAATTATAGGTATCATGTTTTATATCTAATAAAGAATATGGGTCATCTAGCTTTCTCTGAATCTAACAAGGCATGCTCTTACTAAGAAAAAATGTTCACACACTGTTCACCTTCTCTATATTATTTTAAGACTTAAACCATCTTAATTTCATTCTTTGACCAAGATTTAACATGAGTTAAATCTAATATCTAAAATATTTTCCCACAGAAACTCATCATTTTCTAGTGACAATAAAAAAAAAACCCTGATAACTTTCTTCTGGATAATAGTATTTAAAATGAAATTTTCTATTATAATCATTTGTTACTATTTTCTGTAGAGGCCTACCAGATTCTGATGAAATGATTTTGCTATTCAAATGGTGAAACAATAAAATTAAATAGTTTTAGAGCTGGAAGGAACCATAGATACCATTTTAGTCCAAACTCTACATTATTCAGATGAGAAAACTGACATTCTGAGAGGTTAAATTACCCAGGTAGTAAAGGGAAGAGCTGAAATTGTAACTCAGATCCTCTGACTCCAAATCCAGTATTCTCTTTCCACTACACTAATAACTGAGCCTTATGAATTTATGGAATTGCAGATATGGGGAATGCTGTATACTCCCCCAATATAATGGGAACATGGCTGTGAGACTTTGTCATGGACAAGCAGAACAGCCATCATTTGGGATCACACATCCTCCACTAGTTTTGCTTGTTCATCTTGCTATAGATAATATCCTAACTTAATGAGGGAAAAACATCTAAGCACTCATCAAGCCAATTCACTCCCCTTATTCAAGAGACACCCCTTTCATACCCAGCACTTCTGTGACTAGATAAATCAAAATAATACATCTCAGATCCATTGAAACTCTTACTTTAACTTATCTAACTAGGAAAAAAAATTGGAAAAATAGAACTTGAGAAACATATAAAGTTAAAAATTAGACCTACAATAATTGCCCCAGTACCCTCTCCTGAATGGATAAATCCTCTCAGAACCTCCATTTAAGTGAGCGTCAGGCCAGCCACATCTCTCATCCCACTCTAGGCTGTGCTCCAGACTTTCTCTACCATGCCCTATACCAGGTACCTTTGTCTCTCCCCCCTTACTCTTTTCCTGGTACCTTTTATGTGTTTTCTTCCCTATTAGGATGTAAGCTCCTTTAGGGCAGGGACTGCATCTTTTCTTCTTATATTTATGTGCTTAGCACAGTATCAGAGCACATAGTAAGTGCTTAGTAAATGTTTAATGACTGGCAAAAAAAAAAAGGAAAAAAGCTCAACATGTGTTGTTTTACTTGCAGGTCTTACATATATATGGATTTGTTGTAACACTTTAGAGTACATAATCATGAAGAAAAAAATAAATGAAAAATAATCTTTTTTTATATCGAGTAAACCTTATGATAAGGCTTATTACTACATGTAATTCGTCTTTTACATTTTTATGTTTAAAGCTTCAGAAATCAAAAGTATAATTTTTTAAATGTTCTCCATGTGACTGGAAGAGCATACAATTCATGAGGAGCTATTTTTACCAAATAGAGGAACCAAGTAGTTGAGACCTATAAAATGAACCAGAAATAGATTTCATGTGCTTTCTGTAGAAAGCATGAATCCAGCCACAAGGAATATGAATAGATCATCACAAGAAACAGTGTTCACCTCATGTATTATCAACATATGGTTTGTACTTATACATTTGGTCAGATTCCATCATATCACAAAAACTGTTAACAGAATTAATATTTTTGCAACAGAGAATAAACTAAAATGTCTAAAAGCCAAAACATGCAAATAAGTTCTATTCCTGACTTGAACAATCTCCTACTGACTTTGGGGAAAGCATTTGTACACTCAATCAGTGAAATTTCCTGTTTAGTAGACTCCATAGATGATCTTAGATGAAAAACACTGAATAAATAAGAGCAAAATAAAGCATATAGAATTTTGATTAAATTAAAAACATTTTCTCTAAGATTCATCCTTTATATTAACGTATATCCACAGAACCACAGGGCTGAAAAGGATCTTAGAGGCCACCTAATCCAACCTTTATTCAACAAAAGAACCCTCTTGATAACCTCTCTGGCAAATGGTCTATCACTCTAGCAGAATGTTGTATATGTAGTAGAAATTTAATAAATATTAACTGAGTGAATGATCATCCAGTCTCTGGCTTATGCACTTCTAATGAGGAGCTCACTAATGAACAAGGCAGCCTAGCTACAACTATTCAAATTATAATTTACCTTCTGGGACTGCCTATTCCTTTATTCCAGCTCTCTTCTCTAAGAAAACACAGAATAAGCTAGTTCTCCTTCAATATATACTTTATATAAATGAAGTCTATTATCAATATTGGTTCTCTACTTCCCTAACCTCACACTCTTATTTTCCCTTCTCTCATTGATTTATAGTGACATGGTTTAAGTCTCCTCACCATCCAGGTTGCCTTCTGGATTCTCAAGTCCATTCAGGTAATGCCTCTCTTGGTTTGCTATGCAAGACTGATTTTCATTAAAACTTTACTATTTGAGTGCTGAAACCTACATGAATATATGGCGCCATAAACTTGGTTTATGTCAGAAAAATGAAAATCTAGGGGTAGTTTTTTTTATGTATCTATACTAATTCTCATCACTTAGGCTGCTCAAAGTTCTTTGCGACATTATCCATGCATTGAAAGTTGACTTAATACTACCACAACAACAACTTATACTACTATTACTAGCATTTATATAGTGCTTATATAGGTTTGAAAAGTTCTTTACAAATTTTATCTTATTTTATCCTCACAACTATTCTGGGAGCTAGGTGCTATTATTTCCCCCATTTTGCAGATAAGGAAATTGAAGCAAACAGATGTGATTTGCCCCAGTCATATAACTATTAAGTGATTGAAGTCACATTTGAATTCAGGACTTCCTGACTCAAGGTCCACTGTTCTACCTTGCTTATAGAAGAAAAAAGCAAGACACTGAAGACCTGCCCCACATCACACAAATAGGCAGTTGTAAATCAGCAATAATGAAACTTGCACACAATCATCAACATTCACTGAGAGTGGAAACCACAGAACAAAGATTTCTGGACAGTAAAAAACCATCTACTTCCTAAGTTCATAAAGAAGAGAGGAGGTACGTACAATAAAAGGAAAATAATTTTTGTTTGTGAAATGTAGTCAATGGCTACCATCTACTCACTATGGTGGTTAATTAATAACTATGGAAACAATCCAAGTTATGATTTTTTTTAACAAAATAGGCATAACAAATGGGTTGATAAACTTTCCAGGTGGTCCAAATACAGTGAGACCAATTTTTATTTATTAAAAACAATCAAATAAAATCAATTAATTATAAGAAAATAATTATCCAGGATATAAGCCAGGACATAAAAGTAGGTAATCTGATTTCTAACTGGAGGAACAAGTGGGGTGTCCAAGTTGGGAAGGGATCAGTAGGTTTTAGTGTCTTTCTTTTCCCAAAATTGATAGAAGCTGATTAATTGCATCCACCTGTATTTATGAAACAATAGGTGGCTTCTACCATCTAGTTTCCCATGGAAGATTTGCAGAAAAACAAGAAGGAAAAGAATATGTGCAGCAGTACAAGATGAAGTCAGTGTTCATGAAATATAGTCTAAACGATTCTCTTGATTCCCATACCAAATTAACTCTGTTTTGTAGCTGGCCTTCACTCCATCTCATGGTCACTCAGTACAGATAACATTCAGACACACAAAGCGTGTGTCTCTCCCTCTATCTTTCCCCACAATGGCCTATATTACTTCCTGTTTCACCCTTACTGAAAACAGCCTCAGACCTGATGACATGATATTGGGTTGCTCAAGATCATCTACAAATTTGATAAACTCACTTCAGATTTGAAAACAGCCGCCTGAATGGATAAAGAGACCGGAACAACGCCCCACTTTCTGTCCCTTTAAATGACTCTACATGTTCCAATACTGTACCTTGAGAGGTGGCACCCTGGGCTCCTCTCGTGGAGGCTGCTCTTTTTCAGTCGGGCTGGTGGCTGAAGTACTACGGGCTGTCTGATCATCTTCTATCCTAGCTCTCTTCTCCTTACAGATTCCAAAACTGTGCTGTTCTACAGTTTTCCTCTTTGAGATCTCTGGTTCCCTAATTTCATTTCTTATCCCGTCAGGTGACTTGGCAGGTTCTGAGGACTTAGAGGAATGTGAACTCTCCAATCGAGTCTGTGTGCTCCCCTGCTTGTGTGTTTTACTTCGAGATCCTTCAGAAAATGAAGCTTTCTCTAATGAGGTATACTGTTTGTCATGTGACTTGGCTGGAGGAGGCTCACTGTTCTTACCCACGGTGCCTTCAGATGAAATAGATCCCTCAGATGGTGAGGCTGTACCTTTCTTTTCAGTTCTTGGCGGGACATTATGACTTTTAACTTTCGTCGCTTCTGGAGGAGAGAGTTCTGGAACAGATGCCACACCAGACCGCTCTGTTTCTGCAGGAGATTGACAGAGTTGCTGATTCAGGTTTTTACTGTGAGTATCTTCAGCTGTTGAAGCTTCAGGGGTAACAGGTGGTGGATCTAGTTTGATAGTTTCAGGTGTACTAGGATGCATCATCTGGTGAGTCATAAGGCTCTCTCCTGGAGGTTGAGAAAGGGTAGAATTTTCATCTTTAAGAGGGGACGGTGGCTCTTCAGACATGGAAGGTGACTTTCTTGGCTGATGGATGAGCCTCTCACTCATGGAAGAACTGGAAATTGGAGATGTTTCTGAAGGGGCAGGTAAACTGGTTACAATGGATGTCTCTGATGTCAGAAGTACTGAAGACATCGAAGAGGTTTCTGATGTCAAAGGCAAATCAGACATTGGTGATGTTTCTGATGTTAAAGGCAAGTTAGATACTGGGGAGGCTTCTGATGTCAAAGGTAAATTGGACATGAGGGATGTTTCTGATGTTCCAGGAGAAGTGGACATTGGAGATATTTCTGACATCAAAGAAACATGAAGATTTTCATCAGCAGGCTTTCTATTACTATCTGTGTCAGTGTTTTCAGTGCTGGACACCTCAGAACAAAAGGTTGTTTCAAGGGATGCTGGAGTGCAGGGCTCTTCTGAAGCGGACTGCGTTTCCCCACCTGGGGATGTCAGGGCAGTGGATGCTCCCTCTGGGCTCTCCGAAGAGAAGGATGTTTCAGAGACACAAGCATTTTCAGAAAGCTGTTCATCAGGATCGCTCTGTAGCTCCATATCCACAGCAATGCCTTCAGCGGGAAACAGTGCTTCTGCAGGAGGAATGCTCTGTGCTTCTGGGATACTGGACTCTTTTGTGGACTCTGGCTCCTTATCTGCTGTATCACTGACAGAATTCACAGAGGAAGCAGAAGGGGCCGGGGATTCACAGTCATCTAGCTGATCAATAACAACAGCCATTTCTTCTTGAGGGGATTCCAATTTCTCTTCCACCTTAATTTCAACATGAGGCAGTGTATCTAAGACATCGTTCATCATGACACAGGCCTCTACGTTTTCTTCAGCGGGCACTGTCGCTGCCTCTTCGCTCGGATTTGGGGGGCTCCCAGATTCTTCGGAAAACTCTGGTTCGGTCTTATGATTTTCATCCTGGCATTCACAGATAGTGGTTTCTACCTCTTCTGCAACTTCTTCCTGAATCACAGATTCTTCAGGGATGAAGATATCCTCTGATTCAGATTCTGCCATGATATTCTTAATTGGGACCTGTTCCATGGAAGCACAGAAATCAATTTCTGAAGGAGGTGGGATTTTTGTGCTTTTTGGCAATTGCTCCTCAAAGGATGATGGTGTAGATGGACCAGGCAAACATGAAGACCCACACAAAGGAGTATTTTCATCACCATCACTGTTTTCAACTGAAGTGAGCTTCATTGATTCTTCTTTTGACATACCCAGCCTGAGTAGAAATTATAGACATTAAGTTACTATTCAATTATAGACAATTAATATCACTTGGCTTTTTCTCAGGTGACCTGCCAAATTTCAATCTATATATGTTAAGTAAATACTTAATTTGTTTGGGCTAATTTATAGTACCTCGATTTTCCCACTGGTTTTAAAACTGCAACTAAAATTAAACCACTTTTCTGGTTTAAAAATATAGATACTCAAAGATAACAAACTTCATGAAGGACAGGATTCTGACTTATTCATCACTGTATCCTTCCATGGTTCTGTTAACAGAGTAGGCACATCCCAAAATAAATCTCTCTTGCTTCCTACCCCCCACCCAACTTATGAATTAACTTAGAGAAGGAACTTCTGATGGAGAAATTCTCCCTATCATTTCATATCCACATCTGCTATGCAACTTTGTCTTCAGGAACTGCCCGAGGCATGGAGATTAAGTGTCTTACCTAGGGTTGCATAGCCAGCATGTGCCAGCTGAGTCTGGCTTTCTATTCACTGTCAAGAAATGATCACAATACCTCCAGAACATATTTATCAACGTAAATTAAAACTAGCCACGTCCTTTTTCATAATCATTACTAGGTCAGGTTTTCTATTTTTTCATTGTGACAGCAAGACAGGTGTCTTATACAATGGGTGACAAATTTAAGGTGAGTAAAGTCAGTATTTTACACTAACTGGACTAATATTTTTATAAGCACCAGTCTCAGTGCGCCAGAAAAAATAAACACGTGAGAATGGGAGTAACAGTAACAGAAAATCACAAGCCACCAAAAAGAACGAGAGAAAGGCAAAGAAACATAATCTACTATTTGGGCTGTACTCTTAAGATACAAAGTGAATCTGACAATAGAGAATTCTGCAGTGTCTCAGTCGATGCTAATCTTCGAAATCTGATTCTGTATTATAGTTTAAAAGAAAAAAAGATTGAGCTATGAAAGTGTGAAGGCAAATTGACTAAACAAGTTCCCTATGTTTTTTTTTTTTCTTAAAAGGTAATGTACTAGGCTCTGACTTAGTTTTGTTTTGTTTATAATGACAAAAGTCTGGTATAATAAACAGCCTGTGCTTAGAATGAAGACTATATTTTAAGTATTGTCATAACTGAAAATACTTCTGTCAAGGATTGCAAATGGTACTCAAGATACTTTTTAGATGAATATGTGGCATAACTTTAGTAGTACTAGATGTCAGAGAAATATTTGCTGCCAACTGAAATTAAATTATCGTGTAAGAACTAAGAACAGGCAAAGAAACCAAGCAGAGGATACCCCAAAGAAAGGCCAGAGAGTGTGCAGTCTAGCTGTAGTAACATCCAGGAATGAAAAAAACTGAATGAATAAACACTTTTATCTTTTAAAAAAGTATTCATGAAATCAAACAGCCTGGACCTCTGATCATATATCTATCTATTTAAATTATCAAGGCTGAGACTATTAAAGGCAAAGTCCAAGACAAGATCTTGAAAATCAGTCTTTGCTTCCTCACCTCTACCTAAGGATAGATTTAAATAAGTTTATAAACTGGCTTCTTAGCAGGTGAAAAATAACTGACCACAGCAGGCCAGCACAACCTGTGGCCCAGAAAAACATCTTCTACATTTTTTGCCAGCTGTCTAAAATCCTTTGGCATGCTCGTGGGTCATAAGCAACCCGGGAGTCACAGGTTACGCAGAGTTGGACTAGAGGATAAATTTAGAGCAGGATAATTCTGTGGAAAGAGAATCCTGGGATAATCCTTATCAACATCACCATTCCTTGGGACTAAGAAAGGGGCAAGTGAAAAGGATCTAGAGAACTACACATACAATTTGAGTCAACAGTGACATAAGACTGCCATAATAATGAAATCTTACATCTAAGGTAGTATGTAAAGGGCGAGCAATAGTACCACTATACTCTGCATTGGTTACACCACATCTGAAGTACTCTGTTAAGTTCAGGGTACTACATTTCAAAAGGGATATCACCAAACTGGAAGGAGACTAGGCTGATGAGAAGACTTGAAAACATTAAGCTCACAGAGACAAAAAGAATAGCATTTGATATGCCCAAAAGGTCATAGGAGACCAGATCGAAGAAAGGAATAAGCAATAAAATCCAAGGTTTCAAATTTCTACACACCAATTATGTCTAATTCAAATGAAAATGTAGGGAAGGGGTCTCATACCTAGAATACAACTCTGAAAGGGTAGCGTCTAAAGGAAGAGGTCAGGTTAGACAAGGGAGGGAAGAGAAGTAACAGGGCAGGTCAACACCACTAAATATTAAGGCACATTCAAAGCAGGGGGAAATAGTTGGGAACATCTGTATAAAGAACAATGGTGCCAGAAAAAGAAGAGTGCTGCTAAGGAACCACAAGTCACCCAAAGAGAAAGAGGACACTGATAAGAAATGCAGAAGCAAGAAGTGGAGAGGGGCTTCAATCAGAAAAGCATTTGCTGAGGATCTCCCTCTTCCCCATCCCCAACTCTCTCTGAATGAGCTAAGACACTAAGACAATGAAACCAATATATTTTTTTAAGGCTACATTGATGAAAATAGAACAATAAAAGAAAGGACAGGATGACCCTCACAGGTGGATGAAACAATGATAACGGACCAAGGAGAGGTGTTGCTGCTGAGCTCTTTGGGAGCAGGGTCAATTTTTGGCCTTTCTTTGTATCAACAGTGCTTAGCACAGTACCTGGACACACAGCAGGTCCTTAATAAAAGCTTGTTGACTGACTCTCTGACTAATTACTTGGCTACTCTTTTCTCTGTCAAAGAGGCTAATCTTCAGATTGTAAAGGATAGAATGAAAATGGTTATTAGGGAGTTGACACTCAAGATTAATAGGGAGATAGAAAGAGCACCTATTTGACCTTCACGAGTTAAAATTAAATAGGTCATAATAGTCCAAAGAAATCAAAGAAAGAATAAAAAGACCCACATATATAAAAATGTTTGTAGAACATCTTTGTTTTGTAGTGACAAAGAACTGGAAATTAAGGAAATGCCTGAGAAGTGGGCAATGTCTCAACAAATTACAGAATATGAACAAAACAGACTATTATTGTGCTATAAGAAATGGATTATTTAGGAGAAACCTAGGAAAACTTGTGTGAACTGATAAGTAAGAAGAACCAGGAGAATAGTTTAAACAACAGCAATATTGTAAAAACACACAACTCTGAAAACTGAAGAATGCCAGGATGAACCACAATTCCAGAAGACCAATAATGAATTATGCCACCTACCTCCTAAATAATAAGTGATGGGCTCAAGACGCAGAAAAATACATAGAGTTCTGGACAAGGCCAATATGTGAATTTGTTTTGCTTGACTATGAATATTTGTTATGAGGGTTTTGTTTTTCTTCAGCTGGTGGGGAGGAGTAGGCAAATAGGGGAGAGGGTTAAGAACAGGGTGGTAAAAAAAAAAAAGGAAGGAGAGTCATTGAAACATTTTAAACAATGGACAGAAGAGAAGGAAATCCATAAGGACAGCCTTGAAAATTCTATGCTAGATTTGCTACGGACCTAAAGGGAAGAGCAAGCTGTACATGGTGGAGATTTGGAGTTTCAAGTGCATTCTCCTTTTCTCATCTGCTGTGTGTGTGTGTGTGTGTGTGTGTGTGTGTGTGTGTGTGTGTGTGTGTGTGTGTGAGTGTGTGTGTGTGTATGGGGTTACTCATTTTGTTTTTTTTTTTAGTGCAGAATAAAATAAAATAATTTTTAAAAAATCAAATAACCAGTCCAGGATGACTTACATCCAGTGAAAGAATATGATTATTAACAGACTGCTTTGCAAGATCATGAGGAAAGGCTGTCAATTAGTCAACAAGCATTTATTAGTGCCTATTACATGCCAGTCAATGTGCTAAATACTAGAGATACTAAAAAAAGGCAATAAAGAAAATAAAGAAAGGCAACAAAATAAAACAAAAAACCCAGTCCCTGATTTCAAGCAACTCCTAACTGGGGAGATGACAAGGAAACAACTACACACAAATAAGACATATACAGGATAAACTGGATTTAATCAGTAGAGTGAAGGCACTAGAATTATGGGGGATCGTGAAAAGCTTTTTGTAGAAGGTGAGATTTCAGCTGAGAATTGAAGGAAGCCAAGTAGGGCAGGACATGCAGGTAAGGAGGAAGAGAATTTGGGAGATGGGGAACAGCTTGTGAAAATGCTAGGAACTGGGAGGTAAAGTGTCTTGTTTGAGGAACATGATGTAGTGTCTTGTTCCAGAAACAAATGGAGTGTCTTGAGGAACAAGCAAGGGGGCCAGTGTCCATGAATCACAGAATAGGTGGCAGTAAATAAGGTATAAGAAGACTGGAAAGGGAGAAAGCAGTCAAGTGATGAAGAGCTTTGAATGTCAAACAGAGGATTTTATATTTGATCCTAAAGGTTATAGGGAACCACTGGAGTTTACTGAATGGAGAGTGAAGTGTGACATGGTTAGATCTGTGCTTTAGGAAGATGAATCTGATAGCTGAATAGAAGATGGACTATGGTAAGAAGAGACTAGAGGCAGTGAAACCAAGTAGCAGGCTATTGCAATAGGAAGAGGAAGGAGATCAGTGTGTCACTGGATCACAGAGAATATGGGGATAAAATGTAATAAAAAGGAAAGATAGAAGGGGGCCAAGTTATGATGGGCTTTAAAAGCCAGAGGATTTTATATTTGATTCAGGCCATTAAAGGAAGCCATATTCTATGTTACAAAAGGTGATGATTTGGTCAGATCTGCACTTTAGGAAGATGAGTGGAGAGAGACTTGAGGCAGAGAGACCAACCAGAAGGTTATCACATTAGTACAAGCAAAAAGTGATGAAAACCTGCAGCAGGGTGGTAATGGCAGCGTCAGAGGAAAGAAGGGGGCAAACAGCAGTTAGAAAGCTAAAAGATGTTGAATAGGAAGAGAGATATTACGAAGGTAGAAAACAGAACTTGGTAACAGACTTTATATGGGGGCAGCGGGAAAGAGTGTGAGACTCAGCCTGGGTGATTGGGAATATGATGTTACCTTCAACAGTAATAGTGATACTGGTGTAATGGAAGTGGGCAAATATAACTGTCCTGGTTAAAAAAAAAAGGAAGAGAACATAGTCTGCAAACTACATTCTAGAGGACTTTTAATTCCTGTAAAAATTCAAGAACGTGTTCTTAGAGGGATGATTACTAAACCTCTGAAGAAGAAAGTAGTGATCACAAAGAGCCATCTTGGCTTCATCAAGAATAGGTCATGTCAGACTAAATTATATAGTTACTAGACTAAAAAAAAGAGGAGAATGCTATAAGAATATTTTATCTAGATTTTAGCTAAGCATATGGCAAAGACTTTCATACTATATATATATATGGGTAAGATGGAGAAAAACTCTCTGGATAATAAGAGTAGTCTCTTTATATTTTTCATCACAAATATATAGTATTATAATAATATCAATAATGGACTTTTATGGACTAACTTACAGAACTCAAAGATGATCTGTGACAAGATTACTACCAAAAAAAAGTATTCCATGTGGCAAAAGAGGAATGGCCTGCCTTGGGAAGACAGTGGGTTCTCATTCAATGGAAGTCTTCAAGTAAAACTAGATTATTTTTTGGATACATTTGACAGAAAAAATCCTTGTTCAGTTATGTGTTGAACTAAATGGCTTTTGAGGTCCCTTCCATCTTTGGGATTCTGGGATTCCATATAGTAAAGTAGATAGCCAGACCCTAACTGTAGTTCACTGTCAAGTTGGAAGTTGGTCTTTAGTGGAATGCCTCAAGGCTTTATGCTTAATCATGTGTTGCTTAATAATTTTATGCATTATTTGAAAAAAGGCTTAGACAGCATTCCTAGCAAAACTTTTAGAAAAATGACACAGCGAGGAAGGATGTTGACATGCTCAATGAAAGAATTCAGATTCAAAGAGATCTCAACAGGTTAGAGTAGGCCACATCTAAATATGAGGCAAATTTACCCTAACCAAGTTTTATACTTATGTTCAAAAGATCAACTTTACACGTACAAGATGGGGGTGACTATGGTTAATCTGATAAAGATTATTAAGTTTTCGTGATTTGTAAGCACATTTCGAGAGTGTGAAATGGCAACTTAAGAGAAATGCAAGAACCAGAATTATTAGGAAAAATATAATTTGTTCACTTCAGACCACATACAGAGTGCTGAGATAAATTCTGGGCTCTAAATTTTTGGAAGAACGCTGAAATTCTGGGATTCTGTGATGAGCAAAAGGGATATGGGAGGAAGTTGGTCGGAATGAAAAAGATCTTAAAGATCATGCCAAGGAACAGCCAGTTGAAGGAATTAAGAGATATTTAGCCTGGAGGAGAGAAGACTTTGGGGATACATCCCAGAGTATGTTAAAGGATTTTATGTGGAGGAGGGATTAAACTTATTCTGCTTAGCTTTACAAGTCAGATCTGGGAGCCAGGGGCAGAAGTTGAGATAGAGTTTTAGGCTTGCTATAAACAAAGATTTCCTAACAAAGCCCCTCAAAAGTGGGATGAGTTGACAGAGAAGGCAGTAGAGTTGGGTTCTTTGTTACTTGAAGTCTTCAAATGAAGACCACTGGTCAGATCTGTCTGTAAAAGGGCTTCTTGTTTAGATAAGAGTTGAACAAAATGGGCTTTGAGGTATTTTTCTGCTCTGAGGATTATGTGATTTTGCCTCTGTAATTCATTTTCATACAAGAAATGTCTAAAGGGAATTCTGGGGGTGTCTAGCCTAGAGAAGCAATGAATCATCAGGGGACTCAATGTGCAGAAAAATGTCAAATGTTTCTGTGGGTCTATAAAGCACAATTAGAACCAAAAGGTAGGTTTTTCAGAGGAACAAGTTTTATTTCAATTGAAAGGAAGGAATTTCTTACCACTGAATTTTCAAAACTGTAGTAAGTTTGCATGTGGGGTAGTGAGTTTTCTCTTACTGAAAATATTCAAATTATCAGGGTTGTCATAGAGGGAATTCCTATGTCAGTTAAGAAATGGGATAATATAAGGGGATGGGAGGGTAGTGGGGTGACAGATGGGAGGGCAGACTGGGGAACAGGGCAACCAGAATATATGCCATCTTGGAGTAGGGGGAGAGGGTAGAAATGGGGAGAAAATTTGTAATTCAAACTCCTGTGAAAATCAATGCTGAAGACTAAATATATTAAATAAAATTTATAAAAAAAAATTTAAAAAAATTAATTAAAAAAAAAGAAATGGGGTAATATAACTTCTAAGTGCATTCCAACTAAAGTAAATAAGTTAGTTTGGGCAGGATATATAGCCTGGCATGTGAAGACCATCACATGTCAATTAATGTAGTCAATGATATTAATGGTTAAGCTACTGAGGGCTGTACTTCAGTGTCACACACAGATTTACAATATACATTCTCAAGTAGAATATGACAAAAAGGGAAGGATTCCCAGGAACATTGTCACCAAATTCCAGAGCTCCCAGATCAAGGAGAAAATACTGCAAGCAGCCAGAAAGAAACAATTTGAGTATTGTGGAAACACAATCAGAATAACCCAAGATCTAGCAGCTTCTACATTAAGGGATCAAAGGGGTTGGAATACGATATTCCAGAGGTCGATGGAGCTAGGATTAAAACCAAGAATCACCTACCCAGCAAAACTGAGTATCATGCTCCAAGGCAAAATATGGACTTTCAATAAAATAGAGGACTTTTCAAGCTTTCTCAATGAAAAGACCAGAGCTGAATAGAAAATTTGACTTTCAAACACAAGAATCAAGAGAAACATGAAAAGGTAAACAAGAAAGAGAAACCACAAGGGACTTACTAAAGTTGAACTGTTTTGTTTACATTCCTACATGGAAAGATGATGTATATGATTCATTAGACCTCAGTATTAGGGTAGCT